>MU827331.1:0-387500 GCA_029204205.1 Desmophyllum pertusum
TGAGACCATTTTGAAAACTTTTTGAGACCCTTTTTGGCTTTTTGAGACCTGTTTTAGACCTTTTTTTGAAAACTTTTGAGACCTTTTTGAGACCCTTTTCTTGAGACCTTTTTGAGACCTTTTGAAAACTTTGAGACCGTTTTGGAGACCTTTTTGAGACCTTTTTGAAGAAACTTTTGAGACCTTTTTGAGACCTTTTTTTTAAACTTTAGAGCTAAAGTTTTCAAAAAAGGTCTCAAAAAGGTCTCAAAAGTTTTCAAAAGGTCTCAAAAAGGTCTCAAAAGGTCTCAAAAAGGTCTCAAAAAGGTCTCAAAAGGTCTCAAAAAGGTCTCAAAAAGGTCTCAAAGTTTTAAAAAAGGTCTCAAAAGGTCTCAAAAGTTTTCAAAGGTCTCAAAAAAAGGTCTCAAAAAGGTCTCAAAAGGTCTCAAAAAGGTCTCAAAAGTCTCAAAAGGTCTCAAAAGGTCTCAAAAAGTCTCAAAAGTTTTCAAAAGGTCTCAAAAAGGTCTCAAAAAGTCTCAAAAGGTCTCAAAAAGGTCTCAAAAGGTCTCAAAAAGTTTAAAGGTCTCAAAAAGGTCTCAAAAGGTCTCAAAAGTTTTAAAAAAGGTCTCAAAAAGGTCTCAAAAGGTCTCAAAGTTTTCAAAAAGGTCTCAAAAAGGTCTCAAAAGTTTCAAAAAGGTCTCAAAAAGGTCTCAAAAGGTCTCAAAAAGGTCTCAAAAGGTCTCAAAAAGGTCTCAAAAAGGTCTCAAAAGTCTCAAAAAGGTCTCAAAAAGGTCTCAAAGTCTCAAAAAGGTCTCAAAAGTTTTAAAAAGGTCTCAAAAGGTCTCAAAAGTTTTCAAAAGGTCTCAAAAAGGTCTCAAAAAGGTCTCAAAAAGGTCTCAAAAAGGTCTCAAAAAGTCTCAAAAGGTTTCAAAAGTTTTCAAGGTCTCAAAAAGGTCTCAAAAAGGTCTCAAAAGGTCTCAAAAGTTTTCAAAAAGGTCTCAAAAAGGTCTCAAAAGGTCTCAAAAGTTTTCAAAAAGGTCTCAAAAAGGTCTCAAAAGTTTAAAAAGGTCTCAAAAGTCTCAAAAGGTCTCAAAAAGGTCTCAAAAGGTCTCAAAAGGTCTCAAAAAGGTCTCAAAAAGGTCTCAAAAAGGTCTCAAAAAGGTCTCAAAAAGGTCTCAAAAAGGTCTCAAAAAGGTCTCAAAAGTTTTCAAAAAGGTCTCAAAAAGGTCTCAAAAGTCTCAAAGGTCTCAAAAGGTCTCAAAAAGGTCTCAAAAGTTTTAAAAAAGGTCTCAAAAGGTCTCAAAAAGGTCTCAAAAGTTTTAAAAAGGTCTCAAAAAGGTCTCAAAAAGTTTTCAAAAGGTCTCAAAAAGGTCTCAAAAAGGTCTCAAAAAGTTTCTCAAAGGTCTCAAAAGGTCTCAAAAAGGTCTCAAAAAGTTTTCAAAGGTCTCAAAAAGGTCTCAAAAGGTCTCAAAAGTTTCAAAAAGGTCTCAAAAAGGTCTCAAAAAGGTCTCAAAAGGTCTCAAAGTCTCAAAAGGTCTCAAAAAGGTCTCAAAAGGTCTCAAAAAGGTCTCAAAAGTTTTTCAAAAAGGTCTCAAAAAGGTCTCAAAAGGTCTCAAAAGGTCTCAAAAGTTTTCAAAAAGGTCTCAAAAGGTCTCAAAAGGTCTCAAAAAGGTCTCAAAAAGGTCTCAAAAAGTTTTCAAAAAGGTCTCAAAGGTCTCAAAAGGTCTCAAAAAGTCTCAAAAAGGTCTCAAAAGGTCTCAAAAAGTTTCAAAAGTTTAAAAAGGTCTCAAAAAGGTCTCAAAAGGTCTCAAAAGTTCAAAAGTTTTAAAAAGGTCTCAAAAAGTCTCAAAAGGTCTCAAAAAGGTCTCAAAAGGTCTCAAAAAGGTCTCAAGTTTCAAAAAGGTCTCAAAAAGGTCTCAAAAAGGTCAAAAAAGTTCTCAAAAGTTTTAAAAAGGTCTCAAAAAGGTCTCAAAAGGTCTCAAAAGGTCTCAAAAAGGTCTCAAAAGGTCTCAAAAGTCTCAAAAGGTCTCAAAAAGTCTCAAAAGGTCTCAAAAGGTCTCAAAAGGTCTCAAAAAGGTCTCAAAAGGTCTCAAAAAGGTCTCAAAGTTTAAAAAGGTCTCAAAAGTCTCAAAAGGTCTCAAAAAGGTCTCAAAAGTTTTCAAAAAAGGTCTCAAAAAGGTCTCAAAAGGTCTCAAAAGGTCTCAAAGTCTCAAAAGGTCTCAAAAGTTTTCAAAAGGTCTCAAAAAGGTCTCAAAAGGTCTCAAAAAGGTCTCAAAAGTTTTAAAAAGGTCTCAAAAGGTCTCAAAAAGGTCTCAAAAGGTCTCAAAAAGGTCTCAAAAAGGTCTCAAAAAGGTCTCAAAAGTCTCAAAAGGTCTCAAAGGTCTCAAAAAGGTCTCAAAAAGGTCTCAAAAGGTCTCAAAAAGGTCTCAAAAGGTCTCAAAAAGGTCTCAAAAGGTCTCAAAAAGGTCTCAAAGTTTTTCAAAAAGGTCTCAAAAAGGTCTCAAAAGTTTTCAAAGTCTCAAAAAGGTCTCAAGTCAAAAGTCTCAAAAAGTCTCAAAAGGTCTCAAAAAGGTCTCAAAAGGTCTCAAAAGTTTTAAAAAGGTCTCAAAAAGTCTCAAAAAGGTCTCAAAAGTTTTAAAAAGGTCTCAAAAAGGTCTCAAAAGGTCTCAAAAAGGTCTCAAAAGTTTTTCAAAAAGGTCTCAAAAGGTCTCAAAAAGGTTTTCAAAGTTTCAAAAAGGTCTCAAAAGGTCTCAAAAGTTTCTCAAAAGGTCTCAAAAAGGTCTCAAAAAGGTCTCAAAAAGGTCTCAAAAGGTCTCAAAAAGGTCTCAAAAGGTCTCAAAAGTTTCAAAAGGTCTCAAAAAGGTCTCAAAAAGTTTCAAAAGTTTTCAAAAAGGTCTCAAAAAGGTCTCAAAAAGGTCTCAAAGTCTCAAAAAGTCTCAAAAGGTCTCAAAAAGTCTCAAAAAGGTCTCAAAAGGTCTCAAAAAGGTTTTCAAAGTTTTCAAAAGGTCTCAAAAAGGTCTCAAAAGGTCTCAAAAAGGTCTCAAAGTTTTCAAAAAGGTCTCAAAAGGTCTCAAAAAGTTTTCAAAGGTCTCAAAAGGTCTCAAAAAGGTCTCAAAAGGTCTCAAAAAGGTCTCAAAAAGGTCTCAAAAGTTTTCAAAAGTTTTAAAAAGGTCTCAAAAAGGTCTCAAAAGGTCTCAAAAGGTCTCAAAGTTTTCAAAAAGGTCTCAAAAAGGTCTCAAAAAGTTTTCAAAAGGTCTCAAAAGGTCTCAAAAGGTCTCAAAAGTTTTAAAAAGGTCTCAAAAAGGTCTCAAAAAGGTCTCAAAAGGTCTCAAAGGTCTCAAAAAGGTCTCAAAAGGTCTCAAAGGTCTCAAAAGGTCTCAAAAAGGTCTCAAAAAGGTCTCAAAGGTCTCAAAAGGTCTCAAAAGTTTTCAAAAAGGTCTCAAAAGGTCTCAAAAGTTTTCAAAAGGTCTCAAAAGGTCTCAAAAAGGTCTCAAAAGTTTTAAAAAAGTCTCAAAAAGGTCTCAAAAAGGTCTCAAAAGTTTTAAAGGTCTCAAAAGGTCTCAAAAAGTTCTCAAAAGGTCTCAAAAAGGTCTCAAAAAGGTCTCAAAAAGGTCTCAAAAGGTCTCAAAAAGGTCTCAAAAAGGTCTCAAAGTTTTCAAAAGGTCTCAAAAAGGTCTCAAAAGGTCTCAAAAGTTTTAAAAAGGTCTCAAAAGGTCTCAAAAAGTCTCAAAAAGTCTCAAAAAGGTCTCAAAAAGGTCTCAAAAGTTTTCAAAAAGGTCTCAAAAAGGTCTCAAAAGTCTCAAAAAGGTCTCAAAAGTTTTCAAAAAGGTCTCAAAAAGGTCTCAAAAGGTCTCAAAAAGGTCTCAAAAGGTCTCAAAAGGTCTCAAAAGTCTCAAAAAGGTCTCAAAAGGTCTCAAAAAGGTCTCAAAAGTTTTCAAAAGGTCAAAAAGGTCTCAAAAGGTCTCAAAAAGGTCTCAAAAAGTCTCAAAAGGTCTCAAAAAGGTCTCAAAAGTTTTCAAAAAGGTCTCAAAAAGGTCTCAAAAAGGTCTCAAAAAATCTCAAAGTTTTCAAAAAGTCTCAAAAGTCTCAAAAGGTCTCAAAAAGGTCTCAAAAGGTCTCAAAAAGGTCTCAAAAGTTTTCAAAAAGGTCTCAAAAAGGTCTCAAAAGGTCTCAAAAAGGTTTCAAAAGTTTTAAAAGGTCTCAAAAAGGTCTCAAAAGGTCTCAAAAAGTTTTCAAAAGGTCTCAAAAAGGTCTCAAAAGTTTTCAAAAGGTCTCAAAAAGGTCTCAAAAGTCTCAAAAGGTCTCAAAAAGTCTCAAAAGGTCTCAAAAAGGTCTCAAAAGGTTTTCAAAGTTTTAAAAAGGTCTCAAAAAGGTCTCAAAAGTCTCAAAAAGTCTCAAAAGTTTCAAAAGGTCTCAAAAAGTCTCAAAAAGGTCTCAAAAGGTCTCAAAAGGTCTCAAAAAGGTCTCAAAAGTTTTAAAAGGTCTCAAAAAGGTCTCAAAAAGGTCTCAAAAAGGTCTCAAAAGTTTTAAAAAGGTCTCAAAAAGGTCTCAAAAGTTTTCAAAAGTCTCAAAAGGTCTCAAAAAGGTCTCAAAAGTTTCAAAAAGGTCTCAAAAGTCTCAAAGGTCTCAAAAAGGTCTCAAAAGGTCTCAAAAGGTCTCAAAAGGTCTCAAAAAGGTCTCAAAAAGGTCTCAAAAAGGTCTCAAAAGGTCTCAAAAAGGTCTCAAAAAGGTCTCAAAAGTTTTTCAAAAAGGTCTCAAAAGGTCTCAAAAGTTCTCAAAGGTCTCAAAAAGGTCTCAAAAAGGTCTCAAAAGTTTTAAAAAGGTCTCAAAAAGGTCTCAAAAAGGTCTCAAAAGTTTCAAAAGGTCTCAAAAAGGTCTCAAAAAGTTCTCAAAAGGTCTCAAAAAGGTCAAAAAGGTCTCAAAAGTTTTCAAAAGGTCTCAAAAAGGTCTCAAAAGGTCTCAAAAAGGTCTCAAAAGTCTCAAAAAGGTCTCAAAAAGGTCTCAAAAGTTTTCAAAAAGGTCTCAAAAGGTCTCAAAAAGGTCTCAAAAAAGGTCTCAAAAGTCTCAAAAAGTCTCAAAAGGTCTCAAAAGGTCTCAAAAAGGTCTCAAAAGTTTTCAAAAAGGTCTCAAAAGGTCTCAAAAGGTCTCAAAAGGTCTCAAAAAGGTCTCAAAAGGTCTCAAAAAGTCTCAAAAGGTTCTCAAAAGGTCTCAAAAGTCTCAAAGGTCTCAAAAGGTCTCAAAAGGTCTCAAAAAGTCTCAAAAAGGTCTCAAAAGGTCTCAAAAAGGTCTCAAAGTTTCAAAAAGTCTCAAAAAGGTCTCAAAAGGTCTCAAAAAGGTCTCAAAAGTTTAAAAGGTCTCAAAAAGGTCTCAAAAAGGTCTCAAAAAGGTCTCAAAAGGTCTCAAAAAGGTCTCAAAAGTTTTAAAAAGTCTCAAAAAGTCTCAAAGGTCTCAAAAAGTTCTCAAGTCTCAAAAAGGTCTCAAAAAGGTCTCAAAAAGGTCTCAAAAAGTCTCAAAAGTCTCAAAAAGGTCTCAAAAAGTTCTCAAAGGTCTCAAAAAGGTCTCAAAAGGTCTCAAAAGGTCTCAAAAGGTCTCAAAAAGGTCTCAAAGGTCTCAAAGGTCTCAAAAAGTTTTCAAAAAGGTCTCAAAAAGTCTCAAAAGGTCTCAAAAAAGGTCTCAAAGTTTTCAAAAAGGTCTCAAAAAGGTCTCAAAAGGTCTCAAAAAGGTCTCAAAAGGTCTCAAAAGGTCTCAAAAGTTTCAAAAGGTCTCAAAAAGGTCTCAAAAGGTCTCAAAAAGTCTCAAAAGTTTTAAAAAGGTCTCAAAAGGTCTCAAAAGGTCTCAAAAAGGTCTCAAAAGGTCTCAAAAAGGTCTCAAAAAGTTCTCAAAGGTCTCAAAAAGGTCTCAAAAAGGTCTCAAAAAAGGTCTCAAAAAGGTCTCAAAAAGGTCTCAAAAAGGTCTCAAAAGTTTTCAAAAGGTCTCAAAAAGGTCTCAAAAAGTTCTCAAAGGTCTCAAAAAGGTCTCAAAAGGTCTCAAAAGGTCTCAAAAAGGTCTCAAAAGGTCTCAAAAAGGTCTCAAAAAGGTCTCAAAAGTTTTCAAAAAGGTCTCAAAAGGTCTCAAAAAGGTCTCAAAAGTTTCAAAAGGTCTCAAAAGGTCTCAAAAGGTCTCAAAGAAAGTTTTCAAAGGTCTCAAAAGGTCTCAAAAAGGTCTCAAAAGTTTTCAAAAGGTCTCAAAAAGGTCTCAAAAAGTTTTCAAAAGTCTCAAAAGGTCTCAAAAGGTCTCAAAAGTTCTAAGGTCTCAAAAAGGTCTCAAAAAGGTCTCAAAAGTTTCAAAAAGGTCTCAAAAAGGTCTCAAAAGGTCTCAAAAGTTTAAAAAGGTCTCAAAAAGGTCTCAAAAAGTTTTCAAAAGGTCTCAAAAAGGTCTCAAAAGGTCTCAAAAAGGTCTCAAAAGGTCTCAAAAAGTTTTCAAAAGGTCTCAAAAAGGTCTCAAAAAGTCTCAAAAAGGTCTCAAAAAGGTCTCAAAAGGTCTCAAAAAGGTCTCAAAAAGGTCTCAAAAAGGTCTCAAAAAGGTCTCAAAAAGGTCTCAAAAGTTTTCAAAAAGGTCTCAAAAAGGTCTCAAAAAGGTCTCAAAAGGTCTCAAAAAGGTCTCAAAAGGTCTCAAAAAGGTCTCAAAAGGTCTCAAAGGTCTCAAAAGGTCTCAAAGTCTCAAAAAGTCTCAAAAAGGTCTCAAAAAGGTCTCAAAAGGTCTCAAAAAGGTCTCAAAAAGGTCTCAAAAGGTCTCAAAAAGGTCTCAAAAGTTTTTCAAAAAGGTCTCAAAAAGGTCTCAAAAAGTTTTCAAAAGGTCTCAAAAGGTCTCAAAAAGGTCTCAAAAGTTTCAAAAAGGTCTCAAAAAGGTCTCAAAAGTTTTCAAAAGTTTCAAAAGGTCTCAAAAAGGTCTCAAAAAGTTTTCAAAAGGTCTCAAAAGGTCTCAAAAGGTCTCAAAAGTTTTCAAAAAGGTCTCAAAAAGGTCTCAAAAAGGTCTCAAAAAGTTCTCAAAGGTCTCAAAAAGGTCTCAAAAAGGTCTCAAAAGTTTTCAAAAAGGTCTCAAAAAGGTCTCAAAAAGGTCTCAAAAAGTCTCAAAAGGTCTCAAAAGTCTCAAAAAGGTCTCAAAAAGGTCTCAAAAAGGTCTCAAAAGGTCTCAAAAAGGTCTCAAAAGGTCTCAAAAAGGTCTCAAAAGGTCTCAAAAGGTCTCAAAAAGGTCTCAAAAAGGTCTCAAAAAGGTCTCAAAAAGGTCTCAAAAAGGTCTCAAAAGGTCTCAAAAGGTCTCAAAAGTCTCAAAAAGGTCTCAAAAAGGTCTCAAAAAGTCTCAAAAGGTCTCAAAAAGTCTCAAAAGTTTTCAAAAAGGTCTCAAAAGGTCTCAAAAGGTCTCAAAAAGTCTCAAAGTTTTCAAAAAGGTCTCAAAAAGGTCTCAAAAAGGTCTCAAAAGGTCTCAAAAAGGTCTCAAAAGTCTCAAAGGTCTCAAAAAGGTCTCAAAAGGTCTCAAAAAGGTCTCAAAAAGGTCTCAAAAAGGTCTCAAAAAGGTCTCAAAGTTTTCAAAAAGGTCTCAAAAGGTCTCAAAAGGTCTCAAAAAGGTCTCAAAAGTTTTCAAAAAGGTCTCAAAAAGGTCTCAAAAAGTTTTCAAAAGGTCTCAAAAAGGTCTCAAAAAGGTCTCAAAAAGGTCTCAAAAGGTCTCAAAAAGGTCTCAAAAAGGTCTCAAAAAGGTCTCAAAAGTTTTCAAAAGGTCTCAAAAAGTCTCAAAAAGGTCTCAAAAGTTTTCAAAAGGTCTCAAAAGGTCTCAAAGGTCTCAAAAAGGTCTCAAAAAGGTCTCAAAAAAGGTCTCAAAAAGGTCTCAAAAAGGTCTCAAAAGTTTTCAAAAAGGTCTCAAAAAGGTCTCAAAAAGTTTTCAAAAGGTCTCAAAAGGTCTCAAAAGGTCTCAAAAAGTTCTCAAAGGTCTCAAAAAGGTCTCAAAAAGGTCTCAAAAGTTTTCAAAAAGGTCTCAAAAGGTCTCAAAAAGGTCTCAAAAGTTTTCAAAAGTCTCAAAAAGGTCTCAAAAGTTTTCAAAAGGTCTCAAAAGGTCTCAAAAGGTCTCAAAAGGTCTCAAAAAGGTCTCAAAAAGGTCTCAAAAGGTCTCAAAAAGGTCTCAAAAGTTTTCAAAAGGTCTCAAAAAGGTCTCAAAAGGTCTCAAAAGGTCTCAAAAAGGTCTCAAAAAGGTCTCAAAAAGGTCTCAAAAGTTTTCAAAAAGGTCTCAAAAAGGTCTCAAAGGTCTCAAAAGGTCTCAAAGTTTTCAAAAAGGTCTCAAAAGGTCTCAAAGTTTCTCAAAAGGTCTCAAAAAGGTCTCAAAAGGTCTCAAAAAGTCTCAAAAAGGTCTCAAAAGTCTCAAAAGGTCTCAAAAAGGTCTCAAAAAGTTTCAAAAAGGTCTCAAAAAGGTCTCAAAAAGGTCTCAAAAAGGTCTCAAAAGTTTTCAAAAAGGTCTCAAAAAGGTCTCAAAAGGTCTCAAAAGGTCTCAAAAAGGTCTCAAAAAGGTCTCAAAAAGTCTCAAAAAGGTCTCAAAAAGGTCTCAAAGGTCTCAAAAGGTCTCAAAGTCTCAAAAAGTCTCAAAAAGTCTCAAAAAGGTCTCAAAAGGTCTCAAAAAGGTCTCAAAAGTTTTCAAAAAGGTCTCAAAAAGGTCTCAAAAAGGTCTCAAAGTTTTCAAAAAGGTCTCAAAAAGGTCTCAAAAGTTTTCAAAAGGTCTCAAAAAGGTCTCAAAAAGGTCTCAAAAAGGTCTCAAAAAGGTCTCAAAAAGGTCTCAAAAAGGTCTCAAAGTTTTCAAAAGGTCTCAAAAAGGTCTCAAAAGGTCTCAAAAGTTTCAAAAGTCTCAAAAAGGTCTCAAAAAGGTCTCAAAAAGGTCTCAAAAGGTCAAAAAGGTCTCAAAAAGGTCTCAAAAGGTCTCAAAAAGGTCTCAAAAAGGTCTCAAAAGGTCTCAAAAGTTTTCAAAAAGGTCTCAAAAAGGTCTCAAAAAGGTCTCAAAAAGGTCTCAAAAGTTTTCAAAAAGGTCTCAAAAGGTCTCAAAAGTTTTCAAAAGGTCTCAAAAAGTCTCAAAAGGTCTCAAAAGTTTTAAAAAGGTCTCAAAAGGTCTCAAAGGTCTCAAAAGGTCTCAAAAGTCTCAAAAAGGTCTCAAAAGGTCTCAAAAAGGTCTCAAAGGTCTCAAAGGTCTCAAAAGGTCTCAAAAAGTCTCAAAAAGGTCTCAAAAGTTTTCAAAAAGGTCTCAAAAAGGTCTCAAAAGTTTTCAAAAAGGTCTCAAAAAGGTCTCAAAAAGGTCTCAAAAGTTTTCAAAAGGTCTCAAAAAGGTCTCAAAAGGTCTCAAAAGTTTCAAAAAGGTCTCAAAAGGTCTCAAAAAGTCTCAAAAAGGTCTCAAAAGGTCTCAAAAGTTTTCAAAAAGGTCTCAAAAGGTCTCAAAAAGGTCTCAAAAAGGTCTCAAAAGTTTCAAAAAGGTCTCAAAAAGGTCTCAAAAGGTCTCAAAAAGGTCTCAAAAAGGTCTCAAAAAGGTCTCAAAAAGGTCTCAAAAGTCTCAAAAGGTCTCAAAAAGTTTTCAAAAAGGTCTCAAAAAGGTCTCAAAAGGTCTCAAAAGTCTCAAAAGGTCTCAAAAAGGTCTCAAAAAGGTCTCAAAAGTTTTTCAAAAAGGTCTCAAAAAGGTCTCAAAAGTTTTCAAAAGTCTCAAAAAGGTCTCAAAAGGTCTCAAAAAGGTCTCAAAAAGGTCTCAAAAAGGTCTCAAAAGGTCTCAAAAAGGTCTCAAAAGTTTTCAAAAAGGTCTCAAAAAGGTCTCAAAAGGTCTCAAAAAGGTCTCAAAGTCTCAAAAAGGTCTCAAAAAGGTCTCAAAAAGTCTCAAAAGGTCTCAAAAAGGTCTCAAAAGGTCTCAAAAAGGTCTCAAAAAGGTCTCAAAAGGTCTCAAAAAGGTCTCAAAAGGTCTCAAAAAGGTCTCAAAAGTTTTCAAAAAGGTCTCAAAAGGTCTCAAAAGGTCTCAAAGTTTTCAAAGTCTCAAAAAGTCTCAAAAGGTCTCAAAAGGTCTCAAAAGGTCTCAAAAGGTCTCAAAAGGTCTCAAAAGTTCTAAAGTCTCAAAAAGGTCTCAAAGTCTCAAAAAGGTCTCAAAAGGTCTCAAAAGTTTCAAAAGGTCTCAAAAGGTCTCAAAAAGTTTTCAAAGTCTCAAAAGGTCTCAAAAAGGTCTCAAAAAGGTCTCAAAAGGTCTCAAAAAGGTCTCAAAAGGTCTCAAAAAGGTCTCAAAAGGTCTCAAAAAGGTCTCAAAAAAGTCTCAAAAAGGTCTCAAAAAGGTCTCAAAAGGTCTCAAAAAGGTCTCAAAAAGGTCTCAAAAGTTTTAAAAAGGTCTCAAAAAGGTCTCAAAAGGTTTCAAAAGTTTTAAAAAGGTCTCAAAAAGTCTCAAAAAGGTCTCAAAAAGGTCTCAAAAAGGTCTCAAAAGTCTCAAAAGTTTTCAAAAAGGTCTCAAAAAGGTCTCAAAAGGTCTCAAAAAGGTCTCAAAAGTTTTAAAGGTCTCAAAAGGTCTCAAAAAGGTCTCAAAGGTCTCAAAAAGGTCTCAAAAGTCTCAAAAGTTTCAAAAGGTCTCAAAAAGGTCTCAAAAAGGTCTCAAAGTTTTCAAAAGGTCTCAAAAGGTCTCAAAAAGTTTTCAAAAAGGTCTCAAAAAGGTCTCAAAAGGTCTCAAAAAGGTCTCAAAGGTCTCAAAAAGTCTCAAAAGGTCTCAAGTTCAAAAAGGTCTCAAAAGGTCTCAAAAAGGTCTCAAAAGTTTCAAAAGGTCTCAAAAAGGTCTCAAAAAGGTCTCAAAAAGGTCTCAAAGTCTCAAAAGGTCTCAAAAAGTCTCAAAAGTTTTCAAAAAGGTCTCAAAAAGGTCTCAAAAGGTCTCAAAAGGTCTCAAAAAGGTCTCAAAAAGTTTTCTCAAAAAGGTCTCAAAAAGGTCTCAAAAGGTCTCAAAAAGGTCTCAAAAGGTCTCAAAAAGGTCTCAAAAAGTTTTCAAAAAGGTCTCAAAAAGGTCTCAAAAGGTCTCAAAAGGTCTCAAAAAGGTCTCAAAAAGGTCTCAAAAAGGTCTCAAGTTTTAAAAAGTCTCAAAAAGGTCTCAAAAAGGTCTCAAAAAGGTCTCAAAAAGGTCTCAAAAGGTCTCAAAAGTTTTCAAAAAGGTCTCAAAAGGTCTCAAAAGTCTCAAAAAGGTCTCAAAACACCTTCAAATTGAAGAAAGCCTGAAAATAATAGTTTACCTAGGTAGAAAAACACTAAATAGGTGAAAAGAAATGCAAACAGGAACAAGGATGGAGAACGGATTAAGACGGATTGTAAACGGCGAACTTGAAAAATTGGCCAATTTTTTCAAGATGCGCCATCCGTGACGTAGCTCCTTTAAACAAAAACAAAAACGTTTTGCCGGCCTAAACCGAGTAAAGTTGACAGAACTGGGATATGTAAACGTGCTCTTTCAACTAACCTGAACAGAGCCATAGTATGTGGATCCTTTCTTCCATTTAAAATCGCCTGGCTTCATCTGCCGTGTTTTGTTGTTTAGCTCACAAATGCGGTTTGCATTATTGCTACCGGGATGAACATTAACGACTTGCAACTGTTATTTCCGATGCATTTTAGCTGACATTCAAACTCGTCAACAACAACAGCCTTACTCATGACGTGGCCAAGTAAGGCATGGTCTAAAAATGAGAAGAAAAAGAAACTTTAGTTGAACAGTGAAAAGTGGTAAAGGAGGACGTGTTAGCTTTTATGTGTTTACTTACCGACGTGACTTTCAAAACGCTTCCGCAAAGTCTGTGTTCGCCATCACAAATAAAACTACCAGAAAAATGTTGAAGAGTCAGAAAGGCCAACTGGGTCAACCGCAAACGAGCCATCGTTAAGATCTGTAGGATTGTTCTTCTCTAACGAGAAGTACTTCTTTGCTTCAATATCCCTCACTATTTTATGTTACCAGCTGTTTCGGCCTACTCAGTTGCTCCTTGAAAATTCAGTATGATGTTTTCTGTTACTTATATCAGTTTTTAGTTAGATAGTAGGACAGCGCTAGATAAGATGATTTCAGATCGTTGTGCTCCAGCTCAGTTGAGATTTGAGTTGCCCTTCTAAATAAACTCTGAAACGAACTGAACTGCACTGTGCAAAGTTAAACTCTTTTCAGGCAAATTATATGACAACTGACTGACATTAACGTTTCATAATTTATTAAAATACATTAGCTAATAATTACATCGAAGACGCAAACCGATATGGGGAGATGTCATCGTATTGTAATTGCCCCCGCAGGGCTTTTGGCCTCGAGGGGGCATTATAGCATACGACATAGCATTTTAAAGTGCGAATACGCACAAAGGCGAGAGCAAATAAATAGATGTTATTGAACTAGCTTGTTCGGTCCTTATTGGGAAAATATTGGTCGAGTTCTTGAACGAGACCAATATTTCACAATACGGACCGAAACAAGTTCAATCAATTTTTTATTATAATGGCTTTTTATAAAAATAGGTACGCAACGCGTACATGTGTGTACTGCAAGGTTTTTCCTAGGTGATTTATCATTTGGAAGTGGTAAAGTCTTTGTCACTAAATATGATTTACTCAAAATACACTAGCCAGCTTGGAAAGGATGGTGGGGATAGAAGGGAAGAAACTGGGAAGGGTGTATAAAAATAAAATTCACATCATAACAAACTGTGTTAATTTTACTTGCATGATAAATTTATTATTTATCTAATCTTGATAAATATGAAGAATGTAATTTACAGAAACAGAGTTGTAAGACTTGAGGAATGTGAATTGAACTGTATTGATAATTTTTTTTTTTTCAAAACTGATCAGTTATGTTAAGCTTGAAGAAAAAAGTATCAATTCATTATTTTGAGATAGTGACTGACTTCACAAGCCAAGTTAAAACCAAAAAGAACAAAGTAATGTTAAATTAAAGTGTGGAGACTACTTGCTCAGAGGGACTCCAACATGGCGTTTCCATACTGAGCTCTATAAATTTGACAAATAACATTTTGACAAATAACTCGAGTACGGAATACCGCACAGACCTGAGACTTGGACTGATTCCTTATTTATTCATTATCTATGACATGTCAATTCCTTGACTTCATTCATTGAACGGTTATTATTTTTTTATTTATGGCGTGACAGTGAAAACCGAGAATAGGAAGGTGCCCAGTCTCTTTGGCATATTCCGAAACTGCGGAGTTCTGAGTACCTGCAAGCTGCATGTCTCTGTCGTGTTCCTTTATTCTTTCACGCATCGATATCGCTGTTTCACCGATATATACTTTGCCGCATTCACATGGAATCTTATAGACAACACCGTCTCGTCTCGTTTCTCGCGAGTCTCGTCTCGTTTCTCGCGAGACGTGTCTCGTTTCTCGCGAGAGTCAATGAGCCGGTATATACTCGCAAGTGACACCTCGCGTGTCAATGGCGTATGTGTCAAATGTTTTATCTACGATCCGTTGCCAAATCGATGGGACCGAAGGTCCAATGTATAAACAAGCAATAATGTTCATGTAGTTAAACGTGTTGACAGAACCAGGGTAAGACTTACTGGCAAGTACAGAAAACGATCCGCTAGATTAATGGCGTAACTTATCGAAGGCTTGATTCATTACGATCGTATCGAAGGTTAAATACTACACACTGGCTTTTGTAATTAAATATGCAAAATCTTGCAACAGAAATTTCAGAGCGGAATTTCTAACAAACGGGGAACAAATATTCTAGCTGTCCTGCGCTTTGAAACCCCTTTCGATAAAGATGTTTTCGATTCGATCCGTTTAGTAATTTTCGAGAAACGACTTTCGAGCGTGTGAGATCGAATACAAGGCATTGCGTTACGAAGAAAATTGAGACGACCAAAACAGCTGGAAACGGCGGGGGGTTTTGAGGGGCGGCATTCAAAATTCTGAGACATAAGTGCAAGCTCTCTTTCCCCCGCTCTTTCTATTTTCCCTCCAAAACGCCAAGAGAGCTTGCTCGCAGGCTAGATTTATCGCGTAACTTATCGAAGGCTTGATTCATTGCGTATCGTATCAAAGGCCTAGATCATTGCATCTTTCCGAAGGCTTGATTCATTGTGATTGATGTATGTATGCATGTATTGTATCAAAGGTTAGATTTATCGCGTATCTTATTGAAGGCTTGAAACATTGCGATCGTATCGAAGGTTAGATTTATCCCGTATTTTATCAAAGGCTTGATTCATTTTGATCGCATCGAACGCTAGATTTATTGGGTATCCTATCGAAGGCTTGATTCATTGGTTTTTATCCATTATACTTTGTAAAGCGCTTAGCCTAGCGATGAATAAGCGCTATGTAATTAGTTATTATTATTATTCATTGCGATCGCGTCGAAGGGAGGATTTCGTATCGAAGGCATGATTTATTGCGCATTTTATCGAAGGCTTGATTCATTGCTATTGTATCGACTTGATTTACATTATTGTGTATGGTATCGAAGGGCCGGCCATTAAAATTCGGAAACCGTGGTTTGTCATTGATTTGATCGATTGTCTGTGGTTTGTTTATCGATTTGATGTTAACAATAGAGCATTGTTAACATTTCTTTTGTTTACAATTTTACGGTATAAGTGCATAGTGTTGACTGCGCAAGCGCAGTACACACAAAAATTGCTGATAAATTAATGTAACCATTCTCGGCTAACGCGCGCGCACCAAAGCTAAGCATATTCTTGCATTTTTCAGGCCACTTTGCGAAAAGTTTAACCAAAATTGTCCGCCAGACATGAGGAAAAACGTTTCTACTTGATAGAAAACAGTTTTCTTTTGTTCTATGTCGGTGAAATGAGTTGTAATACGGCTGGGTATTTTTACGAGTCAATGTTTATTTTTTCGAGCCTTTAGGCGAATTGACTCGTAAAAAACTTACCCAGCGGTAATTACACAACATTCTCGCTGGAATAACCTCTTTTGTATAAATATTGATCACTAAATTGGTAAACTAAAAGCTTTTAATAATAAACAAGAAATGGTTAACAACGGTGTGTTATCTTAAGTGGGTTATATCCATTTGTTGCTAAGGAAGAAATAATAACGCGACTGATTGCAGAGGCTTGACATTAGCAGCAAAAGGGGCGGCCTTATTGGCCTATAATTTTCAACTAGCGCGCGGTACTGGATCCTTCTTCAAGGTTCCCAGCTAAGTAGAGTCCTCCTTTTTCGTTTATCTTGAGGCGGTAAGAAAAGGAGACTCTGCTCTGACTTCGAAACGGGGGTTGTTTGGTATCCGTGTGGCGATTAAATTTTCGGTGGGAATATCTAATTATTTCGCGAATTTCGCGGGTTTTTCTCAACGATCCGCGAAATAAGATCCTTGTAGAAAATAGACTCCTGCTTAAAATATTTTAGAGTGCTGGTTTCAATTAAATTGACTTGAAACAATATTATAAAGTACGCGTAGGTAAAAATAAACCGGACAAGGAAACTGCCCAAGATCCGCGAAAGTTTTACTTTCCCAGCGCTAAAGTCTGAAATCCAAATTTCGGGGGGGGGCGGGGGAAAAATTTGTTCCCGCGAAACGAAAAAAGTCCGGCAACCCGCGAAATTAAACTCCCGCGAAAATGTCATGATCACATCGGTATGTTTCAATTCAGCCGAGATATTTTTCATTTTACTAATTAGACTTTAGCTGTTTGGGACTTCGGCTATAACTCCCACTGCAGTTCAAAAGTCCTCGAGAGCATCAAAGTGATTATTGCTAAAAAACAAAGAAGCTCATTGAACAAGTATTTTCATGCATGTGGTAGCTGTTATGTTTACATGACAAGTTTGTAGACTGCGAGGCAGTCCCGTACCTTGCTTTCCTGATAAGCGAGCGCGAAGCGCGAGGCAAAGCGGGAATGGGCCAGAGCGTGGAAGTGACGCACGTGCCTCACTGTCCCGCTCGGCCTTATTTCCCGCTCTAGCCGAGCGAGAAGTGAGGTTCTTGCCTCTGCTTTTTCCAAGACTGAACGGCAATCTAACTATGTCCAGTCAAGTATATTGATAGGACGCCATCACAAATTGCTAACAGAATTTATTTCTTCGCTATCCATCTCAGGAATAAGTGCACCAATCAACATATCAAAAGTCCTAACAGAAAAATCTACGAAGGGGAAGCCACTTTTCTTACTTTATATACAATGTAGCTCTTATAGGTATAGCTATGAAAACGAGGCTGACATGCAATAACCTACTCTTACATGTATTTTGTTTTGATCACAAATTCACCAGTGTCACTCAAACAAAAGAGATAAATGACGACCCAGACATCCTCGCAAGCCGACTGGAGTTCGCTGGTCCCCCTTCGACGAACGACTGACTGGACGTGTTGCGTGACACTGCTTAGAATATGTCCCTGAATTTCCGACTACAGATTTGCATCAATTATAAATTATTTCATGTAAAGATTAAGAACCTTTCCTTTTTCTTGTTAAGGAAACATTTGAAAACATATTTCCTTTTTTCAACGCCGTGAATTTAAAGCGGCGAATATATTTTTATATGATCTGAGCATGAAACCCCCTCGCTTTTGTGGCTAAAATCTTCTCTTACTCATTTTTGCTTTCAGCCGCCTGGCAAATTCGCAACATCGATCGGGAAATTATTTTTTAGACGCAAGTCTTCATGTCCTATAATGAAAACTAAGGCTGAAACTAAGCCATATGTTTGATCGTAATTTGAGAAATTCTTGAGTCGTCGTTCCTGTTCTTGTTGTAATTTCCCAGGCCTTGTGCACTGGTCAGCGGAATTACCAAAAAAAGTTATATCGAACTAACAAATTTTCCCCACAACCCCAATCTCGTTCCCAGAGTCCTCGTTACTCTTGTCCAGCGTTGGAGCGGACCAACAAGGACCTCTGGGATAGAGTGATCCGCCTGACTTGCGCAGTAAGACCGGAAGTCCAAGAATCTTGGCGTCCGTTAGTTGAAACATGGGGTCGAACACATGCGCAGTAGAGCCGGAAGTCCTAGAATCTGGTCATGGCGGATCGCTTTATTGCAGAGGTCCTTGTTGGCCGCTCCACCGCTGGACAAGGGTAACGAGGACTCTGGGAACGAGATTGCCACAACCCCGAAAGCTCATAAATTGCGCATGCGCATTGCTGAGCTAAAAAAAGGGACCCTTTAGGATTCAACTCTCACCCTCAATCCCGAAGAGAGTTTCAGTGAATTTTGGTCATTCGTCGTTTTGCTTGTACTAATAATTCCTCGGGAAGTGAGGCTGGAGGCCCAGCGTGCGAGGTTTATAATTTTGTCCGTCAAGGAACTCGGGCAGGAGCAAGTCATTCTCGTTCCCAGATCCTCTGTTTCTTTTAGTCACGTGGTTGGCGAAACGGAGGCTCTAGTCTCAGGCGTTACCGGATGTCCGAAAATTCTGGACATCCATTCATTCATTCGTGTTGCGCATTCATTTTTTATCAGCCAATGAAAAAATTCGATTTTTTCCTTGCGATCAGGGCTACTCGTTTCCGGCGCAAAGAAAAAAAACGAGGAGCTCTGGGAACGAGGATGGGAGCAAGTCTGCTGATCATCAGGGCACAAAACGACGGTTTTCTCCCAAATGCTTTAAAACACTATTTTAGGCTGTCTGGTGTGCTTTTAAAGATCTATAAATGAATCCTAAGCTGCGCTATAAAATCTATATATATTCGGTCATTTAGGGGAACTTTAGACTTCACGAATTTATTTGGGCTTTTTTTAGTCATTTCCCGAAACCTCAGCTCTTCCTTGCTGATTTTTCCTTTCCGAAAATCCTACCTGACCTTTTTTGTACCCAAAACGAAAGTTTTATCTCTCCGCAAAATAATAGGCATTAATTTTCCCATATTAAGAAAATTCGAGATGATATTTCCCTAAAGAAAACTCCAAACTTTAATCCGAATATCTGAGGCGATTATAGGCCTTCCGAACCTCTTTCCCAGGGTCTCTCTTCTTCCCGCCAAAATGGCGGGACGAAGAGAGACCCTGGGAGCGAGGTAGACTGTTGTTATATTTCTTTCCTCCTCTTTCTTCATTGTGGTACAACATAGCACAACATTCTTATACTCTGCAATTTGTCGTAATGCAATACCTGAATAAAATAAACCAGGGAACTCCCACTGCATTTTTCCACATAATGTGGCGAATTCAATTGCTTTCTGCATTTCGCTAATAAAACATACATTTGGTGTATCCTGTAATACAAGACAAACACATCTTTGCAAAGAAGCACAATATTTCGGCCAAGCTAGTATCCCATCCAGGAGAGTAGCAATACTCCTAGTCGCTTCATGCTACAGAAAGCGGGATACGCTCCGGCAGTGTGGGCCACTAGGCTCGTGAAGACTTTACCTACCATTAACAATAAATGCGGAATGCGGCGGAGATAAATGGCAGTATGCTAACTAAAAACATGCTTCATCTTAGCATACCCTGGCTCGTGGTTAGAATTTATATTTATTACCTATTTACTATTAATAATATAACAATAAAAATGTTTGTGTCTTGATATTCTTTCACCGATGATAAAATCCTTTCTCGTGCAGGTTACATGCAAGCGCGCGCGGTAGAATATCCATCGACGACATTTTAATTGTTGCGTCAAAGTTTTCACTTCAGACTAAACTCAGTCCCAGCACGGTGCAAACCGTGTTATTTGAGAGAGAGAAAAATGAAGACGTTTATCCTCATTTTTTCCCTAGTAAGTAGCTTGATATGCCCAATAACTGCTTCCACAAGCATCAAAGAAGATCAAGGTAAGAATTTTTTTCGTATCTACTGTACGTACGTTCCGCATTAAAAAATAAGTTTATAAGCGATAAGCCGCGCACATCGATGGCACATGTTTAACACGGACAGAGATAGAGCTCTTCAATAATTTTCTAGCTGATTAAATTATCCTTAAGAAAACTAACACAAACTTCGATGTTAAACAGCGTTTACAAGTCATAATCAAGGTTAGATTGAAAAGCATTTATTTTCAACTTCCTTAAGACTTCGCTTCATGGATTTTCAATTTGTTTTGGTCTTGTTGCTATGGATATCAATCTATGACGTTCGCGCGCGCTTCAGAGATTGCGTCATTTTGAGTTTTGATTCGTTTTCAACCGTTTTCAAAAGTCTACTAGGAGTTTGTGAGAAAAAAAACGAAAATGGGAAATCATACGAAATTGCTACGGGCTTCAGCTTTTAAGCGGGCAAGCATTTTATCTGCGTGCGTATTTCGCATTTCGTTCAACAAGGACAGAGGGAATATTTGTAGTCTTAATTGTAACTAAAGGCCAGGACAAACTCCGCAACATGTACCGCATTTCGCGCAATATAGCTGACTCGGAAAGAAAGTTTTGATGTTTAAAATTATTTAACCAAAATGGCTTTTGCTCTCAAAGAAGAAAAGTCAAAAAGATCATTGTGTTAGCGTCAAAGATAACTAGAGGGAATTAAGGTTATGACTGATAGTTGTGCTGCGCCATTGCTCGTAATGTTGTCGATAGTGGATATACGCTGAAATTGTTGTTTGCAATGTTGCATAAGAAGAAATCTATTCAACACATGCACGCTCAGCGGACCTATTTTTATTTCCCTTGTCGTAAATACTTACAATTTGTGTTTGAATTTTTCTTTAGGAGTCAGTTTCGTCACTATTGATGATGACCTGAGTGGAAAAATTCCTCCTTATGTAATCAAGATCAATTTAACATCAATCAATGTGATGGTGACTGTACGCATCGATCCAATCAACAAGACAACCACGGCCGCTGCACGCTTTGAAACTGTGAATCTCTTCAAGCGACAAGTAAGAATTTAAAACATTAAAGATTTTAGACTCTCAAGCGCTTACATAGGAATCAAAATTTGAGTGGGGGGGGGGGGGGGGGGGGGGGGGGGGGGGGGGGGGGGGGGGGGGTGGTATCAAAGGTCGGGAACCGGAGAGTGAGGGGGTGGGAAGACTACGGGGTCGGATCGGAGGCGGATAAAGAGGGAATCGAACGGGAAGCGGATTACCAAGGTACGTTCTCGGAGAAATAAGAAAACATTTCGCAATATAAAAAGCACAAGTTTATAGCTCCACCTCCCCTCCCCCCTCCCCCCTCCCCCCTCTCCCACGCCCCGTCTTCGGACGTGGTTGCTAGGCGAGCTAATGGGTCTGTGTAATTTCTATTGCTTATTCTTTATTACTCATTTGTTGTTTGATTTCATTTCACAGAAGAAGTCCAACATCGAAGAGATTGAGAACTGCGTGCCGCACCTGAATACATCAATCCAAAAGACCCAGCCTCTCCCGGAATCACCTCTGAACCTCAAATGGACCTCAAACTCATCAAAACTCGACACAAACTCTCCATTGAACGTGGATGATGTAAGTAGATGATCGTGTAATTCAAGTTTTGCTACTGAAGATTTCGTTTTATTATATAAACTATTGTGTTTTACAAGGATTTCTCTCACTGAGAAAAAAATCATTTCTTTACACTGTTAACGGTCGGGACCTGGGACTGAGTCGGTACGTGGCGGAAACTAGGAGAAATAGAAATACATTTCGCAACATTGCGCAATATTTCGCAATAGAAAAAGTACAACGGATGTACGGGAAGTGGGAAGTTCATATCTCCCCCCCCCCCCCCCCCCACCCCACACCCTCCCATCCCCCGGGTGGGGTCTGTGTAATTTACTGCTTGTTCTTTCTCACTGATTTGTTTTCTTTTTCATGATTTTATTCCACAGAAGAAATCGAATATCCAAGATATAGAGAACAGCTTGCCACAAACTTCAATTGAACAGACTCCGCCTCTCCCGGAATTACCAATATTCAACAAAAAACCCGATATTGGATGATGTAAGTAGATGATTGTTGCAAGTTTTGCTGCTGAGTTCAGTAATACGAGTTAGGATTCCGTTTGATTATATTATAACATTACATTAGACAGGGCCAATTTTTTGCTAATTTTTGTTTGCCCGGGCCAAAATTACTCCGAAGATTCCCGAAGATCGTCGAGGGCACCTCCGAAGACTTCAAAGTTAACCCGAAGACTTCCGACGATTTCCGAAGATGACCCGAACTCTTCTGAAGATTAGCAAAGATGATCCTAAGATTTTCCGAAAATCACCCGAGGTTCTCCTTCGAACATAATCGAAAGGTCAGCAATATCGACACTCGTCAGCAGAATATCGGCCCTCTCGGTCGTTTCTGTACGGTCCTCGTTGCGCTCGATCCGTACTGTCCGTGAAACGAGCTAACGCGGGTCTGTGTAATTTCCATTTCTTGTTCTTTCTCACCCATTTGTTTTCCTTTTCATGATTTTATTCCACAGAAAATAAGAATAGAAGATATAATGAACGGTATGGAAAGCCACTCGGATGACCCTGCTCTTGCTACAAAGACCACTGATGAACGAAACACGGACACCAAGATTCATGATGTGAGTTACTTGTTGCACGTTTTGCTACTAAGCTATACGAGTTATACAAGTGTGACAGGATTTCATTGCATGATTCATTGATTGAAGCATGCAACCGGTTAACTTACTTGGACGTGTTTCTGAGAAGGCTGGGAAACTGGGAACCATAGTTGACCGCAAGCACTAGTCTTCCTCGGTTTATAATTACAGTTGAAGCTCTCTCTGAGCGGACACTCTCGTAAGCGGACAGCTCTACTTATTGCCGCCTTGACAAAACCTCGTTTGAACTCTAGCTCATACAAACTCTGTATTTACACATTCCCGTAAGCGGCCAGCTCCAGTTGCGGACACTTTTTCTGCTTCCCGAGGGTGTCCGCGCTTACGAGAACTTCGACTGTAATAAAAACTAAATTTCTGGATAGACAAATTAATATACCATTTGTCGCTGTAGGATCGGACAAAGACTGAATCTGCACCATTCACTGCAAGAAACAGTGAACGACTACGACGCCGTGTCTTGATAAACGACGAACGAGCAAGACAGCAGCAATTGATAAACCGTAAGTTAAGTTATTCTGTTACCGCGAAATGGGGAAATTACATGCAAGGTGAAAAATAGTTACAAATAACAATTCCGGATTATTTGTGACACTCAATTGAAGACTGTGCATGCTGTAATGGCAACAAGCAATAATTAACCGCTTTGAAGTGTATGTATGCGCTAGCTTAAAATAATTGTTGTGCAAATGAAAATTCCACCACATTGGCGGCATAGAGCGGAGAAGACCGCGCGAGAGAAAGAAGACGCGCGTGTCTTCCCTCGCGCGACGCACGAAACCTGGTGCTCTCCTCCACTCCAGAAAATTTTCACATAATTTCTAATTTACATACATTTTCAGTTTCAAGTCAGCATCACCTAGTGTAGTTGATGATTTTCTATATTCTCAATACTTGTCTCTTAATAATGTACTGATATTGTAGGGAGAAATTAGCATTCGTATCATTCACTTCTTTTTTCTTATCTTGTCTATTCTAGAATTTTGGATACGATTGAAGAATTCCGTATATCACAACTGTCGGTCATGGCGAGACGCACGAATCCTTATGCTACGCGTCTTTGCTGTATTCTTCTTATACTTCTTAGGAAAATACTGGATTATTTGGCAACGTGAAGTGCTGAAGGGGTAAGAGAAAAACCAGATTTGATCTTTATACACACTAGGATTTCAAATGTAGCAATTCTCTGACTGTTCCGAAAGCCTGGTTCTCATATGTCTCCGGAAAACCTAAGATGTAGTCGCTGCCGAATGCAAAACCAAAATCAATTGCGACTTGATCGTGACGCGTTTTCCCGCGCTTGGCGCCGGTTACGTGTATTTGCTTCCAGTCGGTCATTGGTTCGTTATGCTGTTTATGGTCATTGTAATTGCGTTGGTTTTGGTTTACGACACTCAATTGAAGACCGCTCTATGAGAACCAGGCGTAACGACCACTCCAGTCCTGGCCAAAATAGAGTTTGGTAGCAACACAATGGGGGGACTTCCATATCTCATATTAAAGTGACGGGGGTGTTCGTTGTACCGTTTGGAGGTTAAAATTCATGGTTTGGTACCGCTTAGGGCGTTTAGATCTAATAATGACCTCCAATAGAGTTATCCTGGTAACTTTTAGAAGACCAGATTTTAGGCGATGTCATTAAACAATTAATTGTTTTTTCATATCAAGTTAACAGACTTTACATCTTTCTTTTTGTTTTTATTTTTATTTTATAGTTTGGATGCTAGGTGGGAAAGAGAAAGACAAGAAGACATACGACTGAGACAAGAAAGATTAGCCCGCCGGCCTGTACCAGAACGTCGTCCCAAAAACAGACAAAACAAGCGTCACCCACGGCCGTAATTGACAAATATATTGACATGGACATATATATTTTTGTTTTATGCGAGTTTGTGACTGAATAAAATTTCCTCCGAAGAGTATTTATATCTTTATATGTTGTCATTAATCTGAGTTATTAACACCCTAACCCCTACAAGCAGTCTCGAATATCAATCGTTATATTTTAAAATCAAAACAGGAGTACCCAACGACAATTTTTTCATAATTGAAATTTTCTTGGCCCAAATGATTTCTGGGCAACCACAAAGACTTTTCCAGTTAATATTTAACTACCGTGGGAAAAATATATCCGCTCTTCAGAGCCAGCTAGCAATAAATCGCCACTAGTATAGACTGCAAAACGGTCCATATTTTAGCGCAAGAGTCGGGCTGAACGTGGCCCGAAAAGGATCTGGAACGAGCGTGAAAATTACGAGTGGGATTGGGGAACGCTTGGTGCCAACCTCGTTCCCAGGGTCTACGCGGAGTAGACCCTGGGAACGAGGTTGGTGCCTCTCAATTCGCGCGTAATATCTCGAGAAAAAGAGAGACTGTTTTGCAGTCTACCACTAGTAGTTACCAGCCAGCATCCGTTTTGGCAATGGTTTTTCCCTGCCAGGGAGGAATTCCTAATCGTTTTTCCCCCAGCAAATGTTATACCGCTTTTTCGCCAGCCAGGAGATATGTTGGTCTTTATTCCCAGCAGGGGGGATAGAAACTCCTTACAAATGGTTTGCATAATTACGGACATAGCGGTGCCGGACAACCGAGTGTGAAATTAGTATGCATGATAACAAAAAGGTGTTTTTCCTTAGTTGTTTTCGCTCGAAAACGAAGACAAAAGCGAGAGAGCGCGCGTTTTCATTAAAAGAAGTCTGAAAAAATGGCCATTTTTTTCAAGTTGGTCATTCACAATCCGTCTTAATCTTCTCCATCCTCAACCATCCTTGTTTCTATTTGGTTTATTATTACCTCTTTGGTGTTTTTCTACCTTAGTAAACTGTTATTTTGAGGCTTTCTTCAGTTTGAACGTGATTTTGCACTTCGCAAAAGTGACTTAAAATGTCGCGACATAGCTCCTGTAAACGGGATTTGTTCCGGTAACGCGGTACCCTGGGTACCAGAGGTTTTTCCCTTAACGAGAAACGTTGATGCCACGAAAGCGAGTAACAACGGAGCTAACGAGGGGTCGTTTTTTTTTTGCGCTCGCTACTCCGTCTTCGCCGTCGTGGCTCGCTTTCGCGGCTTCGTCGCTCACAGTTCGACGCAAAGGTTAAAACCCCTCTGGTACCCAGGGTAGTATAAACGCGGAGGTCATGGGTTCAAATCCCGTTGACGCCCTGAATTTATTTATTTTAACTGCGAGGAGCATTTCTTCACTTGGAAATAGTTGAATTGAAGTTGAATGACGATATGATGATGACCTTCCTGAATTATTGTGGCAAGATATTTTTCAACTCGGCATCGTTTTAAATGGATGGATGGGTGGGGCGAGATCATGGTTGGACAAGAGAGGACTGAAGGGGGGGGGGGGGGGGGGCACCTCGGAGACAGGACGGCCAAGTACGCGGTTTTTATCCCATAAGTTGCTAAGCAACATGACGTATTTGCTGGCACGATTGCTTTGGGATTACTCGTGAGTGCTCGCGCTAGTTTTTGATTGGATAATAAGAATCGGAAACTCTTTGAGCCACTCTGTTGATTTCAACTGAAATTCCCATTTATTTGGATATACTCGAGTGAGCCATAAGGAACTTGGCATCCTCACACAGTGTCACATGACAAAGTTCCGCTTCTGATTCCGGTTTCCCATTTCCGGGTTTTTAGGCTGCGCTCTCTATGAAGTTGCTGGGCTTCCTAACCATTTCCTTCCTTTCACTCCCAAGAGCGCTAAGTTCAAAACTGAGTTAAATATCTTGAATTTCATTTTGCAAAAATTGTCAAAAACAAACAGCACCACTTGAAAGTACTGCTCAATAGCTTTCATTTGAATGGTCACACACTAGGGTTTTATCCACAGACTTAAAAGTTAGAACCACCTTGTACAGCATAATAAACAGTACCACATGAAAGTACTGCTCAATAGCTTTCATCTGAATGGTCGGTCAAACACTAGGGTTTCATCGACAGACTCAAATGTTAGAACCACATTAAATTTTATTGACTCAAGGTTTGGAGTGAAAGGGTTTTGTACAGTCCATAGTCACTTGCAAATTGCTTCAAAAATATCTAAAGTCTTCTTAATTTCTTTCACTTCCTCAGCCATATTTTGTACCGGTTTTAGGCTGGCGTTGAGTTCTTCACATCGCGCAATGAGAGTGTACATTGATTTGATATTTACATCCACCGTCTCGCTCGCATGATCCACGCAAGTACTGTATGCACCAAGACATTCTGTGCTTACTTGCGACATGGCCTTCAGACTGTTGGCTAATGTCGCAAGCATATGGTCCAAGTTTCCAGCAATGTCAGTAGCTCTTAACTCTAGGTCATTCAAAATTTCTGGATCGACTGGCGGTATTTCGGACAAACAGGATTTGTGAACATTCTCCCAGTCATCCAGAGACGTTACTTCGCTCTTAGTGATCTCATCATAAGTATCCATTACAGCTCCAGAGGAGAGTCGGTCGCGTTCTGTTTTTAGACCAGATGTTTCCGATGCCTCTGGTGAAAAAACATCAGTCGCAGCACTGCTAACATGTTGATCTCTTTCTCCTTGTTCCACACACAATCCAGTTTCTGGAAAAAAAATATGCCAAAACTTTAAAATGACAGTTTTATCATTTCACTCCAACGGATTTGAACTGCAGTTCCAGAAAATATCCATACCCACCCCAAGGAAGGTCATTGGAAATTCCAAGGGGGAGGGGGGTCTCAAAAGCCAACATTTTTAAAGGAAAGCTGGAATTTCTAAAGGGGTGGGAGTTCAAACCAAAAAACCTTCCATGGTGGGGGTTGGATCCTGGGGGGACTCCCATAAAAAAAGTGATGGGGGTGATCGTCGAATTTGAAATTTTGAAAAGAACCCCTAAAAGGTACCAAAATCTCATTTTGTGGGTGTGGCTCAAATTCATTTTTACCCCTCAGAGGTGCTAATTCTAAGACAATGTTAGTTCCTGCGATAGTTTTTCTCTGTTTAATACCTTTAAAGTACTGGAATAACTCTAACTGTGGTCATTTTAGATTTTAACACCCCTAAGCGGTACCAAACCATGAATTTTAACCCCTAAAAGGCACGACGATCACCCCCGTTATTTTTATGGAGTTCCCCACCCCCCACCCCCCCCATGGAACGATTTTGTTCATTCAAAACAATCTTTGTTCTACACATTCCCGCAAAATTATGCTGTTTAGAAAGTCACGAAATGTTTGAAATGCAAAGAATGCAAATCCAATGAATTGCGTGACAACATGCGTTTGAGTTTTACCAATCAGAAGGCGCATGAAATGTACCTTGATCAGCCTGTTGTTGTGTTGACGTCTGCTCGCCAAAGACACAGTCTTCAGCCTCAGATTTAGTCGTGTTTTCACCTTGGATTTCTTCCTCTGGGCTTACAGTGGGTGCTGCAACGTGTGCTGGAGGTGGAGCTGCCATAGAGTTTAAAATTCCGCCAAAAAACCCACTAGAAAAACGAAAGGGAACCAAAGGTTCTTGAACTGGACTTCGCGGCTGCATCGTTCCTTCTAACCAGCGGTCTCTAAATTCAGTCCGAGTCTCCCTCCGCCTAATCTCCAGATCCAAGAAAGCGAAGGTGTTCTGAAAAACACGTTTGCTGTTGTATTTCATGAATACTATGGGGCAAAATTTAAGTGGCTCTAGTACAATCTACATGGTTGGGCACAGAAGGAAGAAGTACTTAATGATCACCGGCTTCACAATATTGGTCTTGATGACATTATTCTATTATTATTTTGTCTCTGGAGGCAAGGCTTCGGAGCTATCTCTAAACAGACTTATTTTGTCATCGACTACAAGTAAAGTTCGAAGCGCGATTCATAAGCTTGGTAAAGATGCACCACTGGATATTTCATTGCAAGCCTACGACAGTTCTGTTAAGTTCGATAGTGTAAGTATTGTTCAAAGTGTTTTTTTTATTGTGTCTAAGGGCCTCCACAGACTAGAGAGATAGTTGTCGATCATAAAACGTTGTCGATAACAAAAAAGCCAGTCTGTGAAGCTAGTTATCGATAACTAAGGCCCTTAGTTATCGATAACTAGCTTCACACACTGGCTTTTTTGTTATCGACAACGTTTTATGATCGACAACTATTTCTCTAGTCTGTGGAGGCCCTAAAGTAAGCTATGATCAGTTAGTCATGGTTTAATAAGTTATAAGCTTAAGTAAGCTTAAGCTTATAAGTTCCCTGCTAGCAGAGGCGGTAAGAAAAGGAGAAAAAAAAATCGGTGAGCAAGTTATGATAATCTTTCTGACATATTAGGTTACCATAGCAACAGTATAACCTGTCAAAAACACCCTTAATTTTAGCTTTAAGTGCTAATAACTCAAAAACAATGGAATGGGGATCACCAAGCTTGTTTTTGAGTTATTAGCACTTATGAAAAGGTTTGCAAATTTATTAAGACAATACTTGAGGCGCATTACGTTATGTGTAGGTGTAAATATGAAATTTAATTAACTATGTACAATACAGTGGAACCCTGATATAACGAACCCGTTTATAACAAAGTCCCCGGTATAATGAACGATATTCTTCAGCCTGGCCAAAGTTACAGTAAAATGTATGGAACAGAACCTCGATATAATGAACCCTAACCCAGCGAATACTAACTCAAATACTAACCCAAACCCTAATCCCTGTAACCCAAACTCTAACCGAAACTTTTATTCCAAAACATTAACTTAAAAAAAGAGCCTAAAAACTTAATAAAATTAATTTTACCTAGTTTTAAAAATGCCGTAGGTGAAAATAAATTCCTGGAAGTAAATTTGAACTGTAACATATATGTTGTGGTTCAAATTTTTTTTGGTTTCAAATTTTTCAAACCAGTTTGATTTTTATTTTCCTTTGTCTAATATTCATTACCATAATCTGAAACAAAGGAAAATAAAAATCAAACTGGTTTGAAAAATTTGAAACCAAAAGTAAATTTAAACCACAACATTATGTATGCACTCGAAAATGAACATATGCATACATGTACATGCAATGAGAATATGAGCAAAATGTCTGGCATCAAGTACGAGATTTAAAAAAAATTAACATTTCCAATGTTTCTATAGAGTTATAGAAACTCATGTGGAATGTCTTGAGAATCCAAAATGCTATGGAAACACAAGTTGTACATTTACATGTACATATGTTTCGACAGCTGTTATTAATTCTTCTAAACTTTCAGCGGACAAAAGATTAATTTCTATTCCCCTAGAAAAATTAATTACTTTTTTTTTATACCAGAGATATGGGGACACGGCTTTCAACCAATGAGAGTGGGAATTTTCTATGAACTCTGTTGTAAAATAAAACAAAATAATGTAGCAATTTTATTTACAAGTGGAATACTTAACATGTACGAGCTCTGTGGGCAATTACACTTTATCAGAAGGAAATTAACCCTTTCACTCACTCCCAGAGTCAAACCTTGAGTCAATAAAATTAATGTGGTTGTACTTTTGAGTCTGTGGATGAAACCCTAGTGTGTGACCATTCAAATGAAAGCTGTTGAGCAGTACTTTCAAGTGGTGCTGTTTGTTTTTGACAATTTTGCAAAACGAAATTCAAGATTTTTTTCCTCAGTTTTGAACTTAGCGCTCTTGGGAGTGAAAGAGTTAACTTTGAGCTTAGGCATTATTAACACAGAGTTGGGCTCACTGGCAAACTTGTCCATGATGAAAAGGAGCATTCTGATTGGTCCGTCAGTGGAGCGAATTTTGCAATATTACGGACCGCTAAGATGGGCCGCTCACAAATTAATTTCACTGAATTCCTTTATGAAACATTGGACAAAAGAACACTGTTTTCTATTAAGTGCAGTGGAACCCCGATATATTAAACTATTAGTGCGAAGGGATTGGTAAATTGTGTTTGTTAGAACGTGGGTAGCCTGCGTAGCTGGCGGTCTTGGCGCGCGAAGTAAATTTTTAGCGGCGAAAACGAGCGGAGTCTGGGTCGGGGAGGTCTGAGGTACCGCCTGCAAGAAAGCCTTTCAAAAGCTGTAATTTTACGTGCTCTGAGAGAACGTAAAATTCCCATTGGCTGAGAGCGCCCCATGGGAATAATTTGCCGCTTCGGGTGATTGATATGTCACTCAAAGGAAATACGAACGCGTGAACATCTGCAGTTTGTTACGGTGTATTGAAGGATGAGCAACAAACGGCTTGCGCCATCTCTTCAAGAGAAAGCATTTTAATACTGGTAGCCTGAGATAAGGCTCCTAAAAAAAATCGGTGAGCGAAGCGAGACCGACTGGTTTCGGAAAAAGTTTATTTTTCAACTGTTCGTGTTGATGACAGAGGCGAGGAGGGAATTGTTACTGACGCGTGCATTATTCCCGGGATTATTGTAATTTCGCCGCTTTCTAGTATTATCCCCTGGAGTATACGATCAAGGATCAAATCCTGGAGGTCAATTCTATCCATGGAATTTCAGCCCGCAATCTTTCTGAGAAATTGCAGTGCTTGGAACAGCAGTGCTTGGAAAATTTAACATTGTATACGCGCTGGTATACGCATCCGCAGAAGCGGGCGCGGCGATGGACAAACAATTGTCGAGTCCTTGAGATCGAAATATTCATCATTTATCGTGAATTTGGCGGCCTGCATCGTCGGCTGAGGTACGTTTGAAGTTTATCACATTGCGAGAACTCGATCTGGACATGACTCGAACTGGTTTGAAAAATCAAAATAAACCCATGTTGACAGATGATATAGCTTTGTCACGTAATATCATTGGGGGGTCATCGGGGGCGGAAGCGACTTTTGTCACCCTTTCGGGCAGGCTCTCCCTTGCTCACGCGCTTCGCGCGCTCGCTCGGTCGCCTCGCGCGCTTCGCGCGCACGACTCGCGCTCGTTCGCATTTCGAGAGCCAGCTACGCAGGCTAGAACGTGGGTTTGTTATAAACCAAACCCTGTTATAGCGAAAACAATCAATCAATCACTTTATTTCAACACAATAAATCAATCAGCAGAGCTGGTGGGGTCGTGCACTTAATTTAGTCAATTACAGAATACAGAAATGCTATTAACCTTAAAATTTATATACAAACCTTAAAATCTCTAAACTACATGTATATACTTCATTTATCTATATTTACATTATATGCATGCTTTATTGAATTTCGGAGTATAAAATAATATTCATAACTGTGATCTTTATGTTTTATGAGGGCTACGGTGGAATCGAAATTCATTTTACTAAAGTCAAATTTGATTAATAATCGCTTGAACAACCAAAATCTTTGTTATATCGGGGTTTGGCTAATAATTATTTTGCCTTAAAATTAAACAGTATTATGTTGCACCACTCAGCATTCGGTTTAATTATGCAATTACTATCCTTTACAATGGAGTGTCATACACCAACCTCGTTCCCAGGGTCTCTCATCTTCCCGCAGGCGGGAAGATGGAGACCCTGGGAACGAGGTTGTGTCATACACATGTAAAAAGGATTTCCATCTCTGTTGATCTGTTTCGCATTCAACTTCAGGCATGTGATGACATTTATTCATTATAAGCCATGTTTTAATAGGTCATATAATCTTTTTAATAGGTATGGTTTAAGAAGAACTGCCTGGCGACTGTAACACAAAGTGAAGGAATAGGCAATATTGGGATATTTGTAGATGTATGGAAACGTGCTCTTGGTACAAACTGCAGGTAATTAGTAACAAACATTTGCCCTTTATGTACATTTCTGTATTTGGTTTAAATGTAGTTTCAATCTACATTATACCAATCAAAAGTGCATTGCTAAATGTAAAACCAAAAAAGGCCTTTCCACCTCCCCGTCACTAATACACCTGACACCTGAGTACCTCCCCTCCTCCCCCCGTGGGATATCAAGCAAGGTGCAGTAAACTGAGGTTCAACTGTGACAAAAGTCTGTACCTACATGGTCTTCAACTGTAATTTTTTTATTTTCCACGGAAATATCTGGAGATCTCTGGATGTTCCTGTTAAAATATTGGATACAATAAATAAAAATAATCTGGCTGTAATCCCAAGTACAAAACATCTGTCTGTCTGCAGTGACGATATTATCCCTGATGTTGCCGTCTGTAGAATTAGGGCCTGTTTACATGGAGGGAGGGTGACCCGGGTACCCGGGTCACCCTCCTAGCCGGGCTACCCTGGGAGGGCCAACTTGTTATACATTTCTTTACAAAGCACACTGAAGTGTTTACATGACAGACAGGGTCACCCGCCTACCCGGGTCACCCTGTCTGCTTGCCAGGGTCACCCTCCTAGGCGGGCTATCTTTTCTGCATGTAAACGGTCACCCCAGGGTCACCCTCCTAGGTGGGCTATTTCTGTTGACTTGAAAACAAAACAAGAGCCCGCCAAAAAAAAGATAGCTTGCCTATATGATAGCCCGCCCTAATAGCCCACCCATATAAAGGTGGGCTATGTTTTAGCCCGGCTCCCTCCATGTAAACAGGCCCTTACAACGACAACAAGAATTCTGAACTTTGATACGTTAAATTTTTTTGGCTGATTGTTTTTTACTTTTCTTCTACTTTTAGGGATTTATACAAGACATTCAGTGATATTTATCTTGTGAGAGATAGAACTGCGCCAGTAACAATACCTGACACTTTTGCACCAAAGGTATTTAACAGTTATATGGCGGGTAAAATTTAATTATTGGCCATTTTACAAAAAAATTGTTCAGAAGTCAAAGTTATCATCTGTACAATGGAACAGAGCAACATTATTCAAATAATGACACATTTTCAGAAATCAAATTCAACTGATCCAAGTTCTTAATTTCATGACATTTGTTGAACTTTGGCAATCTTTTGGAGGCTGACAGAAATATTTGCCGACCTTCCAATTTTGTTTGAAAATATTCTGAAGTTCTCTACAGTGGAACCTCGATATAACGATACTTGATATAACGATGTTCCCGGTATAACGATCAACATTTGATAGGCCGGCAAATGTTACTCAGTAAATATATGGAGAAAACTCCCGATTTAACGATACTCGATATAACAATATTCCCAATATGATCACAATCTGGCAGCCCAAACGTAAAATTTACCCCGATATAACGATAAAATTAATCATCGCACGATGAAAAAGGAGGCTTAACACTTGAAAAGATATGACAATACTTTAATCCTTTAGTTCTCATTGCATAAGGACTGTAACGTGTCTGTCAACAGCTTGTTACGATAGGGATTACAGTACATGAAAAATCAATTTATTTAGTAACAATACCCTGATATTACAATATTCTTAGCTCTTTTCCCGAAAAATCGTTACATCGGGAATTTGTTATTACGATCTCCCGATATAACGATCTAATTTGGTCAGTCCCTTGGAACATCGTTATATCGAGGTTCCACTGTATCAGGTCAGTAAAGTCTTTGGGTCATCTCAGGCACTCATCAGACGTTTTTTTGGGGGGCCATCTTCAGAAATGTTCCAAAATCTATGAGACAGTCATCTTTGGGCAAAGGCTGGTGTTACATGACAACTCTGTGCAAATGTACATGACTTTGTATGTCTGGAAACATCCACTTGAAAAATAATGTACTTAACTAAATGCATTATTGACAGAAAATAATATTCACTGAATAATATTTATAATTTTATTGTCATTCCCGCTACAGGTTTTAAAATGGCTTGGTGGTAAAAAAGAACTTTTAAAGGAAGCGTCATTACAGGTAGTTACAGTGACTGTGTAATATTTTATGATTTTTGACCTGTAGACAATATAATGGTCTTATACAAATACTGTGTATTGCATCTGTTTGCTACATGAAATAATTCTAGATTGCCAGCCAAAACTCCCATACAAGCGTGTGCATGATTATTTTGTTAATTTTTTGAAACTGTCTTAATTAATTTTTAATTTGGATACGTGGACAGTTTCACCCGCGACATAATTAAAAGCTAATAGCACTACATGCTTGTCCAATTTGATGATAAAATTCTTCAGACTGCCAAATTGGACTGGGCCTACGGCCTCATCCAATTTTGGCAGGCCTCGGAATTTTTCTCATCCAATTATTTCCAAATTGGACAGCATGTAGTCCTATTACTGTAAAATAATATTTCTTTACCTACCATGTAACAAAGTTTCAAAAATAATACAATTAACCTAATGTATTTGTTCCATTTCAGCACATTACGTCAGTAGAGAACATATACACTCAAGAGTCAACTGTATTTAACCCCCTGCGCGCAAAACGGCCAGGCGCAGGAGGAGGGGCCACTGAAGAAACAAAGAAATTGTGAGTTAATAATTTGACTGTTACTCATCTATTATAAATTGCCTTTGGCTCATCATTGTAAAAAGAGGTTATTCAGCGGAAAGTTGTGTAATACGGCTGGGTATTTTTACGAGTCAGTTTTTATTTTTTCGAGCCTTTAGGTGAGAAAAAATAAACACTGACGAGTAAAAATGCCCAGCCGTATTACACAACTTTCCGCTGAATAAATTGTTTATTATACGACAGGGCTCGAAATAGAAAAAAATTATAGCCTGCCATTGTTTATATTTTTGGCAGGCCAAACAAATTTTGACCTGCCATTTCTTTTTTGGCCTGCCACATATTGAAATTTTTACTAAATTTTTCATCGGGGCCAATTGATTCGTGGAAAGGAATAGTAGATAAAGGAGCATGGTAAGAGGAGAAGAAAATGTCACAAAACCAGTCCAGTTAATTTCGCCTGCCATTTTATTATCCATTTGGCAGTTCATCATTATTTTCGCCTGCCAAACCTGAAATTTGGCCTGCCATTTGGCCATTGGCAGGCTGCTATTTCGAGCCCTGTACGACATAATATCTTTCCTAAAATATAGGCTTTCAACAGTGTTTTCCGTAGCGCGCGGTCAGGGGGACTAAGACCTGTGTAATACGGTCTCATATTTGCTCTCGTCTTTGTTCGTATTCGCACTCTAAAATGCTATGTCGTATAATAAATGCCTATACCGATCTGCCACTAATATTGTATCTATCACTTGTAAACACTGTACTCTGAAATACCCTGGATGTACAAATTACAGCAAGGCGCCCAAAAGTGTGACACCACTTTTAATTAATTCACATTCTTTCATGCGCTTATACTATCCAATCAGACACCGAGCTAGGGTAGCTATTCTTAGGCTTCTGATTGGATAGTCTGCATGTGGGAGTTTTAAAATTTAATTTCAATGGTAACTTTTTAGGAATATGAGAAATAAATCACTCTCATAATATTCAGTATAAATTTGTAAGTTTTAAATTTGGAATTTAGTTGTAACTAATTTATTGTCTGATGTTTTTATTTCAGTGTTAAAGAGTTATTAGTGTCTAGTGCAAAGGACTGCGACTTTTGTAATTATAAAACGTAAGTTGTACCTTCAGATATAATGTCTCATTCTTGTGGAATCTGCCATGTTTTTGGTTTAAGCTCTACACAGTCTTGAAATGATTTGACTTGAAAACCAAACCAAATACGGGGCTGCAAATAAATTTTTTTCTTGAAAGGACATGTGTCCGACTAAGTCACCATTTTGGTCGGACAAAACAAAAATAAGGTCGGACATCATATTACAGTAGGTACCGCTTTATAAGCGAAACTGCTAATCTAACACGTTGTCAACTAGTTTGTGTTTAGAACAAAACGCGCTACATATAACGCGTTGGCGTTTGAAGGCAAGAAAAAATTGTCCGGACATTGTGTCCGACCACAGTTGGGATTTCATCGGACATTGGCAAATTTGGGTTGGCCATTGTCCGATGACCGACTGTTATTTGCAGCCCTGCAAATACAGCTTATACCCTGCATACAGCCTCAAGCTTATCAGCGGCGTGCAGATCCAGACCTTGAATAAAAGGAGGGGTAAAAATAGTTAAGTCTTGATCATGAGCCTAGTGGCCAAGAATTACCGGAGCTTATCCCAGTTTCCTTAGCATGAAGCCGACTAGGAGTATTGCTACTCCACCTGGATGGGATGCAAGTCCATCACAGGCTAGCCCCCCCACCCCCCCCCCCCCCCCACCCACCCACCCAGCAGCATTTTGTCAGGTTGCCCTAACAGTTTGCTGATACCCATTTACTCCTGGGTGGAGAGCTGCACTGTGAGAGTAAAGTGTCTTGCCCAAGAACACAACACAATGACCCCAGCCAGGGCTCAAACACTGATTACGTGATCCAGAGTCCAGTGTGCTAATCATTAGGCTTCTGTACCTCCCACAAAACGTGAAAAAGGTGTGGCCTAGACTATGAGTAGTCCTTAATTTTTCTCAGGGATCGATCGGGCGAGCGCGCACGAAGCACGTGGAAATCACCTCGCGTCTTCCTGCGGGAGATGATTTCCACGTGCTTTGCGCGCGCTCGCCCGATCGATCCCTGAGAAAAAATGAGGGACTACTCGTAGTCTAAGTGTGGCCTGGATTGAAAAAGTGCATGTGAAGCATTAGTAGGCTCCTTCAGTCTCGGGAGACTATGGATACGTTTACGGGAGTGGCAGTCTTTGTTGCACTTGTAGGTGGTTTCCGCGAGAGCAGAACTCTGACTGGCTTTTCTACGCATGCGCTTCTCGTCGGCTCTGCTGTAGTTTGACTTCATGTGCAGCATACATGTACATGAAACCAATGAGGGGGGAGTGGGAAGGGCTTTCTCTTGACGTCATTAACGTGGTTCAACTAAGTAGTGTTGTGTTGATTTGCAGCATGACCGCCCAAGATCCTTTTGGCAGAGTGGAGTCTAAATATTCAGTTTCAGGTATGACACATAAGGTTAAGCATGTCACCAAAAAATTTCTAACCCCTAAAAAGTCCTCAGATCGCAAATTTCGAACCCCAAAAGGTCTTCACACCTCCCCGTCACTATACCTGAGTACTCACCCCCCTCCTGGGACTTGAAGGATGTTTTACAAGTGCAGTTCTGGTCGTGTATATTGCAGCGTGTAATAGGTGCGAATTACATGCATTTTACATTTTACACACATGTAATAGAAAGGCCCGATTACACGAGGGAAACAGATTCCCACATGGTCTTAGGTACATTCTACAAAACTACCCCGACTCGTACAACATTGTAGAACGAGGCACTGAGGGGGGATGGGGTCACTAAGTCTGGGTGGGAATTCATTTCCCATTATAAGCATAGAAACCTTTTGAACATCCTGTACAGACTTTATATCAGAACAGTAATTGATTTGTTTGTTGACTTTTTCTTTTCAGTATCCAACACGTTTAAAGTAGAGAAGTTTCACGGCCTCATTCTTTGGAAACAGCACAACCCTCTTGAGATCAATGAAGCTGGGGTCAGTACTGAAACCTTCCCCTTTTGAACTTTGCAAAATTTCCTTACAATTTTTCAAGTTTCCTTGATAATTTATTTAATTAACGTTTTGTGAAGATGAGGCGTGGGGGGCTGCCTGGCCTAATTTTCAGACTGAGTCCGTCCGTTCCCTACAGGGCTCCCCACGGGCCTCCCCACAGGGATCCCCACGGGCTCCCCACAGACGTACTCGGACCGTCTCATAAATCTGGCTAGGTTCATGGCTGGCAAGGGTGCAACCTCGTTCCCACGGTCTCTCTTCTTCCCGCCAAAAGTTAATCGCTTTTGGCGGGAAGAAGAGAGACCCTGGGAACGAGGTTGGCAAGGGTGTTTTTTAAATATTTTTCTGAAACCAAGACGATATATTTTCGTTTCTACAGTAAATATATATTATTTTATTGTGACACTTTACAGTACTGTTTATTTTTTCATTCTCGTTTAAGTAGCTACGTCACAGTTATTGCAAAAATTGGCCAATTTTTTCAAGCTCGTCATTCACAATCCGTCTTAATCTTCTCCATCCTCAACCATCCTTGGTCCTGTTTGGTTTATTATCACATCTTTGGTGTTTTTCTACCTTAGTAAACTATTATTTTGAGGCTTTCTTCAATTTGAAGGTGATTTTGTACTTCGCAAAAAATGACTTAAAATATCGTGACATAGCTGCTTTAAATTGTACTCGTGTGTACATGACATTTGTTACGTTTATATTAATTGCTACTCACGCCTTTGAACGACTTTCTATTGATTATATGTTTGCTCGTTTTCTGAGCTAAACGCTCGCTCTTATTGGTTAAAAAAACTCGTGAAACACGCACTACATACTGAGTTTTCAACCAATCAGAAGCAAGCATTCAACTAATTGTGATTTGGCTTTCGCGCGTTTTCCCGCGCTTGGCGCCGATGTTTTCCCGCGCTTAGCGCCGGTTTCATGTTTTCACGCGCTTTGGCGCCGGTTGCATGTTTTCCCGCGCTTTGGCGCCGATTGCATGTTTTCCCGCGCTTGGCGCTGGCCGCCAGTTACATGTTTTTGTTCTAATTGGCTCGCTGCAGTTTTTGGCGCGTTGTAATTGGGCTTTGGTGATATAACTAGGTTCTAATGTGCCAAACTTCCCGCATACTACTAGGATTAGTTTTGTCGAAATGTTTTAAAAATACGTATGGAAATAAATTGATTAGCAGCACGTGACAAGAGGGAGAGTCACCGGTTAATTTTTAATCAACTACAAATCATGAATTTTAGAATGTTTGGTCATGGCGCGACTGGAACACTGGCCTACTCCGTCGGCGAGTTTTAATTTTAATTATAAGTACTGTTAGTAGCGGCGTTATTCTTCGAGCCCCTGATGATTTTTAGTCATTTAATAAATCATTGCTATTATTTCAAGTTTTAGAATCTAATCCTTCATACTTTGATCTCTGTCACTGTTCAATGTTAAGCTATTTTGAATCCGAAAAAGTCATTTCATAAATTCTGTTGTTTCTGTACAGTGCTTTTCTTTTTTCAATAACTTATTTCGATTCCTGAACAGTCGAGGCTCTCTGAGCGGACACTCTCGTAAGCGCACAGCTCTACTTACGGCCGCCTTGACAAAACCCGTTTGAACTCTAGCTCATACAAACTCTGTACAGTCGAAGCTCTCTGAGCGGACACTCTCGTAAGCGCACAGCTCTACTTACGGCCGCCTTGACAAAACCCGTTTGAACTCTAGCTCATACAAACTCTGTACAGTCGAAGCTCTCTGAGCGGACACTCTCGTAAGCGGGCAGCTCTATGTACGGCCGCCTTGACAAAACCCTGTTTGAACTCTAGCTCATACAAACTCTGTATTTACACATTCCCGTAAGCGGCCAGCTCCAGTTGCGGACACTTTTTCTGCTTCCCGAGGGTGTCCGCTTACGGGAACTTCGACCTCTACTTGCTTTTTTTTTCGCGGTTTTTGCCCGTTTCTGCACAGCGCTTTCTTTCAAAAACTTGTTTCGAAACCTGTTTTTCTGGCTTCGCGCTCGTTTTACCCGTTTCTGCACAGCGCTTTTTTCAAAGCTTTACGGTACTTGGGCAACCGCCAGGCAAACACGAACGGATCGAGAAGAAACTTCAAGTAAAGTGTGTTATCAGCGATAACGCGAACCACAAAAAGCGTCTGGCTTGTCCGCGTGCTCTCCCCCGCATACAAAAACACATACCATAAGATAGCGGTTGGCTGCGAACACACCAGTAATATGACAATTAGGAGAAGATTTAACCGTATAAAATTCCTCTCAACCATCGGTTTTCGCTTCTGCTTGCATTTGCGGGGGCTTTCAAGGGCCAGCGCTGTCGACATGCTTACTGTATTTGTAGTGTTCAGTGTCGCAGAGCGTTCAGCCATCTGCCTACGAAAGGCCCTTTGAAGCAGCGCGTATGTGATGATTGTAAATAGCAGGGAAAATGTCGAGTGGAGATGAAGGTCGATCTTTTCTATCACCTCTTGTGGGACGCCTACGGCTCGCGAGATTTCGAACAGCGTCACGTACAGAAAAATCACCGCTACGCAAACCAGCGTCTTTCGTACGCTGATTAAACGCTTGTACTTCAGCGGGAACGCAACCGCTACGTACTGCGCGGAGGTGAACGCCATCACGATCAAAAACGACGCGTTAGTTGTGATGGCCGCGACGATGCCAGCCACATCAAAGATCTTTGGGCAGTGAGTGGCTTTAGCGGGATGATCGTTGTAATGCAAAAAGTAGCAGCTTATAACCATCGGCTCTGGAATCAGACCAGTGATCAAATCCGTGATCGCTAACCCGACAAGAAAACAAGCTGTTGGCGTGCGAAATGTTTTGAAAGGGTCTTTGTAGATCGCTACCAAAAGGAGCACGTTAGCGAGGACGGTTAACGGGCAGATCACGGCTAAAAATGCCCCAGAGATCATGAATACTGTCCCGAGACTTGGAGAGCCAATATTCTCTGTGAAATTAGCAGTTGAATTCATCGTCTTGGCTTTACGTTGATTAGTCTATGTGTATTGCAATTGACTTCTCTTGACTCCGGATGTGAAATGACTTGAGTTTGTTAATAGCGCTGTCTGGATGCCGCAGTTTTGAGACGTTTTAGCTTTTTTTCACGATGTAGCGTTGAGTTGATGTCGATTTACTCGTTTTCTTCTTCGTGAACACGCCAGTATCTTCTTAACAAAAGCGACAATGTAGCTTTCAGTGAAAGGTACCCTCAATTTCTATTGAACTGCATAGCTCTCAGTTATAAATGAACAATCACTGTGCATTGTCCGTCTTATCTGTGACTTCGTCAAATACAGTTCTTTAAAATGCTCTCTTAAAGTATCTAGATCACTATCGGAGAAGATATCCGTCAATGTGTTCCCTAGCTACTAAAACTAACCTCGCCAGCGCTTCTGAGTTTCAGGTTTTGTGTTTACTAAATGTCAATTCTTGTGGCAGTTTTCTCGACACTCAATCCTTGGGAAAGCATTTCAACGTGGCGATGTTTCTAGTAGTTGACAGTCATCCTCGCCTCTGTAGATTTTCAGCGTTTTTTAATTGTCATTGTCCGTGTTAAGTTATAAATCTCCCGTGCTTTTCAAAGGGTGCACCTGTTAGCGAATTTACATGGCATACAATACCTTGTGTTGTGCTATTTGACTTGCGGTGTTTAAAGGTGATTTTAAATTTCAATTTTCAATTCAACAAAGATGAATGAAACGAGCTTTAAATTTATTATTTTCAATTTTGAAAGCTTTGATTTTTCAATCTCGTCCCTCCGAATTATCCACTGCTCAGAATAACAAATAGTTTCCGGGTTTTATTGCACCACTACGGAACACCATTCACAAAACTCCTATCCACCCATGCATTATGAATGAATGAGAATTTTCATTAAATTTGGCTGTGTAGAAATTTCCATTTGAGTGGTAGCTAATTTTCACTCAGTTTTGCGTTGGATATTAATTAAATGAGAAAAAAATGTCGTTGTAGTTTTATTTTGCATTTATTATTACATATATTCTTTTATTTTCACCTACAATTTCGTCGCGTCCGTTCAACGTTTTGAGGTAAAATGAAATAAAATGAAATGGTAATAAAATAAAGAATTGGCTGTTTCGTCAGGGGATCGCTGTGCCAAAGGAAATCGCCGGAAATCGTTATCGCAATAACAGTACGGGTTAATCGCTAGTTTAAATTAAAAACATTGTTAGATTTTATTTTAGAATAGGCCATCGAAAGAGTAAAAAAAAAAAACGCTTTTCACGCTTGACGCGTTTCGATGTGGGAGGTTTTATGTGGGTGTTTCAAAATTACAGTTGTATCATTTTCAATTAATAGGTGAAAATTGTTTGAAATTGAGCGTTTGGAAGCTATTATTGTGTCAATGTGGCACACCTGATGGGTACGATCGTATTTATTCATATCCAAAATTCGCCAAATATTCCGTGATTCTGTCACTGAAGTCGCATCTCCTTAGCGACTTTAGAAAGTTTCGAAAAAATTCCCCCCAAGTCACATTATTGTTTGTGTTTTTTAACCTAATCGTTTATGATTTTAAGTAAGTTTACTTTGTGGAATTAAATTTCGACAGCGTCGTTGTTTAATCAGTGGAATAGTTTTCTGTCAAAATACTAATTTGGTATTGTGTTCCATCGAAATTAAATTGCAATATCGTTGATTTGAGTTTGTGGGAAAATATATTTATTGTTTTGCCTGTTGAATATATGTTGCTGGTTCTATTTCGTCGCGAAGCTAACGGCGGAACACAAGTTGAAGTCTTCGGTAATGACTTCCGAGTAGTAGTTCATTTATAAATAAATACAGAAGACGCATCTGAGAGACGCCCAGACCCTCAAGCGCGGTCTGACCAACTACAGTCAAAGCTCCCGTAAGCGGACACCCTCGGGAAGCAGAAAAAGTGTCCGCAACTGGAGCTTGCCGCTTACGAGAATGTGTAAATACAGAGTTTGAGTGAGTTTGTATCAAACGGGGTTTTGTCAAGGCGGCCGTAAGTAGAGCTGTCCGCTTACGAGAATGTCCGCTCAGAGAGCGTTGACTGTATAATAAAAGGCTTTTCCTAGAGTCGTGGCACTTCACACAGCGACGCCGTAAACGAGAGAAAAACGCACGGGCTTCTAGCGCGAGCACCAACGAACTTTCTCCGCTGTGATCAAGGTGGACAGAAGCCACCGAAAATTTAGTAGAAAAATAAACAGATCGGTTTAAAAAAAAATCGTAACCCTTTCAATTCCCCAATTGAAATTCATACAGGTGTATGTGATGTTGACACTGTTGTGTTGCTAGGCAACCGGACGGATTCGCTGAGGACGTCACCTTTAAAATATTATATTCTTTACGAAAGCGATTCTCGATTTTTTAGCCGGATCCGGATCCGTTCAGTTTGTCTTTCGATGTCAGATCTATCCTCAGTTGAATATGTAAAGACAATGCTAAATTCGAAGCTCTCTGAGCGGACACACTCGTAAGCGGACAGCTCTACTTACGGCAGCCTTGACAAAACCCCGTTTGAACTCTAGCTCATACAAACTCTGTATTTACACATTCCCGTAAGCGGCCAGCTCCAGTTGCGGACACTTTTTCTGCTTCCCGAGGGTGTCCGCTTTTAATACGGGAGCTTCGACTGTAGAAAGATGGAAAATTCGCCGTAGTGGTTCGCGTTTTCCATAAAACTCAGAATTTAGTTAATTATCACCGATGTTACGCGACCGTTTAAATCAAAACTCTTTGAGCGGTTTTTCAAAAGACTTCCGTCAATCATACATGTCACACCTTATATGGAAGGTGTTTTACTCGCGGCAAAATCAAACACTTCCATATAAGGTATGACATGTATGATAGACCGAAATCATTTGCAAACCGCTCAGAGAAGTTTTGATTTAAACGTCGCGTAACAGTGAAATGGGTGGTAACGTTTCTGTTTTGCAGAGGACGGCTAAGAAATGTACCAAACGTTTAACGCACGTGCAGGACAATTGTATTGCTCGTTAAATATTTTGTTTAGTGGCATTCTCGTTACCAACAGAACACTTTACCCTCACAGTGCCTCTCTCCACCCAGGAGTATAAATGGGTACCGGCGACAAAATGCTGAGGGGTAACCTGCGATGGACTAGCATCCCATCCAGGGGGAGTAGCAACACTCCTAGTCGCTTCATGCTACAGGAATCGGGATAAGTTCTCCGCAGTTGTGAGCCACTAGGCTTGTGAAGACGTTACCTTATGTAACAATCAGAAACCATACGGCTCTGAGGAAGGAATGACAAAGTGTTTAACCTTTTTTTAATCTCTTTACTTGTCTTTCAGTTGTTGGACGGTATGGAGACAGCCGAGAAGTGGTAAGAACATTTATTAAATATTTTTTTGTGACGGTTTTACCATCCTGTACCCCGGTGTTCGAAAGTCGATTAACGCTAATCCTGGATTAAAAGTCAATCGTGGTTTTTATTTCTCTTGTATAAAAGTGTTTTTCACTGCTCATGTTACTCAAAGTCAAAACTAAAGGACAAAAAATATAAACAGAAAACCTCACTGAAAAGTTACAAAACTGAAATCAATATTTTCGTAACATTCCTTTCCCGCCATAAAGTCTGCCGTTTTCCGTCGTTACATCAAAGTGAGTACAGCCAAAGCTCCCGTAAGCGGACACTCTCGGGAAGCAGAAACATTGTCCGTAACTGGAGCTGGCCGCTTACGGGAATGTGTAAATACAGAGTTTGTATGAGCTATAGTTAAAACAGGGTTTTGTCAAGGCGGCCGTAAGTAGAGCTGTCCGCTTACGAGAGTGTCCGCTCAGAGAGCTTCGACTGTACAGAGTTTGTATGAGCTAGAGTTCAAAACGGGGTTTTGTCAAGGCGGCTGTAAGTAGAGCTGTCCGCTTACGAGAGTGTCCGCTCAGAGAGCTTCGACTGTAGTCTGCCATTATAATTATAGGAAGCTACCGGCGTACAGGAATTTAATTTTCGTTGAATATCTTTCAGGTTTCGCCGGGCTCATTCATTGGATGAACAATACACAATTCCTCATCTTTACTGGGATACTCTGCCGAGAGCGAGTGCTAGTCAGGTTCATCCTCACTTTCATGTGGCTCTGGCACGTGACGACCATTACTATGGTGAGTTGGAGTACATTGACATAGCCTGGCGGTCTTGCTGGCGCGCGAAGGCAAAATTCGTATGCGGCGAAGCCGCGACAGCGAGCGGAACAGCCGCGAGAGTCTGGGACTGGACGATATGGCTGCTTTCCGTTCGACCATGAACACAAAAAAATTCCGGGAAGTTTTGAACTTTTTGGGAGGGATGCATCAAGTGCTTTACGAGTTTCAACGAAAATTTGCCAAAGACGGCAGATCGTTCTCGCTTAATATCACGGCTTTATTCCTCAATGGTTGATACAGTCGAACCGTATTGAGCAGCCACCTCTATTAAACGGCCGTGGCCACCTTTTGGCCGTCCCTATGAGGGTTCTCCTATTGTTTTTACCCTATTAAGCGGCCACCAAGAATTTAATACGCGTAGTTTGACCTTGTTTTAAAAAAGCTGATGACAGATAAGAACCCGAAATAGAAGGTGGCAACTAATTAAAACATTCAAACACACGTTTATTATCGTCTTGATGTGATTCCGTTGTCACTACCCTTCTGATTTTCTACTACGCCTTAAGCTAATTTATGACGAACTCAAATTAAGCGGCCAACCTCTATTAAGCGGCCACTTGCCATTTCCCCGAGGGTGGCCGCTTAATAGGGGTTCCACTGTATTCTACTTTTTTTAACGTGTCCGTTGCCTTTTTTTTTCAGCCCGGTGGGCTCATTTTCAAACAGCAGCTAAGCAATACGCTGTGGATCATGATGGCGAGAATTATTTTTCAGCTCTGAACAAAGTGAGTAGAATACGTCACTAAAAATATTTGTTTGAAAAACTATCTTTATTAAGAGTTTCTAGGCTGCTCCACGCTGCTCACTCGCGTTACACTCGCTCAGCGTCCCCGCTGACCTAAAGTTTTGCTTTTAATAGCTAAAGTCCCGTATAAACTGGCGTCCAGGCCATTCACAACAATACAGTCGAAGTTCCCGCAAGCGGACACCCTCGGGAAGCAGAAAAAGTGTCGGCAACTGGAGCTGGCCTCACCGCTTTGAAACAAGAATTCAGAGTTCAATAATTATATAATAATTATTACTTTTGTTTTGGCTTTGTAGATCCACAGTGCGTTAGGTCTTGCAGTGCAGTTTGGGAATGCAACCGTAATGGCATATTTGGTAAGTGTAGAACTTCCTGTCTTCTATCCCCCCCCCCCCCCCTCTCCCGGGGGCGGAGGTACTCTCTATATAAGCTATATAGGTATGTGCCGCCCCAAAGAGTATGGTTTTTGAGCCAGTTTGGTCTGAAAACGGGTATAGATTTTGAAACTTTTAAGTCTGTGGATGAAACCCTAGTGTGTGACCATTCAAATGAAAGCTATTGAGCAGTACTTTCATGTGGTACTGTTTGTTTTTTCCATATCTTGCAAAATGAAATTTGAGATTTTTTCAATTTTGAGCTTTAACACTCATATTAACAAACTTGCAATGCTGTTTATTTCCTAGACTCCAAGCGCCTCCTACGAACTCTTTCTGTTTAGCAAAGAGACTTGTAAAGATCTCTTCCAACTTCTGTTCTACTGTGTAACCGGTAAGTGACCTTCACTTCAGCTCTGAAACGTAACCAGTTTGTTTGTGTAAAGAAATCCGTGGATCCACAATTCTTGTAAAAAAAAACTCTGGTATTCTTGTTCTAAGCGATGTTCGTTGCAGGTCCATGGCAATGGCTACACCTGTTCTGTTTTCTGTTATAAAACGTGCCAACAGTTATCTACTGGCGCATAGCGAAATATCAACCTGCGACTATGCCGAGGGTCGATAATTCATGTATACACCGAGGTATAAGATATATGACGTCTCGTATCATTATCAACTTAAAGGAGCTATGTCACGATATTTTAAGTTATTTTTGCGAAGTACAAAATCACCTTCAAATTGACGAAAGCCTCAAAGTCATAGTTTACTAAGGTAGAAAAACACCAAAGAGGTGATAATAAACCAAACAGGAACAAGGATGGTTGAGGATGGAGAAGATTAAGACGGATTGCGAATGGCGAACTTGAAAAAAATTGGCAGTTTTTTCAAGAGGCACAAACCGTGACTTAGCTCTTTTTTTTTGGGGGGGGGGGGGGAGAGGTGGGGGGGGGGGGGGTGGGGTACGGTATGGTCAAATTCAATTTGGAAGGTTAACCTGTTTTCTATTTCGTTTGCAGCATTACGAGACGATATGGAGCTGTACGCAATAAGTTCAGGCATGGTATTTCCAAAATTGGTAAGTGTCAGACAAACAAACAAACAAACAAACAAACAAACAAACAAACAAACAAAGAAATGAGAGAACGAACGGACGGACTGACTGACTGACAGAAAGACAGACAGACAGACAGATAGACAGACAGACAGACAGACACGGGCGGGCGGGCGGGCGGACTGAGTTGAACTCAAATCAGTAGTAACCAATTGTTTCATTTATACACGTTCTTGCCCATCAGATCCCGTCAGATGATGGAAGTGACTTGCCTGCAATAATAAGACTTGTGTACCGTGGACCGGCTGAAGCGTAAGTAACTACACTGTTTACAGTCCAAGCTCTCGGAGCGTACACTCTCGTAAGCGGACAGCTCCACTTACGGCCGCCTTGACAAAACCCCGTCTGAACTCTAGCCCATACAAACTCTGTATTTACACATTCCCGTAAGCGGCCAGCTCCAGTTGCGGACACTTTTTCTGCTTCCCGAGGGTGTCCGCTTACGAGAGCTTCGTCTGTACTAGCGATACTGTTGCTGTTACGAGTCTTCGGATGACACAAGCCAATTTTTTGGCTTCCTAACCTTGTTAGAAAATAAGACAAAGGAGCAGGCCCTTCTTCCCTTGGTCCATCGAGCAAAAGATGCGAAATAAAGCTACAAGAAAAAAATTGCCGAGATTTTGCGCGAAAACAATTCACACGTTCACGATAAATGCGAAACTACTCACTTTGATATAAGTTTAACAACGGCAAACGGCAGACTGCAAAAGTTGGATTTTTGCCGTTTGCGGGAAAAATTTAATTTCTGACGATCTATTCTGACGCACGATAGAGAGGCTTTGATATGGTCATGTGACCTTTAGGGGTATTTAAGAGTTTTAGGGGGAATGTTAATTATTCTACGTCGGTCAGTCTTCTGTGCCTTCGTTGTTCGTTTAGTTTTAGTTTAGAAGTTGTGTTCATGTTTATTTAGTTCCTCTTCCCTGAGGTTCAGTGCCGCTGCATTAGATAGGGAATACGTTTCCACGCATTTTTGGGCCACATCAAAAGAGTGTTTTTTACTGAGTGGCTTTTCGCATCTGGCGTGGTACACCTACATAGTACAGGCCTAGGCCTACTGTATGAGTATTTAAGCTGTAATGTCTTTCAGTATTGAATATCAGAATGTATTAGGATTCAAAGTTGATCAGATGACTGACCGGCTCATCCGAAATAAACTATATTCAGTTTCGCATTGAATGGCTCGTGCTAGTGTAGTCAGAACCAAACTTAACCGGTGATATAACCAAAAAATATATCAATTAATGATTATTTACCTGTGTTATCAATTCTTATTTGTTAGGAGACGAGCCGACATCGATTCACTTATGTTGTTCGGAGTAAGTAACCATCAACATTTCCTTTTTTGTTTTGTGTGTTTTTCATCGTACAGTGGAACCCCGCCTTACGGCCACCCCGTACAGCCACCTCGTAATACGGGCAACGGCCAGATTTTGCGATCCCCATGCGCCTATTTTCTTTGTAATTTTACCCCGCAATACGGCCACAAACTTGGCGATGGATTGAATATTGCAAATCATTGACACAATGACTCCGTATGAGCAGGTTTTCATAAGCAGGTTTTCATTGCTTTGAAGAATTTGTGTCTGTTTTCGGATCTTCCTGTAAATTGGTTCAGGTTGCCTTTAGTGCTCGTTCAGTCACTTTTGTTGTACATTTACAATGACCCCACAATGACCCTGTATCACGGCCACCCGTTATTACGGCGAGCTTTTTGTGGCCCGAGGGTGTCCGTATTAACGGGGTTCCACTATACATGCTTTCCGAACTTCTACTAATTCTTGTTTGAGAAAGATGTTTTATCAGTTATGACACAAGCTACTCGCAAAAAAAAATTTCCTCGTTCTCACAAAAAGAGTCAAACCTGTGACCTTCCGCACACCGGTCGGATGCTCTACCACGGAGTTTTAAAGGAGCTTACGTCACGGATGGCGCATCGGCCAATTTTTTCAAGTTCGCCGTTTTCAATCCGTCTTAATCTTCTCCATCCTCAACCATCCTTGTTCCTGTTTGGTTTATCATCACCTGTTTGGTGTTTTGCGGAAGGTCATAGGTTCGACTCCTGTTGGGTAGACTGCAAAACAGTCGTATTTTTTGCGTTACGACGCGCGGTCTTCGAATGAAAGGTCTGGAGCGAGTGTGAAAACGGAGAGTGGGACTGAGGAGAGACGCTGAAAAATACGACTGTCGGCTTTCCATACAATGAATTCGTTCTAATTTCCCGTTCCTCCAGCAACGGGAAATTCCCATTGGTTGAATTTTGACGCTACCTGTCAACAAAATGTTCATCGCACCTCATCAGAGATATCCGAAGCCGTGTCAATTTCACAGTAAAACGAGCTCTTCGTGAAATTTGCATATTTTACGACAACTGAAGTTTCGGCGAGTCTAAAGCGGATCTGTTCCGTTGTGGAACGCGTTCTGTCCCGGGAAGATCTGGCAGAAGATTTTCCTTGTCCTCGGAGCCTAATGTCAGAGAACGACGAACTTAAGCTTCCTTTAATGACTGCTGTTCGGGAAATGATAATGATGGCGCTACAATAGCTATGTTGATACACGCGCGCACTTTTATTCTGTGAACAATGTGGAGATGTCGGTTAAGAAAGATAGTTCCTTCTTCAAATTGAAGCGACGTTTTTCCAATTATTTGGGGCTAGGCAAATATGTTTTCTGTGGATATCCATTTAGTTTTAAAATGTCCAAATATTAATTGCGATACAAATCTGCTATTGTCTGGCGCGCTCGCTGCTCTTATTATTTTTCCCTCTTCGCCAGGTTGTTTGATTGATCCGACCGATTTCTCTTCTTATAGTATACTCAACAAAATATGCAGCTTCTGATTGGTCAATGACGAGTGCATAAATAGGTTATAGAGTGCAATACGGAATTGTGATAAACGGTACCGGACAAGTAGAGACGTTTTTTGCCGCTTAATGGCATGGTTAAATATTTTCTAAACTATAGTACTGTAATTCTTTCAAAAAGTTCACGCTTGGTTTACCTGCGCGTTCAAATAAAACATGTGAACACTCTGGAAACTAGTGAAGCGTTTCGTGTGCAGAGTAGCGTGATGGCCGCAGCAAAATTTTGTTGAGAATATTATAAACAAAAAATCGTATGAACTGCTCGTGCAATTAGTGTTTTATGGTCACTCGTGATGTTTTGAAAGTTCTCAAATTGCACTCGCCTAAAGGCTCGTGCAATTTTGAGAACTTTCAAAACATCACTCGTGCCCATAAATCACGAATTGCACGAGCAGTTCATACGATTTCCTATACAAACAGAACACTTCCTACATTTTTCAGGTAATATAGAACCAAAATTAATCCTCAAGACTCTCGTTGAAATCAACACTGAAGAGCGAACTTGGACAAACAAAAAATGTGGGTGGAGCTGTCAAGTATTTTTAACACCTCAGCGATATTATTTGAACCCCCGGTCAGAACGAATTCGTTGTATTGAATGCCAACAGTCGTTATTTTTCTCGCCTCACACGCCCTGCGGGCGTGTGAGGCTCGCGCGCTTCGCGCGAGGATCACGCTCACGGCGCTTCGCGCCTTTGCGAGCAGCGAATTGAGCGGAAAAAGAACGACTGTTTTGCAGTCTACCTGTTGGGGGAACTCAGAATATTTTTTTTCCGAGTAGCTTGTGTCAGTGGCTGATATAACATCTTTCTCATATTTCAAGCTTAAATTCACCATCATTTCTTTCTAATTCTTGTTGTTGCCTTTTTTTCCCAGACGGTTAATGTGAATGTTGATCCCTACACGGTCATAAATTACATCAAGAAGTCTATAGAGAAACGAAGAACAAATGCTTAATGTAAAAAGTGGCTTCATTTCGAACAGTGCTACCGTAGAAACCGTACCCATGTCTTCTCGCTTCCGGCTGACCAAAGGAAACTGGGAACGAGATTAGTGCTACCAGTCTCTCGTGTAATCATGGGAAAATAATGCGAAGGACGCTAAGAATGGTGGTCACTGGTCCTACCCGAAATACCTAGCGGTCTTACCGGAAACGTCATGGGACTACCAGGAAAAACATGGCCGCAACCATATTGAAAATGTTGTTTTTTTCATAAAGTAGAGCCCATTGTTTTAAACTTCCAATATGGTTGCCGTGGAAACCCTCTATAATATAAATTTGTGAAAATAATTCCTCGCTGTAATCGTATTTTTTAAATTTATTGGAGGGAATTTAGCGTCTTGTATTTGAATATTAATATATTAATAGAGTTGACGTCTTTATAAACATACTGTACGTTAATGGTGTTAAACAGAGCAAAAAGGCAAGCACACAAACAAACAAACAAACAAACAAAAGAACAAAGTTCTGCAGCAAGAGCTTTTTATCGAAGTAAATAATATATTACTTATTATTTATAAGCATGACCTAAAAACTAAGCCTACAGTGTGGCGTGAAATTTTCGCGGGATCTTCTTTTCGCGAACTTCGCGGGGTTTTTAACGTTCCGCGAAAAGCAGATCCCGTAAATTGATGCAACAATATTACAAGGTACCGTACGTGAAATACCAGACAGGAACTTGCCCGAGATCCGCGAAAATTTGCTCCCAGTGGTAACGTATGAAATCCAAATTTGTTCCCGCGAAACGCAAAAAAAAAAATCGGCAATCCGCGAAATTTAACTCCCGCAAAAATTTCATGCCCTAAGTTTGTTATTACAGTTGAGACTACTGTCACATTCTTTTGTGTGGAAAACCATGCAAACTAGACGAAGATTTGTAAATACTGTTAGTAGTAAATACTTCTGTGTTATCGGAGCTAAGATACAAATGGTATCAAATGGGTGATAGCATTAGCCCTGGGAAATGCGAGCTTATTTATTTAGTTATTGCACCACTATACGAGGCTAGTTGCAGTAGGCACGAAGGTGAAAGACGTTTGTTCTTGTAGAAGGAGTAATCAGGCTTTTTTCAGTGAAAAAAGAAAAAAAAAAAAAAAGGAAGAAAACCTGATTGCGCCTTGGAAGGCAAGAGGGTCCCGCCTCTCCCTTTTAGCCATTTTTAAACAGTTATCGTAAATTCATTGTAATGTAGAAGGATTTTACTTTACTAGTATAGTATACATCTCACTGGAAGACCATTGTAATGAATGTGATACTGTGTTTTTAAATAGAGATAATGTTGATGAAACCAGCTAGTTTTCATTTCATTTTGCATTTTGCCTTCACTCCCAAGAGTGCTAAGTTCAAAACTGAGGAAAAATTCTTCAATTTCATTTGTCGAAAATAAACAGTACCACATGAAAGTACTGCTCAATAGCTTTCATTTGAATGGTCACACACTAGGATTTCTTCCACAGACTCAAAAGGTACAACCACATTTATTGACTCAAGGTTTGACTCTGGGAGTGAAAGGGTTAATGCTATAGCTTCTTTTATTTCTTTATCGATTTCAACTCTTACTGTATATCTCCATTCACATTAACTAAGCAATTAAATTTTAAATCAGTGAGAAAACTGGGAGCCATGTTTTTACACGGTTAAACATTTTCTGGGTACACGAAAAATGCTTAATTAAAGTATATATTTTCACACTTCGGGGGCCTCCGGGTTTTTTTTTCGGCGAGCGCGCCATTCATATGAAGTTCTTGGGGGCGGAGGAAGAGAGAACCTGCACAACAATTTAATTTAGGGACGGACATGAGGTGTGACATCCTCGTTCCCAGAGCTCCTCGATTTTTTTCTTTGCGCCGGAAACGATCGAGTAGTCCCTGCTCGCAAGGAAAAAAATCGATTTATTTTTTCATTGGCTGATAAAAAAACATAGGCACGCAAAGCGTGCGGGAGTTATTTTTATCATTATTTTTATGGTCCACACTAAATATAAAACGATCGAAACAGCATCAGCGTTTTCAAAGGTCTCCGTTTTCATTCATGCACACGAAAAATGACGGGTATTCAAAACGGTATGTTTTGAAATTTGTACCATCCCATGCAAGTATATGATAAAATTCATGTTGTTTATACCAAATTAAATCTATTTTATCCTTCTTTCCAATTTGCATGGATCGTGATGGGACTATAACAAGAACTGAATAAATGAACGGGAGTGAAAGTCGGCAATAATTAAAGTGAACGCAAAAATAGCTTATGAAATAAGGATGGGATAAATTATGATGTTGACTCAATCTGAAGATGAAACTATCATGTTGCATGGGTTTCAGAACATAAAAGCATCATTTTACATAGGTTTCAGAAGATAAACAAAAGTATCATGTTTCATGGGTTTCAGAAGATAAAAAAACGTTTCATATTACATGGATTTGGAAGAAAAACAAAAGTCTCATGTTACATATGTTCGCGAGGCAGCATGATCGTATACCCTTGGGGGCAGAGAAAGACTAACGTTGTGAGGAATCGACCCGCAAAGAAGGGAACCATAAATTTTCTTTCATTTCTGCATGGTCCTCTAACTACGTGCGCAGAACAACATCAGGTATCTGATTGGCAAGTAACTAAAATAAACAAAAAATACGTGATAAAATTCATGTTGCGTACCTTTCCAACAATATTCACAATCTCTAATAACTTCTCGTGCACAAGTCTACGTAACAGAATCAGCGATCAGAACAGAAATACCAGCTCAAGAATTTGACACTCCGTGAAAACAGCAAAATGTAAAAAACAAAGCCTGTACATCGCAGTAGCATAGTGAAGCCTGGTTTTCACCAGCGATGCAAGCACAAGCGCAAGCAACATACGCAGACGCAGTAACGCGTTGATCATCAGTGCCTTTTGTTTAGGACAAATCAACACGCTACTGCGTCTGCGTATGTTACTTGCGCTTGTGCTTGCGTCGCTAGTGAAAACCAGGCTTTATTAAACATCTTTCTATGATTAACTTGAACTCTGCATAGGTAGCTATGAAATTCATGTTGCGTACCTTTCCAAAAAATATTCGCGATTTCTAATAACTTCTCGTGCACAAGTCTAAAAGCAGGTCTAAGCTACGCACTGTAATGGCTGTCGCCAAAATGGGGGCGGGGACTTGGGGATGGGCACGCGGGGACGCGTGGGGACGCGAGATCGGGGACGCGGGATCGGGGACGTCAAAAATATATATAAAAAATATGATGATATTTGATCCTAGAACTGTTAGTCAAGTGCAGCGAAGACGATCGATCGTGTGTCACGTGACAAAATACTCCACGATTCCTGGAGTATTTCACCAGCGTGTCCCAGGTTCTTCTCCGCGCCCAGTCGCTTTTTTTTCTGAAAAGTTATCGCTAAAAATTGGCTATGTATGCTGGAAAGTAGTAAATTGCGGGAAGGTAATCGCCAAAGTGCCCGCTAGAGTACGAAATGTTTATAGTAACTGAAACGATGCTAAACTCCAGCTAAAAACGTTTCAGCACCAGGTTCATTGGTTCATCCTTTTTTTTTTTTATTTTTTAATTCAAATTTTTTTTTTGACGTCCCCGATCCCGCGTCCCCGCGTCCCCGTTCTCGCGTCCCCACGCGTCCCCGCGTCCCGCGTCCCCAAACACGCGTCCCCGTCCCCAAGTCCCCGTCCCCGTCCCGTCCCCGTCCCCGTCCCCGTCCCCATTTGGTGACAGCCAAAACAGAAACAGCGACCAGAACAGAAATAAACATTGAACGGTAGACTGATCCTTACGGCTGAGAAAAAAGAACGAAAAAAAGAAGCAGAAAAATAAAAAAATAAAAAATATATTGCCCGATATTTCGGTTTGAAAAACAAACCTTCCACGGGGGCTGCAATAAAATGATACAATATTACGTTGGAACGTTAAAATTTAAAACTAAGGTAATATGAGTAAATAGAATATGATAGGCTAATTACAGGTAGTAATGGATATGCAAGCTAATGCGATTCATCGCGTCTATTTATACCACAAGGTTCTAATGTTTTAGCTCTGTCAATCAAATAGGCTTCGCGTGCCTTTCTAACTGAATCCCTGTTGTTTTGTATGAGTTCAAGTGGGATCAGCAGCATATCATTAAATGTGTGGCCAGGTCGGTTGAAATGTAGTGAGACAGGAGTGGGATTCATGAGTTGAAGCGGGTTTTCGACAGAACGACGATGTTCACCAAAGCGTTCATTTAGGCGGCGTTTGGTTTCTCCAATATATTGACATGGTATTGTTCAGGTTAGCGCATTGATACATTCGATCATATAAACAAGGTTTTTTGAGGAGCAAGTTATGTGTTGATAATAAGAAAATATGAAAATAAGAAGTTATGTGTTGATAAGAACAGAAATACCAGCTCAAGAATTTGTTAGTGAAAACAGCAAAATGTAAACAAAGTGGAAATTTGTGCAAAAGACTTATACTTATCCAGCAATGAGGCAGCACAGGTTCGCGTTGTGGACCTATTTTTTAATTTTTCCCTCGCCGCCCCCCTCCCCTCCCTTCTTATCATAATATTTCCCACTAATCTTTGCGAGTGTAGTTCATTTCGGCCATGTGTAAAAAAAAAGATGGCGAAAGAATTGGCAGGTTTGTTCTTTATTTAAAACCGCTTGAACTAGTGATATTATACTTTGTATGAAACATCAGCTAACTTGCTTGACTTTTGTTTGCAGCTCGGAGCCAGGAGACACAATATGGAGGAATTACAGAAAGCTTTGTTCACCTCGTGCAAGAGCCGCCGATGAAGAAGGTAAAATTTTAATTTCACAACTAAGCTTTATATATTGAACTAGATACAGTCGAAGCTCCTGTAAGCGTACATCCTCGGGAAGCAGAAAAAGTGTCCGCAACTGGAGTTGTCTGCTATTAAACGGTAATGCGTAAATACAGAGTTTGTATGATCGAGCTAGAGTTCAAACAGGGTTTTATTAGAGCTGTCCGCTTACTATACGAGAGTGTACGCTGAGAGAGCTTCGACTGTATTTCCATCAACGCCGCATGTAAGGGACTGTGCAATAATTATCAGGAGGGGGGGGGGGGGGGGGTTGGAAAATGGGCTTCATGTAGCCAAATATTAGGTAATACCCCCCTCCTAAAGGAGTGAATTTAGTTATTGCCCCCCCCCCCCTCTAATCAGTCAGAAATTATGTACGACCCCCCCCCCCCCCCCCCCCCCCTTCACAGTATACACACATCTTTATACAAGTATGCTACAGTTTCTCTACACGCACCTGTGGATTGTGTGGTTCCAGAAAATATCCATACCCCCCCACGGAAGACATTTTGGTTTTCACCCCCCCACCCCTCAGGAATTTCCGTTCCAAGGGGGTCTTTGATGACCCCCCCTCCCCCCAGGAATTTCCAGTATTTTTAAACATGGATCCCTCCCCCCCCCTCGGAAATTCCAAAAGGTTTTGAACCTAAAAAAATGAAGACTCAGTTACGCAAAATATACGTTACAATCCGATCGCTTTCATCGACACGCACACGGGTGACACGGCTAACAGAGTTTACAGAAAGAACAAACAATGAACGTGAATCACAAATTTAATCCAAAGAAAGAAAGAATATCTTTCTTTCCAATCAAAAATTTAACTTACTTGTCTTGAAGTCTGATTATGTTTTTGTTTTCAAGACACTTTGCCATTGTTTAGCGCTTGCACGACGAAGGAAAATTCGAAAATCGTTCGTGTTCGTAACAAAGCTGAGCAACCTGGCTTTTCCAAGAAACAATGGCCAGGGACTGGGAAGGAGTTTTGGTCGGCCATTTTGATCCCGTTCGGTTCAGTTCGTGCTTGCAACTTCAAGAGACATTTTTTCTCATTTAGAGAGGCGGTAAACTCAGAAAATAAAAGATACACGAAAGAACAAGATGTTTGGGTTTATTTCAATGGCCAGAATGTTTGATTTGGCTTGGTTTCATTCCTCGAAAATAGAGACAAAGTACGTAAGTAAGCTTATTTCTTACGAATTTGTTGTGTTTGTTCAGAAGGGAACCCTCTGGAAAACAAGCTCTCCTTCGGAATTCCTGGGCCTTTAACCCCCCCACCCCCTCGGAATTTCCAGTTGTCTTCCGTGGGGGGGGGGGGGGGGGGGGGGTATGGATATTTTCTGGAACCACACATTAAAATCTTATAACAGAAAGAAGCATGTTTAATTGTTGGACATCCGCGTCTGGAACAAACATCACCTCCGTAGTAATGTTCAACAGAACCATAGCAGAAGGAAAAGAGCATGTGTGTTATTTTCAGGTCCGGTGAAGGCTACCCTGCGAGACAGAGATTCACTTCTCTTTTCGCGCGCGACGAGAATGAACCTCTGCACACAACCGCTCGATTTCCTATCGTGCATGCGCGAACTACGTCAGTATAGGTACTCGCGCTCAGCATGCGCGCGCTAAATTGTACGCGTAAGCTTTCGAATTTCTTTGCATCTGTTGGCAATTTTCCCGGTAATTTCTTAGGATAATGGTTAGTTCAGTTAGTAGAATATTCTTTTTCCAATAGATGATCATTGTTTCTGCTTATATAGCGAGTTTGAAGCAGTTTTTGGAAGGAAAATTTTGTACTGAAGCATACAAGTGGCCCGTACGCGTGATGAAGCGCGCGCACTTCTAGGTTTTAACGAGTTTTAACCGGTTAAAAACCAGTATCTTGTTAATTTATTCATCCCAGATTTGGGACGCGGCAAGATCAAAGGATCGTGCGGTTGTGTGCAGAGGTTCCTTCTCATCGCGCACGCGCCGAAAGAGAAGTCAATCTCTGTCTCGCAGGGTAGGTGAAGGCTAGCTAGCGGAAAATTTTTCGGTCCCCACCTTATAAATAGGTATGGATTCGCCAATGTAATATGTACTTGAAATAAAATGTTAAGCCCCCCCCTCTCTTGAGTGACTTATTTTACCTAGAGCCCCCCCCTCTCCTTGCTTTGATTTTACTTGATGCCCCCCCTCTGGTTTTCCAACCCCCCCCCCCCCCCCCCCCCCTCCTGGTAATTATTGCACAGTCCCTAAAGCTTACATGTACAGCCATCAGAGTTTCTTCTGCGTCAGTAGAGGCACATATAAATAAGCTGACAGACACTCTACAGAAGCTTATCACCTAGGTGATAAGCTTCTGCACTCTAAAACCCTGATTTCTTAATTTGAGAACGAGTTTTAATTTTTTTCCGGTAGTAAGCGCCCGTTTCTTATTTTAAGTACTCAACTTTAAAATAAGAAGTGCCAGTTTCTATTTTCGTTTCTTATTTTAAAGTTGAGTACTTAAAATAAGAAACGGGCGCTTACTACCGGAAAAAAATTAAAACTCATTCTCAAATTAAGAAATCAGGGTTTTAGAGTGAGAATCCAAGATGTAGATGTACATGTACTGAACATACAGTAATAGACCTGCAAACACACATCAGGGCCATTCCATTTTATATCCAAGTTGATGAGGTCAGTCAACATATACCCTGAAGAAAACAAAATCAAAGTGCCGACACGATAACCCTCACGGAAAGTAGCAAATTGTAATTTTCCATTCCCCCTAAGAAAAAAGTATGTTTTCTCACCTACACCCTTGGAAAATATGCAAAGATAAAAAGATGTTGATGCACTGACCCCCTTGGAAATGACCCATAAAATATTATCAAGGTTGGGGGGGGGGGGGGGAGGGCACTTGATATAAAATGGAATGTCCCTCATATGCATGTACAGGAGAAGCGGTCAGTATAAAAATGCAGACTACATGCAGTTTGCAGCAGACTGGGTATAAAATGCGGACTGAGACCAAAACTATCACTTTGTCTTTAATATTCGTGATTTATTTTCATTGGATCTTTCATTCAACTGTAGTGTCCATTCCGATATTGAATGCTGATCATTTGATTAAATATAACAAAGTACAGTGGAATCTAGGCTCGATTTCCGCCACTCTCTCAAGTCCGGTCTTCGTTCCTCCCCGAGAAGAGACGGCTGGACGCATGAGCGAACAGCCGTGTTTATGACATAATCAAAAAATTAATTTATGTAACGCTACTCCGGCTCGTGACATGCGTTTATTTTCCATTATCTCTTATATTTTCGAAAGTAAAGGATCTGATCTGAAATATTCCGCGAAGGATGTTGATTTTTTTTTGCCTTTATTGTGAAGCTATATGACTGAAAACCCAGGATGAAAAATATTACAAGACATACATGTAGCGTGACCAGTCTGTGACAAGAAACAATGTTTTGATCCAATTTCACCAGAGACATCGCATTCTGGCACCACACGATTTTACATCAAATCCCAGATAAAATTCATCACACAAGTTTACCGACTGTTTTGTGTATTGTATAGTACATGTTGAATGTCCAAATGGATCTCATTAGTTGCCTTGTGCGGCTGTAGTGGCTTTTGCTCCCCGGCTTAGCGTAAACTTTCCGTGATGTATTTCCTTGGTGCGGATGAAAAATCCATCCTGTTGGTTGAATTACAAAGTCATCATGTCCATTAATAATTTTATTGACACTAACGATTCCTATTGCATACATTGCATGCATTCAAGGTTAAAAAATGTCTTTTGAAGACGATCGAACGCCAGCCCAAACAACTCTTTGCATCCGAGAAAGATAATTTATGCCTGCTAGATTCATGCAGGCACGTTTCTCATTGGTGGAAATTAACAATGCCAAGCTCACGAGTCCAGCCGTGCCTTCGGGGATGAGTGTGGGCTCATTTTCCTGAACAGCGGCTGGTAATCGAGCCTAAGTGGAATCCCGATTTCTCTAACCTCCAAGGGAAACAAAAATGGTTTGAGAAATCAGGAGTTTGAAATATCATGGGTAAAATTACAGTGAAACAAATCCAAGGGAAACAACTTTTGGTTAGAGCTGTCGGGGGTTTTGAAAAATCAAGGGTTTGAGAAATTGGGATATATATACTAAAATGCTAAAAATAACCTCCAGTTGGTGTGAAAATTAATGCATGGATAATTATTTATCTATGGACATTATCTGATTTGAGAAGCAAATAGCTTTCCATGAGAAAATCTTGAGGAAAACTGTGAACTTCAAGGAACTGATAATGTCCAAGGACATATACTGTACATTGTATCCATGCATATTTTTAAAGCCAATTGGAGGCTATTGTGTTTATTATCCTTCAAATATTTCCACCCAAGGCTGCTCTTTTTTTAGATCTTCATCAAGGTGTTAACCCATTGACACCTAACGTACATGTATGTCGTGTACTTGAGCAGAAATTAAATTTGCAAGCGATGTTAAAAACAAATGCGCGGTTAAATAAATAATATACACATAATTTGTAGGCTTCCCAAATTAACTTCTTGTTAAACTAGAATGGTTAAATAAATTATTTCTGACGGCAAAAATGATTGTTGTGTATCAAGCATTACCCATAAAATAAGCTTGAAAGTAAAAATTATTGCTAAAAATATGCGTAAACGGTGATAGGGGGTTTGAGTTAATAGCCGATAGTAAGAGTTAGCGGGGTTCTACTGTACTTGACTTCAATACGACCTGTACAATGCCCAAATCCTGTGGTTTAGATAGCTTTCAAATATGCAAATCAGTCAATGCTCAATCTGCATTTTTTATAACCAGTCTGCAGTCTGCATTACCTAGTCTGCATTATTTTATACTCAGTCCGTCTGCAGTACGCATTTTATACTGACAGACAGGAGAACCAATAATTATTAAGAACCCAATAATTATGTCAGTGTGGTTAAGATTATGTAAAAGTGAAATTGGGATACCCATACAGTGCAGGCATGAGCTATAGGAGACGTGGGTTTTGGCTAAATAAAAGCAAATTACTTATACAAAGAAGTAGTCCTTTGTCTTTAATTGCCATCTCAGCCGACTATACATTCGGTATTTGAAACATAAAGCCACAGCTTTGTCTCCATTGATCGTGAGTGTTTTCCTTACTTTCGTTAAGCTTTGGTAACCAAGCTTTTATTGAACTTGAGGCCCGGATGCTAAACTAATTTGCTTTTGTGGTTCATATGCTAATAAAAAATCACTGGGTGGGAAGAACTTTTTCATTACTAGGAGATTTGGGTTTCTGGCCAATCACAGAGCCGAGAAAACAATGGGCATTGTTTTTCCAATTCGTGGTCAGCTGGTAAGGTCAACGAAAACTCTCTGTCCCCCAGTTAGTAGAAAAACTGCGACAAAATCAAGACTTTCCCCATGGGGATGGCGACATGAAAAATGTAAACAGGAAATTATTAATAAAATAAATTTTGACTGAATAAAAGCAAATATTTAACTTACAATGAAGTAGTTCTTTATCTTTTATTGTCTCAGTCAGCCGCTATTCGTTTGATATTGAGGGCATAAAAGCTGGCTTATTTAATAAATAATTCTCTCTGTTCGGTCCATTCGAAAACGATATTCTTCGACAGCAATAATTCTCATCATTATGAAAAAAATTCCTCTTGAGATCACACAGTCGCTGTTTGAAGAGAGAAAATAAAGGGATGTTCTAATTTTGGACAAGATTATAAGCTAAATTTGAGTATATGAGTTAAAAAGTGGATGTTAACAGTAGTTGTGTTAATTATTTCTCGCTATTTTGAGACCCCCCAAGGTGGCCACCCTGAACTTCCTTATTTGTGCATGGCCACCCGGCCATCTTACGAGCTTCGAACGATTGTTCAGAAATGTCTTCCTACCCAGTGAATATTACCGTTAGTCAAAAATGCAAATTAGACCAAAAATGCAAATTAGCATCTGGGCCTCCGAGTTCAATAAAAGCTTGGTTACCAAAACGTAACGAAAGTAAAGAAAACACTCACGATCAATGGAGACAAAGCTGTGGCTTTATGCTTCAAATACCGAATGTATAGTCGGCTGAGATGGCAATGAATGAATTAGGACTACTTCTTTGTAAGTAATTTGCTTTATTTAGTCAAAACCCATGACATGATCATGGTGCAGGTCAATCTGTGAATGTATATATCATTAATTTATTGTCAAGTAATTATTGTTTCACTAAATGCCAATATAATGAAGAGCAGGGCTCAAAATAAATTATTATTATATAAGTCACCAAAAGGCAACTAACTGGAAGAAAATAGTCACCAAATGCAAATTTTTAGTCGCCAGCTAGATTAATAATTATTATTGTAAACTCAAGTCAAATATATTTATGGATTACAGTGTACATGTAGGGTGAAAGTGTTTAAAATCCTTATCCAAAATCTAGTAGCGTTGGACACAAATAATTTAATACTTTAAAATGACTCCATACATAAACAAAGTTTCTGCAGTTTTGGATAAATTGACCTGCTCTCAGCCAATCCAAATGCAGACATTTGTTTATGTATATTATTAGGAAGATAATTTATTGTATTGAGGAGATATTATTGTCTTGATGTACCTATTCTCAAAACTATGGTTAACAGAAATGTTAGGGAATATTGGTAAAGAGAACTCGGTAGTGTGAGCTTGAAACTAAACAGAGTAATCTTGTTTTCCAGATGAGATGCAAACAGAAGAACCAAATGAAACAAAGCTTCAGCAATCAGCATGTAACAGTTATCCAGGTGAGTAAAACAATAAATCAGAGAACAGGGTTTGTACAGGTCCTTGAAATCCTGAAAAGTCCTGGAATGTCCTGGAAAACAAGTGATTTTTTGTCAAGTCTGTAAATTCAAGGGAAAATTCAGTGACGCGAAGGAAGATCTAACGATTGGCTGAATGATAGGCTTATCAACTGACTAACTGTATCATTGACTAAGTTTAAAATAAAATGAGATCAGAGTGCCAAAAAATTGTTGAATGTCCAGATGTTTCGGGGTTAGCCCTTCATTGTTTATGGTTATACATGTACAGTCAACTCTCTCAAAGCGGACACTACTGTAAAGTGGACACCTCCCTAAGGCAGACATGAATGGCTTGCTTGTCTGTAATTAAACTCTGTTTAAGGCGGACACTTCTCTAAGGTGGACAGCGGACACTCTTTTAGCAAAATTCTGGTGAAAAATACCTCTCAAGGCAGACACTAGAAGTGCATGTTTTGCATAATCAATAGATTATAGGCCGGATATTATTTCCAATTGATCTACCACAGCAATAATGAACTCATAGTGATCTGATTACAAGAAAATGTACTGTGTGTATTGTATAATCTGACGAATGTCTCAGGGATCCACATTCGCAGTCGTCTGGTCGTCCGTGACGACCAAAACATCGTACGGACGACCAAAATAACTTGAATACTCGTCCTTTGGACGAGTAAAATCTGAGTCCGTAATTTGCATATGAGTACCTGCCTTCTATTGATTCCTCGTCCAACTGGAACTTTCAGAAAACAGAGACAAATTTGCAGCTTTCTTTCGCGATCGAATCATAATTTTGGGCGCCATGTTTGATAATGCGGTATTTTCATGAGTCGCATGATCGCAGGCTCAATTTTCATGTTGTCGACCGCTGTTATTTCTCTGAAGTACTACAGCATTCAAACGCGAAAAAGTGAAAGTGAAGCTGGCGAAAAAAGCGAATTATGAAAAGGAGGAACGGCAGCGTGCCTTCCTACCTTCGTGGCAGAAAAACAGGCCCTGGCTGAAATTTGTGCCGCCCTGCATTGCTATCATCGTCTGCCACATCGCAAACTGCTTCGGCTGGAGGCAATACGTTTTGCAAAATTTGCCAGTCAACGTCCCAGTTAGACAGATCACTGGCCCAGAAAAAAATGTTTTTGTAGATGCTGCCTGCACTGTGGCATCGCTTCGCCTGGAGTCCATGAAGATCCACAAAGCGTCTTTCAAATCACTTAATAACGGTCGTGGCCGCCAAACATCGTTGTTAACCTACATGTACATTGTAGCGCGATGCATTATATGATGTTAATAAAAAACGCAAATGTTTTTTAACATGTAGCCATTCTGTCGCCTTTTTTTTACCAATAATTCTCTACTTTTGAAAGGGCAACCAAAATTTTGCCAGGGCAAGTATGTTTTTTGGAATACTTGCCTGGCTGACGACTTTGAGAAAAAACGAATATGGATCCCTGATGTCTTTGTGAACGAAAGCCGAGGAAGGGACTGGTGTCACAGGTTTCTACATTGTATAGTGTCAAGTGACATTAACTCATTTATAAGATGGACACCTCTCTTCGGTTTTAAAGAAGTTACTCACATGCTAAACAATTGGCACACTAATTTACAGACACTAATTTACAGACAGAATTATTGACTGACTAACTGGCAGACTGCCTGATTGATTGATGTTTCCATTGACCAGTACACTTTACTTTACATGTACAGTGTACATGGGCACATTTAAAATGTGACACTTAAAGTACTGTAGTTAGTAAAGCAAAGTAACTGTTGTATTTTGAATTTCACACTGAAACAGGTTTTAATCTTTTTTTTTTTCAGATCAGATGCCATTGGACCAAAGCTTCAAGACTTTATCTTTAGTAGTGCTGCATATTTTTCTTTGCAATCCAGCTCTTGAGTGAACCAGGTAACCAAAACTCTTCTATAAGCCAAGTTCTGCTCTTGACTTCAGACATGCCAACTACCTTGCCATGGTTAATTTGCACAGTGGATAAGTGGAGCTCTCAAAAGTTAATAATAAGTGGACTGTGTAACGGACATACTGATTGGATTACTGTACCAATGAACTGGATTATTATTTGAATTACAGACTCTCATAACTACCATTTGATTGATTGCCAAATGACTGCCTGCCTGATGGACTCACTGCAGAGTGTTAGTTAATAATAAAACTGATCGACAGACTACTAACATTGACAAACTGACTGATTGAACTACATTTACAGATTGAGTGACAAACTTATTGAGATGGAGGCTAAACTGCTGACTGACTGACTGACTGACTGTCTGACTGACTGACTGACTGACTGACTGACTGACTGACTGACTGACTGACTGACTGACTGACTGTCTGACTGACTGACTGACTGACTGACTGACTGACTGACTGACTGACTGACTGACTGACTGACTGACTGACTGACTGACTGACTGACTGACTGACTGACTGGCTGGCTGCTGGCTGGCTGGCTAATTAATAAAACTGATTGACAGACTAATAACATTGACAAACTGACTGATTGGACTACATTTACTTACTGATTTGATCATGAGTGATTGAGTGCTAACATTGCTGACTGAATGACTGACTGACTGAGTAATGGATAGACCGTCTGACTGACCTACTGACTGTCTTGACTGACTGGCTGCCTGCCTGATGGACTCACTGCAGGGTGTTAATTAATGAAACTGATTGACAGACTAATAACATTGACAAAACTGACTGATTGAACTACTGTACATTTACTTACTGATTTGAGTGATTGAGTATTAAACTGCTGACTGACTGACTGATTGATTGATTGATTGATTGATTAATAAACTGATTGACGGACTAATTAACACACTATCAAATATAACTACCACAATGATTGATTGATTGAATGATTGGTTGAGGCACTGAACAATGAATGATGGACTGACTGAGAAATTAACAAACTGATTGATAGATTACAAATGTACATTGCCAAACTCCATGTGCCTCCATGTACTCATCGACTGGCCGATTGACTAACAAACAGACCAACTGATTGACATGGGTCCACCCTGAAACTGACTTTTATAGAGAGGCTCTATATATTCATGTGTTCGTAGTGTAGACTGTTTACAGCTTCTCCATTTTCGCCGAAGATCTTGGAAGAGGCATGGAACCAAGGAATCACAAGTGAGGCAAGTGACCAAGAGCACTTGCTCTCAGGGCTCCTGTGGACACTTGCTTTGCTTGTGATTCTTCAGTCTTGTGCACCTTTCATGATCTTGTTAGAAAATAGAGATTGTAACAATCTACATTGATTGGTCTTGGTAGATTACATGTCTGGGGTATTTAATACAGTTGAACCTCCCTGAGTGACCACCTTGCGTAAAGTGACAAATCCTATATGAATACATGTTAAAAAAAATTGTCTAATGCAGCCAAATTACTATCTACATGCTTCTCTTCCTCCAGTGCGGAGTAGAGTCGAAAATTCAAATTACTATAGACAAAACCTATAGTAGGCAACTACATTGGTTTGGCAAAATGGGTTGTCGCCAAAGACTGGTTCAACTGTATCCTTGATTACTGTAAACTTGATGGGTATGTTTTTTTCAAACCTCTCTTGCTTATCCTCTACTTTCGGATTTGATTTTTATTTTTTTTTTCGTGGTAAATTTTATAATACTCTCATTCAAGATTGCAGCAGAATTGTTTCGTTTTGTCAAAAAAGTTTCCTTTTGCAACACGTTTTTTAAAAGAAATACTAAGTCGTTAAGTGTCATTTTCAATGTTGTGAATTTGGAATACTTGAATATAACAAATTACATGTGGTTTTACATTGCGTGACTAAATTGCTTTGTGTGACCAAAAATAAGTATCATGTAAGACAAGAAGTACACTAGAATACATTAATTTTGAAAACTCCAAGGCTTGAAAATAACAAATTATGTGACTGAATTGTTTTGTATACAAAAAATAAATGTCACGTAAGACGAGAAGTACACTAGAATACATTTAAATACTTCAAGACTTGAAAATAACAAATTACTACATGGGTGGTTTTGCGTTGTGTGACTGAATTGCTTTGTGTTACCAAAAATTAATGTCACACATGACAAGAAGCACATTGCAATACATTTAAAAACTCGGCTATAGTAGGGCTAGTATTTTAATTATCTCAGTTACAATTATTTTGGAAAGAAACTATCTCTGTTTGCGCTTTGACAAAGATTTAAATTCATTATATTTTATGTCTGTTTTTTGGTAGGTAAAAAAAACTGTAAAGCAAAGTTATCTTCATTTTTCAGCGGATTGAGAATTGTTTTGCAACCCTCTTAAAAAAACAGCGATTTCCACAACAATGTATTGCAAAACAGAAGTTTAAAATATTGTTTTAATCTATTGAACTGCAAAAATTATATATACGATGCGTGCAAATGGCAAGCAGAAATTACCATAGTTTTCTTTTCTCGTTTTAAGCCAAGATTGTTTTCTCATAGATTTAGAAGTGTCAACTACAATTTTGCTGCAATCTTGAATGACAATAATTTTTAAATACAACAAGACGACTTTAAATTTTAGACATGTTTCAGCAGAAACTTCTGCCTTCTTCAGTGCAAATGTTACAAAAGATGCGAGTTTGAATATAAATAAAGAACGGCAATGCTTAGAATTCTGTAGATGTTTGAATTAATTTTTCACAGTTCGGAATAAAATACCGCGCAATCATTTCTAAACCGGTCTTACAGAGGAAGCACAATGGAGAGGTTTTGGAAAACGTGCTCTGAGCCATTCAGTCCCTAGTGATGAACATATTATTTCTCCTTACAATATCAATACATTGTCAAGCAGAATAAAGAAAATGATCAACTCGGGATGATTTATCAAAACTAACATTCACGGCAATCTCAGTATTGTGAGGAGAATTAATATTTCCAGCTTGGAACTGAAAGGTTTATGTTTACAGTAATTGCGAAGTCTCAAGAAAACTTTGCGGTGCTATTAAGACTTAGTTTTAGTAAACAGTTCGTTTCTGTGACGAAGTACGCCACAGATACGTGTTGTTAACATTGCAGAACACGTAAAATGAATTTAATTTGGTCTCGAAGCATGCAGACAGCCACAATGTTCAGTAGAGTTTATAATCTTCACAGCCTTTCGTAGGATTGTCACGCAACCGGGCGTCACATCATGTCACGCTTGTCCCTTTGCGTGACCACCCCAAGAAAGGCTGTGAAGATAACAAATTGTACTGAACATCGTGGCTGTCTGCATGCTTCAGAACCAAATTAAATTTATTTTACGCGCTTTGTAATGTTAACAACACGTATCTGTGGCGTACTTCGTCACAGAAACGAACTGTTTACTAAAACTAAGTCTTTGTAGTGTCACAAAGTTTTCTTGAGACTTCGGCAGAGCTTATATTGGGGAGTTTATCTGGTTCACTCAAGTGGTTGGATTGCAAAATAAACAACAAAGGTTAGGAAGATAACCATTTTATTGATGATAAAAATTAAAAAAAAAATATCTAGCCAATCTTTGTCCCTGCTATTGGGTTGCTTCTACTCTGTTGCTCCAAGTCAGTGTTGTTTCTTCAGTCCTCATTTAATATTCCAACTTTAAAATCCTGGTCTGTTTTACCCGATCCCTTGATCCAAGCCAGGGACAGTTGAACACTTGGAAGAGTTGACCGTTTGCTCCCAAGTAGAGAGGACAGCGTAAAGGAAAGTGAGAGTTTGCTCCCCATGCCTCCAGGGTCTCGTTCTTAAATTTGTCACAATGCCACTACCGAATAAATTTAATGCAAAGAATGCTAATTCACAAACCAATGTCACGCAAAACGTACGCAACCTGGACAAGAAAAACCGAAGTGCTAAACTGTGGCACTCAATTTCAGTGCATCACTTTTGAAATCAAAGGAACAATTTGAACACGAATCCCCCAGTCTGACCTCACTGCCGATTCAGCCGATCGTCATCCCACAAACTTCACCAAATAAAGCACAAGTCACTAAACATCTCTCATTTTGTGAAGCTACCGATGTCAGGTTACTCTCTCTAAGTTTCTCTTTAATTTAAATGAAAGAAAATAGCCCATATTTGCGTCAAAAAAGTAAATAGGAAAAGGTTTAGTGTTGTACAAAATGGTTGAAGTTTAATAGCACATTCAGCTCAGTTTGTTTGTTGTCCCATTTTAAATCACGTGATGTTCTCAGGAGAATTGTTTGGCGCGCGCGTGAATAAATAATGTTTTAGGAAAACAAAACAACAAATCTCCAGAGAACGACCGTGATTTGAACCGAGCAACAAACATACGAAGCTGAATGAGTCCGGAAATTGTTTGAAAATAAAGTAAGCTAAATAAACAATCTGAACTTGTTGCTTAGAGTTTTAAAAATTTGGAAATGAGCCAGGAATTTGCGGGAGCTGCTAGACAGAAAATAGAATTTTGCCGGATTTTATTTGATTTGGAAATCAAATTGGAAAAGGTTAAGAGCTGTTTGAAAAAAAGAATGCGAGACGTTTCGGCTAATAACGCATTCAGCTCTGTTTGTTTGTTTGTTGTCCCATTTCAGATCACGTGAAGTTCTCTGGAGAAATGAACAAAAGAACAAATCTCTATAGAACGTCCGTGATTTGAACCGAGCAACAAACATACGAAGCTGAAAGAGTCCGGAAATTATTTGAAAATAAGCTAAGTAAATAATCCAAATTTTTGCTTAGAGTTTTAAAAATTTGGAAATGAGCCAGGAATTTGTGGAAGCTGTTAGAGCTAAATCGTATTTATTTAAGGCTATTAAAGAAGTTTATTTTAATCAATTTCAAAATAAAGTGTTTGACGATTAATTTAAGCCTGGTTCACACTTACGACGCAAGCATAAGCGCAAGCAGCAGACGCAGTAACGTGTTGATCATTAGCAGCATTTGTTCTAACAAAAGGCACTAATGATCAACACGTTACTGCGTCTGCGTATGTTGCTTGCGCTTATGCTTGCGTCGTAAGTGTGAACCAGGCTTAAGAAAAGCAAAACTAAAAAATATATATATAATATATATTTTTTAAATAAAATTGGTGGTGAGATTTTTTTGATTAGTTTGTCGATAATTTTTTTAAATCGAAAACTGAGCTTATAATGAAAGTGCTTAAAATAATCAATGCCAGATGTTTCAGGATAACCCTTCATCAATAGACTGAATAACTGTTGAATAAAACGCCGCTGTTTTATTTGACAGTTAATCAGTCTACTAATGAGGGATTATTCCTCAAACATCTGACAGTTTGTAATAAATTGCTTTGAGAATGATCCTATTTGCCACTACAGAAACATCAGGCAGACTGAGCACCAACTTTCGACACTAGGATTTCTGGGATTGTTTGGATAACAGTGTGAGCTATGATTAGTCGACGGTTTCCAATGGCAACCATCAATCAATCATAACAAATATTGGTTACCAAACAATCCCAGAAATCCTAGTGCTGAAAGTTGTTGCTCAGTCTCCCCAAAATTGCTGGAGTGGACAACTGGTGTTATTTTGAAGAATGATTGAAGTTATAAATTGGACGAAAATGAAAATTGATGATGAAAATAATCCAATTGTACGAAATTATTTAGGACTAAGAATAAAACAATTATTATTTTATTCTTAGTAAGAAAATGCTAATTAAAAAAAATTATTTGGACCTATGATTTATAATAACTTTCTTAAGAAAATAAGGTTTAAAGGAAAATCAAAAAATATAAATTATTTTATTCTTATTATTCTTAGTAAGAAAATGCTATTTTTGAAAAAAAGATGATTTGTTTATAATAATTATTGGACCTATGATTTATATTAATTTTAGTTTTAATTTTTAAATTAAATGAAAAACTTAAAAGAGAGAAAACCGTAACCAGTGCAACCCAATCTGAGAGACACCCAGTGACCAACAGCTAAATTTGATGTCATTTGTGAAAATCCAATCAAGTCAGACTGATGAAATTCGTGCTCACCTCTGTCCTCGATTTCTCCAGAGATACACCTTCCTTGAGCCCCAACAATTCAGCACTCCTGTTTTACATCCATGGTCATGAAATGTTCCCGGATACATCGACTGCAAAGAAGCACCTTGCCGCGCCGAAATGTGCGAAATTGATGGTGTGGTATTGTGACAAATTAAGTGAAACCCTAAAGACATGAAGAGCAAACTCTCACCTTCCTTCACGCTGTCCTCCCCACTTGAGAGCAAATGGCCAACTCTTCCAAGTGTCCAACTGCCCCCAGCTTGAATTTCAGGATCAGATAAAACTTCCCAGGATTTCTCAGTTGGAATATTTCAGAGGACATCAGAAACACACCTTCTCAGAGCTTCAGAGCTTCCACAACCCAGCAGGGACGTGATTGACTAGATTTTTGTGTGTGTGCCACCTGCAGTCCTGGAATTAAATAATACCCTTAAAACTTATTAGTAGATATACTAGCCTGCGTAGCAAGCGTTCCTGTATGAACAAAGAGCTTTTTTCGTGCTCTTCGTTCGTACAGGAATGCTTGCTACGCAGGCTATAGATATACAAGCTCATTAGCACCATAAATATACTAATAGAAAGAAAACATGGCTTTTCTTGGTGATACAAGTCCCAAAAGAAAAAAGATTGCAACCTTAACCGATCTAGCCTGCGAGTAGGCTGCTGTGCTCAGGTTACTGAACAGTAAAATGCCAGCTTAAACATGCCGGGTTAAATAAATCCCTAGAATTTGTGGAGCAAATCGATGAGGAAATTCAAAATATTGTGACTTTTGTAACACCAAGAGGTAACCATGAATGCAAAACAAATATGTTGGTAATCAACAGTCTGCATTATTTGACTTATTAGTCCTAGGTGCCTTGATCATGTCAATAAAATTGCAAAAAGGTTTCATCATGTACTTAATATAATATGCAAGAGTTGCAAGATTTTGTTTCTAGCTTAAAATGAAAAAAAGAAACCTACATGTAGCAGTAAGTTAAAATGCAGACTGTTGATAATTAATTATACTTAATAATATATTAATAATGATACCTTAAATTTATGCTAAAATGAACAAAAAGGAAAAAATGGATTAAAATAATCCAGAAAGAAAATGAAAATAAAATAAGTCCAATGGGCACTGAAATAAGCCTGATAAATAAAAGGTCCTTATAGTAACCATCGGGTAAGTGATTGTTTGTTTTTTAGAACGTTTTCTTTTTTTTGTAAAATTGCCACTCAAAAACTTTTCTATGTAGAAATTTGTGGATTAAGGCCAATATTTTGTTTGCATCATTTGAAATGTTGATTAATCTTGAAAACAATAAAATGCAACTCAAGATGGTAAATATAATGGAGTGTCAACAGAAAGGAAAAGTTTGAAATATTATTGTGCTAATGAGCTTGCTGATCTACTTATACAAAGTAAGCAAAATTTAAATATAAACAAAGGAAGCATTAATTAAAACAAAAAACTGGCAAAATCCTGGCAACTAGAAGTGGAGCGTAATAGCAGAATATTTATGCTGACACTGTAGTTACATTGATGCGCACCATACTATTGTCACTCAACACAGTTTTTGATTAACTTTGACATATTTTTTGTAAACAAATTTTGGAGAACTTTCTAGTTAATTATAATATAAATCAAAATTAATCAAAGACTTTGTTCAGTGTCAACAGTACAGCATGCATCCATGTAATGGAAAAAGAGAACCGCTGCTCAAGGTTGGGATCCTCAAACCCAGCTTACTCAAATTGAACAAACAAGTGCTAAAAAAATATGAGTGGATTCAAAATCAGCCAAATGGAATGGTTCAATCTGAATCTAGTATGCAATTAACTGGATCACTGATTGGAGTCAGAGGTCTATGCTGCTACATGTAGTGCTCATAGCATAAAAGGTATAAGGTAAAAGGTATTATTGTTTGTTTCATGATGTAGTCACTAAAGATGTAGATTGTGACAGTTCAACTGCTTACTGCTAGTCTTCATCGCCCAATAAAGAAGACTAGCAGTAAGCAGTCAAAATGTTGTGATCTACATCCTAAGTGACTACATCATGAGACAAACAATAATACATTTTATTAATAATTTATTTAAATTAAATGAGTACTGCAGTGAGAACTACATGCAGCTACTAAGATCTCTGACTCTAACCAATGACCTAATTAATCATATAATTTAGTGATGCAGGTAAATAAAAAATTCAGAAAAACACACTTCGTTGAACAATGGTGGCACACACACCTACATTAATGTAACCTACAATCAGATTGACTTTTCTGTGCTCTTATTCTCTTATAAGAGTGCAGAAAAATTAGCCAGATCGCAGCATAACATTAATGGAGAAGTAATAACAACAACGAAAAAAAACTTAAGCAAAGAACTATCTTGAACGGGGGTTGTGGAACAACAGCTGGGTGAAAAACCTCCCCGTACGTCCACTTGCCCCTAGGAGGAAAACCCCGGGCCAGCTGTACCCCACGTTCAAAGGCCTCCCGGGCTGGGCCAGATAAATAGAAAGTTGTAACTACTACTTAACTACCATACTTAATGATAATAAATCATCTTGCACTGTCAATTGTCCCAGGCCTCTACTGTCCTTCCTCTGGTCTCTCCAGCTCCACTGCAAGGCCCATTCTGTCTTGTGATGCTCTCTATCAAGTTCAATATCCTGTGATGTAACAAACATTTGATCCGTTAGTTATGTGTACCCAAACAAACAACTGTAAACAGATAGATTTTACATCACCATGTGGGTTTATTTTTGATCATTCAACATCCATAAATGAAATTTCATGTAGATTGAAGTAACTCGATCACCTGACAACTAGCTTTCTTAGCTTTCGCTACTTATGGATAATAATTAAGAATTATTTTTTTGAAAAGACAGCGTTGATTAAAAAAATAAATAAAATACAAGTGTTTTTAAAGTGCATCTGTCATGAAAAACCGACCACCTACATAATACTGTAAAGGTAAAAAGGTAAAGCCGTTTGGGGCCAAACTGCATGGCTACACTATAAACAGAGCTTTATATCCCAGTTTCCGTAGCATGAAGCAAACTAGGAGTATTGCAACTCCACCTGAGTGGGATGCTAGTCCAATGCAGGGCTACATACCCCCAAGCATTTTGTTAGGTTGCCCTAACAGTTCGCTGCTTCAGTAATTTCCATAATGGTGGGATGGTTAAGATTTCATGAAAATTTCTGTGATGCTAGCGCTGGGATGGTTGAAATTCAGTGAAAATTTCTGTATGAAGAGTGGTTGAAATTCAGTGAAAATTTCTGTGATGCCAGAGTGGTCAAAATTCAGTGAAAATTTCCATGACGACGGAGTGGTTGAGCAATTGTCGAAATTTAATGAAAATTCCGGTGATCACGGTGTTACATGTACGTTCGTAATGCGTCAAGTTTTTTCTTTATTTATGTTTTGTTTAAGATTATTATATTACAGATTATTTACTTTTACTGTAAGTAGTATTTTTAAAGTGAAATGTAACTTTGTTACTTTGATTTAATGAATAAAGTGTGAAATTATATTCAACAAATAAATAAAAAAATAAAAAACAGCTACAAGTCAGAGTACAGAGAACCCTACATCGGTTGAGGCTGCATCACCGAGCCAAGCGAGCAGTTACAGTCAACACGCATCACACATCAACGCTCAGAGAACAAAGGTTGCAATTTTCACCTACGCATTCCTTTAATCAATTCGAATATTCGTATATTATTGGAAAGATCTGAAGATAAGATCATAAGAATCTATTTTCGATTAATCATATTGATTCTTCAAGTGTTAGTTTGTACATTGTAAGGATGGCAGAAGACGTTCTCATAAAGATCAAGCAAGTAAATGAGTGCAATGCACTTGCTTTCGTGGAAAGAGAAACTTTACCTAAACACTTCAAGAGATCAGACCACATATTGTTCGTGAAGTGGGAGAACTGCTTCTGCACAATTTTAAATTCTTTAGAATGGAAATTCCTGTAAGCTGCATTATCTCTTGAAAAGTGTGTAGAAGAAGAAGAAGGTGGTACAGTGTACAACGTTTAATTTTTCAATTCAGGTGCACAGCGTGGAGGAAAATTATGTCAGGGAAATTTCAACACAAAGTTCGAGCAGCAAGAAGTCCGACTTGTTCATCCCTCCATCGGTGGTGAAAGATGGCCATGATGCCTTTGAAAAGACGTGCAAACAAGTTGAGCACAATGTCAAAACTTTTGAGGATGAAATTCAAATGGCACAAGCTTGCAATAATTATTGCTGGAAGACGCTCCCTATGGCTAAAGGAGGCCTGATTGCAGGTTACTCCCTATAGTCACCTTTGTGTTACATGAGAAATCTCCGAGACCCCCAAACCAGCATTGAAGAGATCAATGATTTTGTCCCTTACATTATAAGGTAAAGGCTTGCCAGGCTCGTAAAATCCACCAAGCAAATTTCTTGCCATTCTGACTTTGATGCCACCAACTTTAATAGATTGCAACGCGGCGCGAAGCGACTAGTCCAAACACTCGATCACCAATTGCTCGTTGGTTCCCGTGCAAAAAAGTCGGTTATCAGTCGCTCATCAGCTTCCGCGAAAAAAAGAAGTGTAATATCATATACGAAGGGCGTGGTGGAAAAAGGGCATTATGGCAATTATTTGTCCTCTGGTCCCCACTCCAATGCATTACTACAATGGGGTGGGGACCAGAGGGGAAGAGAAGGCCAGGACGACCAAAAACAACATGGAGAGAAATGGTTGAGGACGAAAGACGAACAGCTGGGTGTGAGTCATGGGCGACTGTTAGAGCTCTAGCAGCAAATCAAAGTGGATGGAAGGAGAACACCCAAGTCTTATGTGCCTTATGGCATGAAGAGAAATAAGCGTAAAGGGAGTGTTTCACGGTTTGGCGCATGTGCCGGCTTATCAACTCTATCCGTTTACAAAATCCCACTCACATGTACTTCTCGATACTTCAGTAATCACATACTAAAAAAAAATTTTCAACAGATTACACCGAGAATGTTGACATTGAAAACCATTCTTCTGGTATTCAAATGTCGACATTCTCGGTGTAATCCGTTGTCATTCGTCGTTTTGCTTGCACTTATTATAGCATGTGGTTACTGTAGTATCGAGAAAAACATGTGAGTGAGGTTTTTTAAACAAATAAAGTTGATAAGCCAACACATGCACTGAACCGTGAAACACTCCCTTTAAAGTTCCACCATAAAGTTCCGAAAGTAATGACCCCCCTAAAGTAGCGAGCGCCCGGAAGTAATGTAAAAAATAAGTGGTTGCTAATAAATCCAGAAAGTAGCGAGCCCCTGAAAGTAGCGAGACCAAGGTTTTTTAATAATGTTATACATAGTGATACCATATACATACATGTATATATATATTTTCCAATCAATAGTCAAATGTATAAGTCATATCTTTGTGCAGTGTCAGAACTTGATCATGAAGTTATTAACAGGAATGTTTCTTCAAATTAAGATTGAAAACTAAAAAAAAAAGGTTGAAAACTTCATCGCACAGAGATATACGTCATGGAGTAGAAACAGTTTACGTTATCTGACAAGCTTTCCTCCTCTGAGTCTGAATCAGAGAATAGTTAAATTTCCTCTACATCGGCTGATTCACCCATGTCTTTTATTTTGGGTTCCCCAAAAGTAGCGAGCCGTAAAGGCTGCTAATTCCCAGAGCTTTATGGTATTAAGTAAGTATAGTCAGTCTGACACTGCAGAACGCTATCAGCTATCAATAATTATTATTAGGATTTTGCTACCCTCAAGTTAGGAGCTACAATGCTATGCAGAAATACTTGAGACACTCTCATGATTTCGCGCCTTTTAAAACATTATTGATTTTCTATGTTTGACATCCCCTTCCCCCCTATCAATGTTGTTTTCACGTCAAATTTACGTTCGGTTACAACATTGTAATGGGGGAGGGGGGGGGGGGAGGGGGGGGGGGGGGGTCAAAAGAAATAACAACACCTCAAGGGGGGAAAAATTAGAAAGGCAAAGAAGATCGTTTTTTTACGAGGAGTGTCTCAACCATTTTGCATAGCATTGTCTGATCTAGGTTAATGCCAATTTCTTCCGTACTGAGCAACATTTGGTATTCATCTTTACTCTTCAGAGAGGATATATGAAGGCAGTTTTTTTAAGCAATGCGACTGTTTCCTTCGCATTCATTGCTCACTTTGGTGAAGCGAAAACCGGCTCTATGCGCGTCAAATTTACGTTCCAATTTTTCGGTTACAACATTGTAATGGGGGGAGGGGGGTCAAAAGAAATAACTTAACACCTCAAGGGGGAAAAAAATTAGAAAGGCAAAGAAGATCGTTTTTTACGAGGAGTGTCTCAACCATTTTGCATAGCATTGTAGATCAAAGTAAGAATTTATTCAATACCTTTTGTTTTGTTACATTTCTCAGATAGAATTACATTGGATTAGAGTAAATTTTGATTTTTATGTACTGTACATTTCTGTTAGATCGTATTAAGTTTCGTTCAGCATTTGTTTACAAAAATATTGTCGATTTTGCTTTCTAGTTCCAACCACATCATTCTACATCTTAAAGACACATCGTTCAAATTTAATGACAAATAAAGCTATCATCTAGACATTGTATCAAATAAACATTATTGAACATTTCTGTGATGCTGGAGTGGTCGAAATTCAGTGAAAATTTATACGATGTCTTGATATCAGTGATTTTTCATTTTCATGGCTCTCAGGTCAGCACTCTGACAGATGCACTTAAAATGTGTTGAATTGCAAAACTTTTAATGAAACATGGCATTTTGGAATTTCAAATAAAGAGGAGTATGTACCATGAGGTACTCAATTTTTTGGAAAACATTTTTTAACAAAAATTTCAGTTCCATTTTCTTTCCCTCTTGGAATTTTAGTGTTGTTTTTTTTTTGTCAAAATATGGAGAGGGCAGATTACTTTCTACATAGAGCAGTTTTCAACTGGGTGTCGTAAAACCAAAACAAAACCAATCACAACAAAATAATGTAAGCAACAAAATGAACCAATAAGAACTTGAAGCAAAGACACGTAACAAGCGCCAAGCACGGTAAAACAGGTGACCAATTTTAGTTTTGCACCCGATTGGTTGAATGAGTACATGTAGGTTGGATGGATGGAAACTTTATTTATCCAGGGTTGCCCATTCAGGCTGGTATTCATAGGGGCCCTGCATAGCTGGCACAAGTTTTTTAAGCCAGTCATAGAGCATAAAAGCAAAACCAAAGCAATAGCCCACTTCGAAAAAGAGTGATAGCCTGGGATCGAGAGTGGCTGCGCGAACGTTTGTGGGATTGTTTGGGTCTAAATGCACGCGCAAATGGCGAATTTTATTGCGCGACCAAGGTAGGAAAAAAACGTAAACAAGTAGTTAAAATGCACAACAATATTATACCACAGCTGTTTATAAAGAAAGGAAATACTATATTTCGGGCATCTGTAGTCTTTCCGTATTAGGTTTTTCCTTCAAGAATGTTATTGTAGATTTCAGGGAAAATAACACTGCAATCAACTAAAAAAGATACGTTATTTCACGCTAAAAAATCATCTATAAATTCGTCATCTGCGCGTGCAGTTTGCCTTCGTGTCTCCCCAAAATGATCCCACAAACCCTCGGGCGGCTTCGGGCGGCCACTCAGCCCACTCTCAATCCCAGGCTGTCACTCTTTTTCGAAGTGGGCTATTGCGGATTACTTTTGACACTCAATTGAAAACTGCTCTAGGTAGCGAGGTGTTACACTATTCAGAAATTTGATCAGGAATGTCTGAAGAGATGGTAACAGTGTATTTACCTGGTTAATCATGGTCTGAATGGTTTGGATGTCCATCTAGGCTTGTCCACTATCCATGTCCACTGTCCATCCAGACTTGTCCACTGAAAAATTCAAAATAGTAGGAAAATTTTCATTGATATGCTGCCACCTCATATGGCACATGCAGAGATAGTACTTGATATCAGGCGAAAATAATTTCCAGCATGCGAAGAAGTGCAGCATGAATATAAGTTTTGTTTAATTACAATTTAGTGAGTTACCATGAAATTTCATGAAATTTCACTTGTAATATATTCCCACCAGGTAAATCTGCACACAAAGCCAAATGGACCTAGATGAGTAAGATGGGAGAATCGGCCCAAGGCTTTGCAAGCGGGTAAACCTGGAGAGAATATGTTCCATCACTACGGGGAGGAGGGTGGGGCGTAATATTGTCTTGCAAGGGTCCAGACCTAAACTTTACTGAGCTAGGCTGAATTACGAAGCGGGCTGCTTTATATACAGGGAGGAGGTCTATGGTTATACCGCGCATTCTCCCGGGACACGCTTGGAATGTAAAGTAGTGTATGATTGTTCATTTATGCTTTTTGTGCATATTTCCGTGGTGAGAATAGCTCAAAATTTCAATACCTCAAATTTTCGATCTACCCTTGCAAATTTTCATCGAATTTTAGCTTGAAAGGGCACTATGGTTCGCTCGAAAATTCGTCCAAAATTTGCGGACACAAAGAAAGAATTTTGTCGAAATTTGCTCTCATTACTTTTGCACAGTACACTATAGAAGTCCCCATCGCTGATGGGAGGACAGGGAGGGCCAAAAAGGAGTCTAAACCGAAACACTCAGGGGGCATTCATGAATGCATACTGTAAATTTTATCCTTGCATAAGCGCCCCTCCTACAGTGAAAATTTGAAATAAGTGCCCCCCCTCGCATAAGCGCATCCCCCTCCCCTCCCGGCCCCTCTGTATTTTTTCTGGCAGAGTACTGAGGCAACAAAGGTTAAGTATTAGTGTTGGTCATGCTTAATCACTTGCCAGCCATTTTTTACAATCATTGGTAATACAGAACAAAAAGATGATTGTATTATTATTATTACAAAAAGTGACCATACACATGTATCTGGCCATGATTTGGGGAAAAAATAAGTAAGTGCCATCCCTCCCTCGAATAAGCGCCCCATGTCTTATTCTCAATTTGAAATAATTAGCGCCCTGGGCAAGATGATTTATGGTAACTGTACAACAACAGGTCGGGAGGAGGGCATATAAATACATGACCATTGTACTAAATGTCCATTGTACTAAATACCACAGGTACAGTAAATAAAATGCGGTGAAAATCTAAACAACTGACATAAGACAGTCAAGAAACTGACCAATAATAATATTGGTCAATTTCTGGGTTTCTTTTGTCAGTAGCAATAATAATTATTATTGTTAGAAATAGCAGTCAAAATAAAACAATATTGAAGGGTACGGTTAAAGAGAGGCATACATGAATGCAATGTATTTTGTGGATTTTTTACTTTTTCTCAGAATCGCTTCATTTATTTGGGAAAACAAACTTGTTAACATCTAGTTTTCACATACCTATTTACAGGGCTGCAAATATATTTTTTTCTTGAAAGGACAGATGTCTGACTAAGTCACCATTTTGGTCGGACAAAAAACAAAAATGAGGTCGGACATCATATTACATGCAGTGCCGCTTGAAAAGCGAACCTGCTAATCTAACGCATTGTCAACTCAGTGTAAATTAGTTTGCGTTTAGAACAAAATGCGTTGTAACGCATTAATTAGCGTTGGCAGGCAAAAAAAATTGTCTGGATCACTGTTGGGATTTCATCGGACATTGGCAAATTTTGGTAGGCCATTGTCCGATGAACGACTGTTATTTGCAGCCCTGTATTTATGATACATGCTGTGCATCTACATGTATTTATCAAAACCTACATCAAAACATCAATCTGTAGGATTTGGTCATAGTTGAAGAAATGTAATCTATAGTTGAGTTTGTTTGTTTGTTTGTTCAGGCAAAGAAACTGATGCCAAGGGGAGATTTTTTCAGGCCCACTATGCTGCTGACCCCTCAAAAAGCCAAAATTGGAATATCTTAGTATTCAGGCTACAGTGTATTTACCTGTATTCGTTATCCTAGTGTTTTGGAAATCAGTCTCCATCACCATTCAGTCTCGTTTCTTCTTGGTTTGCTTAAAATCCTTGTTCAGCCACATCTATCCATCCTCTTCTTCGCTAGTTGGTCTGAAAAAAATAAATTGTACATGTAAATTTAACACCCTTGGGATCAAGTGCTTGTTTAGAGGAGACTTCAAAGAGTCCATTTATAATTTATTATTTGTAGGTGGCATAAATTTTTTGTGGGTTCTATTTTTTTTTTGAGCCGCAAAAAATAATTCCCTGAAAAAAGATTTTGGTAAACATCTTATTCTGATTCATGAATTTGTTTAATATCAACAAGAGTTAGAAAACCGGACGTTCCATTATGTTTGATTCGCAATTTTTTTTTGTTCGATGACCGAACTTAACCGAACATTCAATTTTGTTTGATTCACAAATTTTTATAAGTTCGATTTCAATCGATGACCGAACTAAATCAAACTAAGCCTTTGAACCCACTCCCCCCTTGGGAGTTTACAACTCACTCTGTGGTGGGGGTATGGATATTTTCTAGAACCACACATTCTCAATTACATTCGAACCCCGATTAAGCGGCCACCCTCAATGAAATGGCAAGTGGCTGCTTAATAGGGGTTGGCCGCTTAATCAGGGTTTTATTTACAGTATTATACTGATATTGGGACTTTGATAGCTGTCCGCTTAATCGGGGTTGGCTGCTTAATAGGTGACTACTTAATCGGGGTTCGACTGTATTACACCTAAAAGGTTTTAATTTAAAAAAATTATCCCTTCCAATATAACCAGAACATTTTTGAACACACAAAACGAAGCCAAGAAGCAGCCAGTCAAAATGTTTCTGAGTAGAAGGCAAGATGGGTTGAGTAGTAGGCAGAAAAGGCCGAAGGCCTTTGAAACAAGGGGGAGCATGCCCCCCCAGAAAATTTTGAAATCTAGACTCTCGCAAATGCGTTTTCCTCGATTTTCAGGGGTTAACTCATTGCCATTTTGGACTGTTCTCAGTAAGCAAGAATCAATGTTTTTCTGTTAATAAAGCTGTGAAAAACTTAGTCTTTTGTGTCTTTTATGTTCCTTACATACAAGAATAAATACCTCAATTCAGTTAATAAGCAAGAGCATTGACTGCTGACCTTTCACGCAGCTTGGTGTACATTATTTAGCATACACAACGTAGAGACACCGCTGGTCAATGAGCCTTGAGCAAACACGATCGTCGTTCAAAATGGCATGCTAATGCGTGTTTACAGTCGTGTTACTTACGGTAAGACGATAACAGAGGTATAAACGGTCAGAAAAGTTACAAAATATTTGGCTAAAAACATTCAGGAGAAAGAGGTATCCATTTTAAAGACTTTACCGGCTCCCGGCTATTATCTACATCCCTGACTTTAGAGTGAAGTAGGCGGCAGATATTTCGTTGTAGGCGGCAAAATCGCAGGCTGCCAGCACATTTTGACTGGGCTGAAGAAGCCCTCCAAAAAAGCCTTCTGAACAAAGTTTAAGATTAGCCCAGGGCTTATTACTGAAATTTTACAATATTATTGAGGACAAAGGAGAAAATGTTGGAACTAGTCAGGTTGAAGTTACAAAACATTTGAATTTGCATTCTGCAGCCAGTACAAAAGTAAAATGCAAATTAGAAGGTGAGTGAAGTCACTTTTAGCACCTTTTAGAACATTTTTACACCTTTCTTGTTGTCTAAAAGGATCTTTTATGGGTCTGAATTTCCTTTTGTAAAGCTAAACACTCAAACATAGCTCAGTAAACCGATATTTTTTGTTCAAAACTTTAAGTAAACAACAAACAACGGCGCACGTGCGGTCGAGCGCGCGGCCGTAAAATATTTGAATTTCCCCCTGAATAAATTATAAAATCGTAAACACCTTTTATAGAGTCAAATTTAACCAAGTTATATGCTTATTTAGCCAATAAAAAAGAAATGGAACCAATTCAATGTTTATAAGCAGCGATTTTTGAGCTTAAAGCTTACCTCTCGCGTGATCCATATCTTGTATTTGTCGGCACGACAGGCTGTTCCAAAAACTGCAAAAATGTGGTCTCAATATATTGTTATTGCGACCGCTGTAGCCATTATCCTTGTGTTCAAATAACACCAAATGAGGGAAAATATGCTTCAAAAGGCAACTTATACCAAAGAGCGCTTCTTCGTCGACGGTTTAGCGTCAAAATTGTTTATAATTCCATCAAAGCTTCAAGTTTCCGTCGCCATGATCGTCGCCATGTTGAAATCTTTCGGTCCCAGTTTTTCATACGTCACTCACGGACACGTCACGTAAAAATACGCGGGGAAATGGGAAACGCGGGAACACGCGACATAAATTATTCCCGGGCCACGAAAATGCTGAAAATTTGCTCAAAAAATGCTCAAAAGTTGCTCGAAAATGGAAAAAGTTGCTCGTAAAATACGATGTACTACTGCATTGACGTCCTTGTTAAAAGCAAACAAACGAATAAACAAAAACAAAAGGTGCATAGCGAATGATAACCCAAGTTGGAATGGAAGCAGGTGACGTCGATCGCCCCCTTTCACAGTCGCCCCAACTGTAGTTACGTCGCCCCGAAGTGTAGTGACGTCGCCCCATAAAGCAAATAAGATACATACATACATACATACTTTATTTGATGAGTAGGTTGGTAAAAAGGCAGCCAAAGGGCTGATGTGGACCTACTATACTAAAAATTAGGACAATTAGGAATTACATTTGTAAAAATTACATTTATAAATTTAGAACTAGTATATACAAATAAGTCGGAATTTACTAATATTAATATAAAAAGAAAAGAAATTGACATATATCATCAAAATAATAAATTTAAATTTAAAAATATTGAAAATATAAGATTTATTCTATCATATTAAACGGTAACAAACCAGGAGTATCACTAGTTCGTATCAATCGTGAATGAAAGAGTCAAGTGAAATGGACATAGAAACTGATTGGTCAGTTTTGATTCTAAGCCGATTGCGCTTAAAAAAAGCTTTCGTCGCAACAACATCAACCGCGCGGTGATCATAACAATAAACCAAGCTTACGTCGCACACGCTCCACCACGCTCCCAACATCAAACTTACTTCGATTATTACTTATTGTGCGTTGATCACAACAATAAACATAGGCACGCAAGGCGTGCGGGAGTTATTTTTTTAAGCGACGCGCATTCAAAATGGTGCGTTTTGATACCATCCCATGCAAGTATGTGATAAAATTCATGTTGTTTATCCCAAATTAACTAGTAATACGTGACTCGTAACCTGACAAAAATTCGAAGACAACCTCGTATTTAGGCCCCCCGGGGGGGGGGGGTTTACTCCCTATAATGGACTATACGGGGAGGCTCCGCCCGAAAGGGGTCCTTTTCTAGGCTCGAGGTATATGAAAAGGTAGGGATTTCACGAGTTGAAGTATAGAGAAAGGGGAGGGAAAACTGTCATTTAGGTGTTAAAAAGGGCCTTTCAAACGAACAGACGCACCTAACGGCTGATTCATCCAATATTTTAAGGGGCTATTCAAGCGAAAAATTTAGTAGAAGTCGTAAAAGGGATGCAGTGTTTCATCTATACGTATGTGGAAGGGGTACCATTTTCTATTGAAGGCATATGAAAGGGTTACCTTTTCAGTCAAAAATGGTATATAAAAGGGTAAGGGTTTGGACCTCGGGGCGGAGCCTCCCCGTATAAAACTTTGTTCAGTACACCCCGGGTATTTAGGTTCACTAACATTCCAGCCTAAAAGCTTGTTGATGGAGTGACTTTTTTTCTTTTCACTCGAGAACAAGCATCAGTTCAGCCACCCATAAAGCTGAAAAGAATAGCATTGATCAGGGGCACCCAACGGATCGTTTCGGTGAAATATCCGCTCGGAAGGCCTAGATAATCGCCTCAGATATTCGGATTAAAGTTTGGAGTTTTCTTTAGGGAAATATCATATCTCGAACTTTCTTAATATGGGAACATTAATGCCTATTATTTTCGGAGAGATAAAAATTTCGTTTTGAGTACAAAAAAAGGTCAGCTAGGATTTTCGGAAAGGAAAAATCAACAAGGAAGAGCTGAAGTTTTCTGAAAATGACTAAAAAAGCCCTAATAAATTCGTGAAGTCTAAAGTTCCCCTAGAATGACCGAACAGATATAAATTTTATAGCGCAGCTTAGAATTCATTTATAGATCTCTAAAAGCACACCAGACAGCCTAAAATAGTGTTTTAAAGCATTTGAGAGAGAACCATCGTTGGGTGCCCCTGATTGATGATCAGCAGACTTGCTCCTGCCCGAGTTCCTTGACGGACAAAATTATAAACCTCGCTCACTGGGCCTCCAGCCTCACTTCCCGAGGAATGATTAGTACAAGCAAAACGACGAATGACCAAAATTCACTGAAACTTTCTTCGGGATTGAGGGTGAGAGTTGAATCCTAAAGGGTCCCTTTTTTAGCTCAGCAATGCGCATGCGCAATTTATGAGCTTTCGGGTTGTGGCAATCTCGTTCCCAGAGTCCTCGTTACCCTTGTCCAGCGGTGGAGCTGCCAACAAGGACCTCTGCCGGATAAAGCGATCCGCCATGACTGGATTCTAGGACTTCCGGCTCTACTGCGCATGTGTTCGACCCCATGTTTCAACTAACGGACGCCAAGATTCTTGGACCTCCGGTCTTACTGCGCAAGTCAGGCGGATCACTCTATCCCAGAGGTCCTTGTTGGCCGCTCCACCGCTGGACAAGGGTAACGAGGACTCTGGGAACGAGATTGGGGTTGTGGGGAAAATTTGTTAGTTCGGCGTAACATTACAACAAGAACAGGAACGACGACTCAAGAATTTCTCAAATTACGATCAACATATGGCTTAGTTTCAGCTTAGTTTTCATTATGGCTCCGTCAATTCCAAGCCCGACCATCCCCCCCCCCCCCGGGCATTTGTCGGGCATTTTACAACTTTTCCATCCCTAGGGTGGGGCATTTGCTATAACCGGGCAGCCCGGGGGTGGGGCATTGTCAAAGGCAACGCGATCTTTCGTATTTTAAAAGACGTACACGTTTTGTTGTTTATTTAAAATTTCCTGATTGCCCCGATAGAAAAATATAAAAACTGAGTTGATATTCAACCTCGTTTGAGTCCCGCAAAGAGCTATGTATTTGTGAACAATTATAGTGTCCATCATTAATAGTTCTGCTTGGAATTCAGATTTTTATATTCTTCGATCCTCTCAAAAAAGTTTTTGAACTTGTCCCGTGGGTCGGGCATTTGCACTGCTCCTGAAGCCCCACCGTGGGGATTTTGTGCATGTGAGCTGACCCTACCGTGGGGCATTTTCAACCTTCTGACAAAAAAATGACAAATGCCCGACAAATAATGCCCGGGGGGGGGGGGGGGGATGAGCGGGTTTGGAATTGACGGAGCCATTATAGACATGAAGACTTAAGTCTAAAAAATAATTTCCCGATCGATGATGCGAATTTGCCAGGCGGCTGAATGCAAAACGAGTAAGAGAAGATTTTAGCTACAAAAGCGAGGTGGTTTCATGCTCAGATCATATAAAAATTTATTCGCCGCTTTATATTCACGGTGTTGAAAAAAGGAAATATGTTTTCAAATGTTTCCTTAACAAGAAAAGGAAAGGTTCTTAATCTTTACATGAAATAATTTATAATTGATGCAAATCTGTAGTCGGAAATTCAGGACATATTCTAAGCAGTTTCACGAAACGCGTCCAGTCAGTCGTTCGTCGAACGGGAGCTAGACCAACGAACTCCAGTCGATCTCTATCTCACCCTCAAACCCCAACAATAATTAATCCCCATCACAGATTCGCGAGGACCCCTGCGAGTCACGTATTACTAGTTATTATGGTACCACAAGGGATGGGATGGAAAAGAAAGACATAAATCAATTCTAACTAAGGAGGCGGGTGGGGTGCTGGGATATTATTATAGAGCGGGGACGTACGGGGACGTACGGGGACGTACGGGGACGTACGGGGACGTACGGGGACGTACGGGGACGTACGGGACGTACGGGACGTACGGGGACGTACGGGGACGTACGGGGACGTACGGGGACGTACGGGACGTACGGGGACGTACGGGACGTACGGGGACGTACGGGGACGTACGGGGACGTACGGGGACGTACGGGGACGTACGGGACGTACGGGGACGTACGGGGACGTACGGGACGTACGGGGACGTACGGGGACGTACGGGGACGTACGGGACGTACGGGGACGTACGGGGACGTACGGGGACGTACGGGGACGTACGGGGACGTACGGGGACGTACGGGGACGTACGGGGACGTACGGGGACGTACGGGGACGTACGGGACGTACGGGGACGTACGGGGACGTACGGGGACGTACGGGGACGTACGGGGACGTACGGGGACGTACGGGGACGTACGGGGACGTACGGGGACGTACGGGGACGTACGGGGACGTACGGGGACGTACGGGGACGTACGGGGACGTACGGGGACGTACGGGGACGTACGGGGACGTACGGGGACGTACGGGGACGTACGGGGACGTACGGGGACGTACGGGGACGTACGGGGACGTACGGGGACGTACGGGGACGTACGGGGACGTACGGGGACGTACGGGGACGTACGGGGACGTACGGGGACGTACGGGGACGTACGGGGACGTACGGGGACGTACGGGGACGTACGGGACGTACGGGGACGTACGGGGACGTACGGGGACGTACGGGGACGTACGGGGACGTACGGGGACGTACGGGGACGTACGGGGACGTACGGGGCGTACGGGGCGTACGGGGGCGTACGGGGGCGTTCGGAAATAAAGAAATATGAGTTTGCTCCAGTCTGAGCTCCAGCCTGACTGAAGTACATGTGAGTGAGTTTTTTTTAAACGGATAAATCTGATGAGCGTGCACGTGCGCAACTCGTTATACGTGACTCGCAGGTCCTCGCGAAGCTGGTTGATGGGGATTAACTATTTTTCCATCCTTATTAGTACAGAATGTACTCTTGTGATGATTTTATGTGGGGTCGTCCACGATAACACCCTAAGCCATAAACTTTGATAATCAATTAACATTAATTAATAACTCTTGCGTGGGGAACACATGCACACCACGCAAAACGTGGGTGATCTATCCGCGTTATTTGATCTATTATGTTGGAAAACTGGCTTTCGGGGACCTACGGGGGCCTACGGGGGCGTACGGGGACCTACGGGGTCGTACGGGGGCGTACGGGGACGTTCGGAAATAAAGAAATATGAGTTTGCTCCAGTCTGAGCTCCAGCCTGACTGAAGTACATGTGAGTGAGTTTTTTTTAAACGGATAAATCTGATGAGCGTGCACGTGCGCAACTCGTTATACGTGACTCGCAGGTCCTCGCGAAGCTGGTTGATGGGGATTAACTATTTTTCCATCCTTATTAGTACAGAATGTACTCTTGTGATGATTTTATGTGGGGTCGTCCACGATAACACCCTAAGCCATAAACTTTGATAATCAATTAACATTAATTAATAACTCTTGCGTGGGGAACACATGCACACCACGCAAAACGTGGGTGATCTATCTGCGTTATTTGATCTATTATGTAGGAAAACTGGGTTTCAGAAATTTTCAAAATATAGAGCTGACTTCACTCGGAAGACATTTCTTAACATTTAGTTACCTTTTTTTTACTCATGATAATTATTCCGGTAATTTCTGGTAAAATTGGAGGATTTCTTGTCACGCAACACTCAAACACATTGACAACAAAGTGGCATATTCTAATAAATGTTGTAATTTATTTAGCTGAAAAAGGTTTTACATATGAAAAATAACTTCCTACCATACATCAATCTCTTAAAGGGGCAGTGTATCACAGGGATTTTGAACTTTTTTGGTCAAAACTGTGCTTCAGTAAGCAGGTAAGTTAACTTATTTACAAAACAATTCTAGATACACCAAGAGAAAGAAATCAACCAAATTCTTGGAATTAAGAGGAACAAATTATGATCTGTTCTAGTGCATTTTGGAAACGAAAATGCGAGAACTTGAAAAAAGTTAGCCTAACTTTTTTCAAGTTGCAATCCATTCCGACCAAGTCCATCTATGGCCAGACACTTGTTGACAGTTTCAGCACACTAGGATGGTAATAAAAACGTTTTGGGTTTTTGAAATGACATCAAATCCCTGTGATACTGCCCCTTTAATGGCATCGCTTTAAACAAAATTATTTATGTTCGTAAAGAATGAAATCTGACATCGCTCAATTCAATTACAACTCGGCAAATACACATACCATTTTCCTTCACAAGCGAGCTCAAAATACATAGAAATCAGAACGAAGATTACATAAAAGCATTAATATTTAGTTATTATCATTTATGCGAATATCTACCAAAAAACAGAATAAAATAGCAGTTATTACAGATGTCAGCAGTTTGACATGCAAACAAGGCGAAAGGGTCAATCTGGTATTGTTAGCCGTTTGACATGCAAACGAGGCGAAACGGTCAATCTGGCATTGTATTGGTTCATAGTCTCATTTGTAAGCTCGATTGCGAGCCGCTGTTCAGGAAAATGAGCCAGAACGAAGACCGGACTAGAGTCAGCGGCGGAAATCAAGCCTAACTTGTTGCCTACTTTTTAAAAACAAATGTTTCTTGTGTGGTTAAACTGTGAAACATTTGCGCCCACAGCAATGTTTCCTAGTTTAGCCAGGCCCTTAAAGGTTAGCGCCTTACACCATTAATTAATGCTGGAAACATTGTTGCGGAAATATTGCTGTGGGCAAATAACGATCGTGCAAAAACCTTTTATCAAATGTTAAAATGTAGACTGAAAACTGCGCGAGCTCTGATTGGTTAAAAACCATGTTTTATCAGAGTATAATCATTTATATATCATTTATATATATCATTTCGCGCGCGTAAATCTATATTTTAAAGCACATAAAGAAGCCAAAACCATGTATTATACTGTCATAAAACACGACGGGAATTTGAGAACACTTGAGAAATATAGAAAACACTCGCCTGCGGCTCGTGTTTTCTAAATTTCTCTCGTGTTCTCAAATTCCCGTCGTGTTTTATGACAGTATAATACATGGTTTTGGCTTCTTTATTTGTTAAATATTAGCTACATGTATAAATTTGTTACCACACTGCCTGGGATTATGGTAAAATCACTCTGTATCTTTCCGCATACCATGTTTATACATGTGATAAAGAATTCCACAACAGTTCTGACAAAATTCACCACACATCCAACAGGTGTATTTCTCCCTGTCTTCAAAAGAAAGTTTCCTACATTTGTGTGTCTTTAAACCTCTGTCGTCTTTGAAGCCTTTGCTGCAGTGGCTGCACTTGTAAGGAAAATCAGCATGACTTGATCTGTTATGATTTAACAGACTTACTTTGCAAGTAAAACATTTGTCACATTGAGTACATTTATAGGGCTTTTCACCACTGTGAATCACCAGGTGTGTTTTTAAATGTGATGAACGATTAAAGCATTTGTCGCATTGAGCACATCTGTAGGGTTTCTCACCACTGTGAATCCTCAGGTGCTTTTTAAGAACTGATGATTGTTTAAAGCGTTTGTCGCATTTAGTACATCTGTAGGGCTTTTCAGAACTGTGAATCAACAGGTGTCTGTTCAAATGCGATGATTGGGTAAAGCACTTGTCACATTGAGTACATCGGTAGGGGTTTTCACCAGTGTGACTCATCAGGTGTGTTTTCAAATGCGACGATTGTTTATAGCACTTGTCACATTGAGTACATCTGTAGGGTTTCTCACCACTGTGAATCCTCAGGTGCTTTTTTAGATCTGCTAAATCTCTAAAGCATTTGTCGCATTGAGTACATCTGTAGGGTTTTTCACCACTGTGAATCATCAGGTGTTTTTTCAAATTTGATAAACAGGCAAAGCGTTTGTCACATTGAGTACATTTGTAGGGTTTTTCACCACTGTGAATCATCAGGTGTCTGTTCAAAGCTGATGATTGGTTAAAGCATTTGTCACATTGAGTACATCTGTAGGGCTTTTCATCACTGTGAATAATCAGGTGCCTTTTCAATTCTGTTGAACAGGTAAAGCGTTTGTCGCATTGAGTACATCTGTGGGGGTTTTCAGCACTGTGAAGCATCAGGTGTCTTTTTAAAGCTAATGATTGGTTAAAGCACTTGCCACATTGAGTACATCTGTAGGGTTTTTCACCACTGTGAATCGTCAGGTGTCTTTTCAAAGCTGATGATTGGTTAAAGCGTTTGCCACATTGAGTACATTTGTAGCATTTTTCACCATGGTGAATATTCAGGTGTGTTTTCAAAGCTGATGATTGGTTAAAGCATTTGTCACATCGAGTACATCTGTACGGTTTCTCACCAGTGTGAATCCTCACATGCTTTTTTAAATCTGCTGATTGGTTAAAGCATTTGTCGCATTGAGTACATCTGTAGGGTTTTTCACCACTGTGAATCAACAGGTGTTTTTTCAAATTTGACGAACAGGTAAAGCATTTGTGACATTGAGTACATTTGTAGGGTGTTTCAGCACTGTGAGTCAACAGGTGTGTTTTCAAATTTGATGAAAAATTAAAGCATCTGTCACATTGAGTACATCTGTAGGGTTTTTCACCACTGTGAATCACCAGGTGCCTTTTTAGAGCTGACTGGAATTTAAATCCTTTACCACACACTGTACATTTCAAGGCCTTTCTTCCATTCTTCTTACCAGTATTCATGTCTTTTCTTGTCTTGACAACCTGCTCCAGACAAGAAAACAATATGTCGTAGGTACTTTTCTTATGATTTCATTCTTTGTTACATAATGAAAGATTTACAACAGAATGAAGGAATAACTTTATTAATGTGTCTGTTATTTTGTAGCTGAGGGGAAAAGCAGGGCTGCAAATAATTTTGTTTTCTTGAAAGACATTGTGTCCGACTAAGTCACCATTTTGGTCGGACAAAACAAAAATGAGGTCGGCCATCATACAGTACTGCTTGATAAGTGAACCTGCTAATACTAATATAATGCATTGTCAATGCAGAGTAAACTATAGTTTGCGTTTAGAACAAAATGCGGTATAACACGTTAGCATTTGCATTGGAAGGCAAACAAAAATTGTCCGGACATTTTGTCCGACGACAGTTGGGATTTCATCGGACATTGGCAAATTTTGGTCAGCCATTGTCCGATGACCGACTGTTATTTGCAGCCCTGAAAAGTACAAATGTACATGTACAAGACATTAGTATGCCTACATATTACATTGAGCTAAGGGGAGGTTATGTACACCACAAAGTACAGGAATGACAGAGGTTGGTGTTAAGATTGTTTGTCAGATCATTTTCAGCGTGCAAAGAAAGTAATGTCCGATAGCCCAGGACTAGTGGATTCTAATCTATCCTTCGCTTTGGGCATTTTAGTTTGTGGAAAAAAGTATGTAAATTTAAATTACAGAAGTACTGTAAGGGCCTCACAGACTAGAGAGATAGTTGTCGACATAGTTGTCGATCATGAAAAGTTGAAGCTAGTTATCAATAACTAACTTAAATGTACTGTAGGTTATCGACAACTAGCTTTTTTTTGTTATAGACAGCTTTTTATGATCAATAAATAGTTGTCGACAACTACAATTAATAATTATTGTATCTCCCTAGTCTGTGGAGGCCCTAAGAGATCAATTTTTTTTAAATTTTCTGGTAAAATCATCTGACTCAAGGCTGTACTGTGCTCTAGCGGCGGGCTGGCTTTCATATTCGGCGACGCAATAAACTTACCAGTTGCCCGGCTGGGCAACCTACTTTTTCAGTTCCAACTTTGCCATAAAATCAGTCACACAATAAATTAAAATAATATATTAAAGAACAATTTCTCTGGTCTTGTTTTGCTTTCATCACGAGAAACATGGGACGAAACGCGTCAACAAACTTTGTAAAACAGCCGTGTTTGAAATTGCCCCATAATGCATTGCAAACCATGTAAATTGTTGAATATTTTATGTATGCCGATGGATTCTGTCTCTGGTGCTGAATTTTAAAGTAAAAACTTTTTAGGTTATTTCCCTTCCAAAAGAATCGAGAAATTCACCGAAAACAGCTCAAGCGGATATAAAAACAACCAGGCACTCGGCGCCGTCCTGGGCACTAGTCTCAGTTCTTCTCTAATCCTATTTTTCATTGGCAGATTGTGGCAATTGTTTTGCAAATAACGAATCAGAGTTGTTGTTAAATAGTGCCACATGGGGTTTGCAATGCATTATAGGGCGATCGACTTAGAGTATTTTGTGTTTTTTGCAAAAGGTGATACGATCAAAGAAAAGGTTTGATGCATAAACAAACCCCCGCATTTCATGACTTTCATCCCTTTCAAATTTGAATGTTTTTCATCAACATAGAAAATGTAAGTGAGTGTTTTTCTCTATAGCTGGATGCTTGCACATTTGATGTAAACTTTTGTTCTAGTTCATTTCTGGGCAAACTTCCGCAACACACAGCAAGGTGCATACTGAGAGTAAACAACTGAACAGCATGGAAACTTTAGTTTTTTTTTCAATATGATCGAATTTGCCTGGTCAACATGACTGGCAAGACGAAAAATTGATCGGTCAAACCCCCAATCAGGCCGGACATTGTCCGATGTCCGGGCCTTATTTCAAGCCCTGATATTACATGTAGTTTCTACATCGCAGACTAAGTTTTAGACAGTTGGGCAGTAAAAGGTCGCGATAACGGCCAGAAATAGGCATCTGTGATGCTAGATTGCCGTTTTTTGGAAAAAGCCCAGGTGTAAATGGGTTAAAGTTCATTCCCTATCCTGAATCCAACAGTCCCATGTCCCTTTTCTAGCTTTTCCAAAAATGGCGGCAAGTGATTGTGTGGTACGTAAAAGTTCCATGAATCGAATGCAAAAGCAAATGTGTGTCCTGCTGGAAAATAACCTAAGAGCGAACTCGGCAAGAAAGCAGTGATAACTAAATACGTCAACCGAACTGAATCAACTGATACAAAGCGACATCAAAATCGGTCGACGACATCAACATGTTCACGAACGAGTATCGGTATCACCGTATGTGACTGAATTCCACATTCAACGGCAATATAAACATTTCCTGAACACTGTGAGAACAAATTTAAAGTGTTACGGGTTTGATTACTTACCTTATTGCCAGAGAAAACAGGAGAAAGCAGCAAAAGACAATTAAGCGACATTGCTTCACAGGACGAGAACTTGCTACTGAGCGGGGGCTCACAGCGGTCAAATGTCGAGTATGCGCAAAGGCGTAAATTCTGGTCGCCCAAGCGCTAATTTCCCGCGCAAAATTTTAAAGGAAAAAAAAACCATTGTAAAACAATCCGGTACACCCTTCTGTAACAGACCGAGTGAATCCCGACCTGGTGGGTTATTTTGCCCTCCCTGGTGGAATTTTGACCTCCCTGGCTGATTAATAATGGTAATAGGACTGAGTGGAGTCCAATTCGGTCTGTAATCATACGAGTGATTAACAAAATCGGACCACCGCGCTTCGCGGGAGTCCGATTTGTTAATCACGAGTATGATTACAGACAGAATTGGACGACACGAAGTCCTGTTACCAATTAATCATAACTATAACAAAATTTGAGGAAAAGACGTTAAACGTGAATAAAAACATAATAATCAAGTTTGTTTTTGACCGAGATGCATGCACGAGCAAAGGACAGCGCGCGCAAATGACGCGTACTGTCCAATTACACTGTCCAATTACAAGCATGACGTGTAAACTGTCCTATTACATCGTCCAATTACAAGCATGACGCGTACACTGTCCTATTAGTGCTCAAATCGCGCCTGCTGATAACCAATCAGATTCGAGAATTTTGTTATAGTTTTGATTATATAAAAAAATCCCTGGTCAATTTTATTTCTCCCTGCTGGTGTAGAATTTAGTTTCCCTGGTGAGGCGTGTTCCCCTGCCAGAAAAAAATCACGAGTTTTGAATTTAACTGAAAAATTCAAGAAATCTTCATGCTTTTACATTCGCTTTTGGCTGCCTGATTTCATATCAAACTGCCTTCAAAACGCACGAAATGCAGTCTTAGACAACGTAATCTTTCAAATTTCCCGGGGGTGGGTGGGGGGGCAGGTCCCCCGACCGCGCTCGCGCCTTCGGCCCTCGTATGATAGCACCTTTGACGCTCTAACGCACCCCTCATTCAAAATCCTATCTACGGGCCTGCTTGAATACAGGGAAGAATAGCAAAAAGTAGCGTGACACAGCCCCTTTAAGGCGTTTTTTGGCGATATTAAAAATTCGGCTTCCGGCCGAAGAGAAGAGGGCGTCCCCTTTTTCACTCAAACACATTGACAACAAAGTGACATATCCTCGTAAATGTTGGAATTTATTTAGCTTCAAAAAGGTTTTACATATGAAAAATATCTTCCAACAATCTCTTATATAACGACATTCTGCTGAATGGCATCGCTGAAAACAATTTATATTCATAAAGAATGAAATCTGACACCGCTCAATAGCTCACTTTGGAAAAGAGTGACAGCCTGGGATCGAGTGGCCGCCCGAGGGTTTGTGGGAATGTTTTGGGGGACGCGAAGGTAAACTGAACGCGCAGATGACAAATTTATAGATGAAACTGACGCGATTTTTGAGCGTGAAATAGAGTATCTTTTTTAGTTGATTGCAGTGTTATTTTCCCTGAAATCTACAATAACATTTTTGAAGGAAAAAACCTACAGTAATATGGAAAGACTACAGATGCCCGAAATATAGTATTCCTTTCTTTGTAAACAGCTGTAGTATAATATTGTTGTGCATTTGAACTACTTGTTTACGGTTTTTTCCTACCTTGGTCGCACAATAAAATTCGCCATTTGCACGTGCATTTAGACCCAAACAATCCCACAAACGGGCGCGCGGCCACTGTCGATCCCAGGCTATCACTCTTTTTCAAAGTGGGCTATTCAATTACAACTTTGGAACAGTACACACCATTTTCCTTCACAAACGAGCTCAAAATACAGTGGAGCCCGGTTAATACGGACACCAAAGGGACATGAAAAAGTGTCCGTATTATCCGGGTGTCCGTATTATCCGGGTGTCCGTATTAACGAGTGTCCGTAAAGTGGGGTTCCACTGTACATAAAAATCAGAACAAAGATTACATGTACATAAAAGCATCAATATTAAATTTTAGTTCTTATCATTTTATGTGAATATCTGCCTATAAAAACAGAATAAATTCTAGAACGGACCTTGCATCAGCTGATTGAAGTTGCAGATTACAACACCCACTGATCATCTCTTCTTTTGGAGACGACAAATCTGGCTTATGGTATTTTGCGAAATGAAACGAAACAGACTGTCTCCAGAGGGAAAAGTAAGTTTACAGATAAATCAAAAATAGTTGTATCACCTATGGATACATTTCACTGCTCTTGACATGCCTTGTTTCGCTAAATACCAATGGCAGCCGATTTACTGTTTACGCTTTGATGGTTGATTGACAACTAGGTGTGAGAATGGCCAGGCCTCATTTAAATCGGAACTTCTTGTTTAATCTACACCAAAAGAAAAATAAATGGAATGGAATGGAAAAAAAAACTTTGAGTGGTTGAACCCCGGAGGGTGGGGGGGGGGGGGGGGGGGGGGACTCCAATATAAAAGTGATGGGGGTGATCTTCGGAAATGTTTGAAAAGAACCCCTAAAAGGTACCAAAATCTGGTTTGGTGGGTGTGGCTCGAATTTATTTTCACCCCTAAGAGGTACAAATAATTATTCTAAGACAAAACTAGTTCCTGTCACATTTTTTCCCCGCAAAGTACCCTAAAAGGTACCGGAATAACTCTAATGGTAGACATTTTAGATTTTAACACCCTAAGCGGTACCAAACCACAAATTTTAACCCCTAAAAGGTACGACGATCACCCCCGTCACTTTTATATGGAAGTCCCTCCCCCGGGGGTTGAACCACTTAAAGTTCAAAGTTGTTTCCCATTCTTAGTTTATATCTGCCATCCAACTTAAAAATTACAGTATAATATTATGCAAAACTACATGCACATGTACATGTACAGGGGCTATGTCACGCTAATTTTTGCTATTCTTCCCTGTATTATCTTTTATGAGCTCTAAACTAAAAAATTTGAGTGAAATTAATATTAATTCAAAGATGGAATTTCACTTACATAACAAACACAGATGATTTCTAAGCATTATTTACCACTTGCTTCATTCAAATGGGCTTCAAGTTGAAAAATGCTGTGCTGTCGTCTTTTTGCAATCTGTTTCAATATTGTTCAATTTTGACCATCCGCACTTCATTGCGGCTTCCTAGTTTTTCTACGGTTTGAAACCATTATTTAGTGATTTTTAACTATTTTAAGACTAGTTTGTGTGTAACAGAATTGCAGAAAATTGCACGACAATACACCCTTTAAAATTTCCGTCAAGTAACATATAATTCCTTTGCTGCCCCGAGAGTGAGCTCCAGAACTAAAATGGAGATTATGAACTAATAACGATTATGCAGAAACTTTTTATCAAATATATTAGCTATAAATTTGTTACCACATTGCCTGGGACTATGGTAAGTCACTCTGTATCTTTCCGCATACCATGTTTATACATGTGATAAAGAATTCCACAACAGTTGTGACAAAATTCACCACACATCCAACAGGTGTATTTCTCCCTGTCTTCAGAAGAAAGTTTCCTACATTTGTGTCTCTTTAAACCTCGGTCAACTTTGAAGCCTTTGCTGCAGTGGCTGCACTTGTAAGGAAAATCAGCATGACTTGATCTGTTATGATTTAACAGACTTACTTTGTGAGTAAAACATTTGTCACATTGAGTACATCTGTGGGGTTTTTCACCACTGTGAATCATCAGGTGTGTTTTCAAATTTGATGAATGTTTAAAGCGTTTCTCACATTGAGTACATCTGAAAGGTTTTTCACTACTGTGAAACAACAGGTGACTTTTCAAATTCGATGCATCGGAAAAGCATTTGTCACATTGAGTACATCTGAAGGGTTTTTTACCACTGTGAATCATCAGGTGTGTTTTCAAATTCGATGAGCGATTAAAGCATTTGTCACATTGAGTACATCTGTAGGGGTTTTTACCACTGTGAGTCATCAAATGTCTATTCAAATCTGATGATTGGGTAAAACATTTCTCACATTGAGTACATCTGTAGGGTTTTTCACCACTGTGAAACAACAGGTGTGTTTTCAAATTTGATGAACAGGTAAAGCATTTGTCACATTGAGTACATCTGTAGGGTTTTTCACCACTGTGAATCATCAGGTGTCTTTTCAAAGTTGATGTTCGAGTAAAGCGTTTGTTACATCGAGTACATCTGTAGGGTTTTTCACCACTGTGAATCATCAGGTGTGTTTTCAAAGCTGATGAGCGATTAAAGCATTTGTCACATTGAGTACATCTGTAGGGTTTTTACCACTGTGAGTCATCAAATGTCTATTCAAATCTGATGATTGGGTAAAACATTTCTCACATTGAGTACATCTGTAGGGTTTTTCACCACTGTGAAACAACAGGTGTGTTTCAAATTTGATGAACAGGTAAAGCATTTGTCACATTGAGTACATCTGTAGGGTTTTTCACCACTGTGAATCATCAGGTGTCTTTTCAAAGTTGATGTTCGAGTAAAGCGTTTGTTACATCGAGTACATCTGTAGGGTTTTTCACCACTGTGAATCATCAGGTGTGTTTTCAAAGCTGATGATTGGTTAAAGCATTTGTCACATTGAGTACATCTGTAGGGTTTCTCACCACTGTGAATCATCAGGTGCCTTTTTAGATCTGTTGATAGGTTAAAGTGTTTGTCACATTGAGTACATCTGTAGGGTTTTTCACCACTGTGACTCATCAGGTGTGTTTTCAAAAATGATGCGCGAGTAAAGCGTTTGTTACATCGAGTACATCTGTAGGGTTTTTCACCACTGTGAATCATCAGGTGTGTTTTCAAAGCTGATGATTGGGTAAAACATTTCTCACATTGAGTACATCTGTAGGGTTTCTCACCACTGTGAATCATCAGGTGCCTTTTTAGATCTGTTGATAGGATAAAGTGTTTGTCACATTGAGTACATCTGTAGGGTTTCTCGCCACTGTGAATCATCAGGTGCCTTTTTAGAGCTGACTGGAATTTAAATCCTTTACCACACACTGTACATTTCAAGGCCTTTCTTCTACTCTTCTTATCAGTATTCATGTCTTGTCTTGTCTTGAGAACCTGCTGAAGACAAGAAAACAATGTTTTAGATATTTTTCATTATTTCGTTCTTTGTTACTTAACAAAAGATTTACAACAGAAATAACTAGGGCCCCTTGTTGTGTAACAATAATCTACTTTAATTTATTTCTCATTTTATTTTTTATGTGTGTGGTAGACTTGTTTATCAAATTCTAAGGGCGGTAGTTGTAACCAGGCCTAGCCTATAATACCACGGCAACCACAAGCCATTGTAAGTATACTGCGAAGTTCGAGCATGAGCAAGAACCAGATGCGAGCGCTCAGCGATTGGAATTTTTTTTAGTATGGCAAGTTTCGAGTTCGATAGCTGGTGCGATGCTAATGGACTCAAGAAGGCAACAACTGAAATCCTCATGGCACAGGACCTGGACACAGAGGACGCCTTGGTCCTTTCTAACAGAGTCAGACGTGGCAAAACTCGACATGACCCTTGGTCAACAAAAAATGTTGGTCAAGGCGATCAATGGCTACGCAAAGAGCAAAGAGTCCAGGGTTCAAAATAGCAGCCGGCAGCCGGCACTTTGACCACACTTGCCGGCGACTTTTTACCGAAGAAATAGAAAAATGTCATGCTTTGATCGGCCAACTGAAATTCAAAGTCGCTGAATGTACATTTCATATCAGACAATAAAGCAGTCAAGAAACGTTTTTTAAAAAAGCTTTTTGGAAACGTTTTAAAATGAGTAGAAAGAGTAGAAAATGGTTTGGAAATATGAAGCGTGCTTCACCGTGAACGACTAATAACTCTTTTACGTGTTTGTTCAAGCGTGAAACATGCAAGTTTGTCTAGACAAACCGTTGCGTTACCTCCTTTATGTTTCTGCACTTGCAATCAAGATTTATTTTGCACAAAAACTTGTTTAGTGCCGGTTGTTAAGCCTTTTCACTGGTTCAAATTAAAGTCAGTTTTTTTATTCATATTGCTCGACAGAACGGATTTCCCATGTTTGTGAGTGAAGAAGCGCGACGGTTTGTCTACTAGACAAAGTTGCATATTTTACGCTTGAACAAACACCTAAAAAAGAGAGCCGTTCACGATGCTTTGTTTGGAAGGGAATTGTCGCAATGAAACATCGAGAAACACGTTAATTAAAATGAAGATTCCGACGCTGACATTATTTTAGCAGTTCAAAGCATGCGATATGTGCGAAATCATTTTAAAATCAGTTTATAATTTCAAGGTTTCTCAAGGAAGAAAGAGGAAGATTTTGGTCACGTGCTAGGCAACGGGTTCTTGGCAGATTCCCGTTAATTAGTGTAGCAGTACACACACGCAAATCGCGGAAAGTGAAAAAAAGTGATTCATAGAAGGTGCCATTTCTGGGTACGTGCTCATTCATTATTGACAGCCGGGAAAAAATGAGCCTTGACAAAAAAAGCCTACAAATTCAAGCTAAAAGCTGTGATTTTATTTTGAACCCTGGAGTCTGATACAAAACCATCCTCTAATGTGCCAGACCCTGTGCCGCCAGTAGCTACAAAATTATATCTTGCGCAGTTGCAGTAGTGTTGTGTTGTTAGGGTTGTTAGAAGCAAAATCTCATAATTCAATTTTCCATACATTTCTTTAAAATTTCAAGTTGATAGCATCATAGACCTGAGTGATCGAGTGAATGACAAAAACTACCCATAACAATATGTTGTGTAATGCATGTTGCATTACCCAACATAAAAAGCAAGAGAAACAGCATATAGGATTAGCTGCCTGCAAATTATCCAGTGAAAACAGCTGTGTTCTCTTTGCTCCCAGGTACTCTGAGGCGAGCATCTGTATTCAAAGGCTAATTACAAATTTAACGGCAGGAGAATAAGAAGTCAATGTGTGTAAACAAAGCTACTGCCAGCTCATCAAGTCTAACAGAAACTCCCCCTACATGAGCTATGACTGACAAAAGCTTATTAATAAAATTGCAAACTTCATAGGCGAGGTTTGACCACAAAGATCATGAAGCAATAAAAACAGTGCTGAAGAGTTCTGCAATAATTCAACTGTAACTTCCATCAAAAAATGAATGACAAAGTATCTCTCTTCATTCCCGTTAAAGAGGAATCTAGGATCTTCTAGCGATTCTGAAGAATCTGGTGGGTACATTTTCACTCCTTTCTTGTAGAGAGCAATAAAGTGTTTAATTTGAGAGAATATTTTGTCATGAGCATTTTGATATATAGTTTGTAGAGGGTCAGATAAACCCTGAGCTGCTAAGACTGCGAGTATGCGTGCGATTCTATTATTTAAATTTGCTTCAGGTATTTGCGAGCGAAAGGGTTAATGGCTGGATGAAAACAATGATCATTATTTAGGATGAACGCTTCAGCCATTTTGACTCAATTGGTTTGATTAGTAACCCCGGGCATAATATAATACTGATACAGAGTTAAAGTATTAAATTGTTCATGTACAAGAAAGTTCATTCCCTATCCTGAATCCAAGAGTCCCAAGTTCCTTTTCAAACTTTTCCAAAAATGACGGCAAGTGATGTGGTACATAAAAGTTCTTTATAAATCAAATTCAAAAGCATATTTGTGTCCTGCAGGAAAATAACCTAACTCCAAACTCGGCAAGAAGGAAAGCAGTGATAACTAAATACGTCAACCGAACTGAATCAACTGATACAAGTACAAAGCGATATCAAATCGGTCGACGACATCAACATGTTCACGAACGAGTATCGGTGTCACCGTATGTGACTGAATTCCACATTCAACGGCAATATAAACATTTCCTGAACACTGTGAGAACAAATGTAAAGTGTTACGGGTTTGATTACTTACCTTATTGCCAGAGAAAACAGGAGAAAGCAGCAAAACACAATTGAGCGACATAGCGACACAAGACGCGAACTTGCTACTGAGCGGGGGCTCACAGCGGTCAAATGTCGAGTTTGCGCAAAGGCGTAAATTCTGGTCGCCCAAGGGCTAATTTTCCGCGCAAAATTAAAAAAAAAAATCCATTGTAAAACAATCCGGTGGAATTTTGACCTCCCTGGCTGATTATATAAAAAATCCCTGGTCAATTTTATTTCTCCCTGGTGTAGAAATCAGTTTCCCTGGTGAGGCGTGTTCCCCTGCCAGAAAAAAATCACGAGTTTTGAATTTAACTGAAAAATTCAAGAAATATTCATGCTTTTACATTCGCTTTTGGCTGCCTGATTTCATATCAAACTGCCTTCAAAACGCACGAAATGCAGTCTTAGACAACGTAATCTTTCAAAATTTCCCGGGGGTGGGGGCAGGTCCCCGGACCGCGCCTTAGGCCCTCGTATGATAGCACCTTTGACGCTCTAACGCACCCCTCATTCAAAATCCTATCTACGGGCCTGCTTGAATACAGGGAAGAATAGCAAAAAGTATACCTGCCAACTCACACGCATTATGCGTGTGTCACACGCCTCCGGATCGAAAACATCGATCACACGCATACAGGACAATTTCACACGCCTGACTCACAATTCCGGACTACTTGTTCATTAACCATTAACGTGAAAAATTGGATTCAATTTCCACCCAAAATAGTCCAATGAACGGCGCTAAATGTCGCGTTTGAGATAAGCGTGATCTTGGCAAGATGGCGCCGAGATTTTTAGCTTCGCACCGCGACATTCGGCAGCCTTCGGAAATCATCGGAACATCTTCGGGAATCTTCGGCAATGTTCGGAAGTCGTCGGAAAATCTTCGGCAATGTTCGGAAGTCGTCGGAAAATCTTCGGCAATGTTCGGAAGTCGTCGGAACATCTTAGGCAATGTTCGGAAGTCGTCGGAAATTTTTCGGAAATTCGGGTAATATGGTACGAAAATCACACGCAGTCGACTTAGGAAAAGTTGGCAGGTATAAAAAAGTAGCGTGACACAGTCCCTTTAAGGCGTTTTTTTGGCGATATTAAAAATTCGGCATCCGGCCGAAGAGAAGAGGGCGTCCCCTTTTTCACTCAAACACATTGACAACAAAGTGACATTTCCTTGTAAATGTTGGAATTTATTTAGCTTCAAAAAGGTTTTACATATGAAAAATATCTTCCAACAATCTCTTATATAACGACATTCTGCTGAATGGCATCGCTGAAAACAATTTATATTCATAAAGAATGAAATCTGACACCGCTCAATAGCTCACTTTGGAAAAGAGTGACAGCCTGGGATCGAGTGGCCGCCCGAGGGTTTGTGGGAATGTTTTGGGGGACGCGAAGGTAAACTGAACGCGCAGATGACGAATTTATAGATGAAACTGACGCGATTTTTGAGCGTGAAATAGAGTATCTTTTTTAGTTGATTGCAGTGTTATTTTCCCTGAAATCTACAATAACATTCTTGAAGGAAAAAACCTAATATGGAAAGACTACAGATGACCAAAATATAGTATTCCTTTCTTTGTAAACAGCTATAGTATAATATTGTTGTGCATTTTAACTACTTGTTTACGGTTTTTCCCTACATTGGTCACGCAATAAAATTTGCCATTTGCATTTAGACCCAAATAATCCCACAAACGTTCACGCGGCCACTCTCGATCCCAGGCTATCACTCTTTTTCAAAGTGGGCTACTCGATTACAACTTCAACTCGTACCCAGAGTCCTTGTTACCCTTGTCCAGCAGTGGAGCGGCCAACAAGGACCTCTGGGATAGAGTGATCTGCCTGACTTGCACAGTAAGACCGGAAGTCCAAGAATCTTGGCTTTCGTTAGTTGAAACATGGGGTCGAACACATGCGCAGCCGGAAGTCCAAGAATCCTGTCATGGCAGATCGCTTCCCCCCAAAGCTCCTTGTTGGCCGCTCTACCGCTGGACAAGGGTAACAAGGACTCTGGGAACGAGATTGTTACAACTTGGGAACAGTACACAACATTTCCCTTCACAAATGAGCTCAAAATACATAGAAATCAGAACAAAGATTACATAAAAGCATCAATATTAAATTTTAGTTCTTATCATTTATGCGAATATCTGCCTATAAAAACAGAATCAATTCTAGAACGGACCTTGCATCAGCTGATTGAAGTTGCAGATTACAACACCCATTGATCATCTCTTCTTTTGGAGACGACAAATCTGGCTTATGGTATTTTGTGAAACGAAACGAAACAGACTGTCTCCAGAGGAAAAAGTAAGTTTTCAGATAAATCAGATAAATACATGTAAATAAAACAAATAAAATAATAAAATAAAAAAGTTTTCAGGTAAATCAAAAATAGTTGTATCACCTACGGATAAAATTCACAGCTATTGACATTCTAGTCACACTAGGAGCCTTGTTTCGCTAAATACCAATGGCAGCCGATTTACTGTTTACCCTTTGATGGTTGATTGACAACTAGGTGTGAGAATGGCCAGGCCTCATTTAAATCGGAACTTCTTGTTTAATCTACACCAAAAGAAAAATAAATGGAATGGAATGGAAAAAAAAACTTTGAGTGGTTGAACCCCGGAGGGTGGGGGGGGGGGGGGGGGGGACTCCAATATAAAAGTGATGGGGGTGATCTTCGGAAATGTTTGAAAAGAACCCCTAAAAGGTACCAAAATCTGGTTTGGTGGGTGTGGCTCGAATTTATTTTCACCCCTAAGAGGTACAAATAATTATTCTAAGACAAAACTAGTTCCTGTCACATTTTTTCCCCGCAAAGTACCCTAAAAGGTACCGGAATAACTCTAATGGTAGACATTTTAGATTTTAACACCCTAAGCGGTACCAAACCACAAATTTTAACCCCTAAAAGGTACGACGATCACCCCCGTCACTTTTATATGGAAGTCCCTCCCCCCGGGGGTTGAACCACTTAAAGTTCAAAGTTGTTTCCCATTCTTAGTTTATATCTGCCATCCAACTTAAACATAGGCACGCAATGCGTGCAAGAGCTATTTTTTGGAGTGGTAAAAAATGGTGTTATGGATCATGAAAAGATTGGAATGGAAACTGTAGATCAATGTCCCCTCTACTAACTATGCTTTAGTATACAACAACACTAGTGTATTTTAAGTTATCAAAAATCAAGCACTGTGGCTTGTTTTCTCGGCAAACAATTTTGTGCTGGACACTGATTATATTCAATGGACGATCGAATGTTTCCAGTCAGAGAATATTCAAACGTTTTTTATATTTTATTAATTTTACTTGGGTGGTTTAAGGTTACCATATACCTTCAAAGGACAGAATTGGTCCAAAAAACATTTTTCGCTTAGATATGTAGTTTACATGATGACCTTTCATATAAAGAAAATTATATGGAAATCCAATAATTATTAACGGAGAAATACAGTGCGAGAGACTTTACCGTAAGTGAGGTGTGAGTGGAGTGTGAATACTTCTCCCGCTGTTTTCTCGAAATCTATTTCGGACCGATAGAGGCGTCTTAAAGAGTTACAACTCAAAGGGAATTTGAGCGATTGACCTCAAATTTGGACAGTATCTAGATTAACATATAAACAACGACAACATGTCGGGAATTTTTTATTTCGGAAAACTTTTTCGTTGGGAGCCATTTTTACCCTATTTAGAAAATGCTCTGTATCTTCAGGCACTGCAATTGGGGAATATGAGAAATCCCCGACACGTTTTCTTAGCGCTATGGGTCCGGAAACCCGAGAACAAATCAAATTAGCGAAATATATCATTCGCGCAGAGTTGTAGCTTTCAAAAGCTGATTCGGACCCTCGTATTCAGACATCGCGAAAAATTCGACGATTCATTTTATTACAAAATGGTTAGTATATTTAGATAGCGAGCTCTATAAGCTTTAATTTGATATAGGGTTTTAGGTATCTGGAGTTTAATCCGGACACGCTACATTTTTTAGACTTGAGACACCCCTGAAGGTACACGGTAACCTTAAGTTTTAAAATTGAAAATAACGTTTGGTGTCGTCGATTAGAAAATAATGCAGTTCTTGGATGTTAAAAGCGTAACATGAGAGATTGGACTGCATTGGTGTTTTGAGATAAAGAATATTTTCCAAACATTTTGAAAAGTTACATTTGTTACTGACTGGTCAAACTCAAAGACTCCAAGGGTTGAATGTCAGAGCAGTCCGCTACCCATGCTCCCCCAGTCCGCGATCCAGGTGGAGAGGATCGCGGGCACACCGAAACACCCACAGCTGGAGACTGAGCCTACCCCACCCTGGGTTTATTTTATAGTAGTCAACTATTGGAAAGAAACAGGCAAAGAAACAGTTGGAAATTAACGAATGCGTGACAATTGAACAAACCTGCGTTACACATGACAAGTGTCAACAAAAGTATTATATTTAGGTATTAAAACATTAACCATTTGTGTTGTGGTTCATCAAGAAATATTTGTGCCAGTACAATGTGTTGTTTTAAATAGTAAATTGTACTCCTTATCATCGTATAATAATTAAAGGTCTGCGTAAAATATTCATGTAAATTTGATTGATGACCCTTTGACCCTGACATGTTGTATATAAATGCATTCATTAATCAAATACAAAATGCTAAAATTTAATGACAATTCACATAGCAGAACACCAAGAACTGCAAATTGTCACAGTACCTTGAAGGAAAACAATTTCTTGATTTCAATCCAAAGAAAAACATCATTTTATTCAAATTTAGGCTCTAAGCTACAAGTAATTTAATTAAATTTACATTTGAAAACAAGTGTATCAAATTATATTTTGTTTTCGATATCCATATTTCTACTGCAGCAAATTTGTACCAAACTGGAAATAAATACCATATATTGAAAATCCTTGTGATAAAATCGAAGAGAAAAGATTTTATTTTATTCAACACGCAGATATTTATCCAACTGAGAAACAAGAACTAATTCAATTATCACGAGCGTACGAAAAACAAAAGTATCAGGTTACATCCTTTGCATGAAAAACAAAAGTATCAGGTTACACACGCCTACATTACAACCAAAAGTATCACATTACATACATTTCTGTTTTACCGAAATTAAATGGTTAACATTGCAGATCATAAAACGTAAAAAGTTCTGTGAATAAAATCAACCCAAGAAGATTTACCGAAAGTCAACTATTAACAAGAAGACAAGAGAACTTGTGTAAGCATATTTCAACTTTTCTCTTCAAAATGCTAGTATCTGCTCACGAATTTACCACTTCACGTGAAAATGTCTGCACTCAACAGCAAAACATCGCAATAGCGCGTGTTTAGCAAAAATCAAATTCTGTTTGGCATGATTCGTCACCAAATCCTCGAATATTCGAAGTACAGGTTACTTTAAAGCGGAATTCTCAACCGGGGAAAATAATAGAGACTTCTGGTAAAATCTCATGAATGAACATATAAACAGTAACAATACAAAGGATACTAGGTCTTAGTTTTCGAGGGTCGTAGTTTTCGTAACACCCCTATTTCTTCTTCTTTATGTTTGTTCCTTCGTTTCTTACTGCGTGCTGAATCGGCGTCCTTTGATACTTTCAAATAGGTTTTCCTTTTCTGGCGCTAATTACCAGCTTAGGTTGCCTTCATCTTCTCGAAGGGATCGATGTCTTAGTTATATGCCGGCCTTCACACACAAACAAAGACGCAGCTTTACAAACGGCAATTTCATTGGTTGTTGAACTAAATGTTGTTGATGGTAGTCCGATTTAGTGATTGGTGGGACAAACATACATACATACATACATACCTCACTACATCGTCCAACACGATAACTAAGAAGCTATTTTTTCTAAAAAAAATAGCTCAAAAATACAGCAGTCTCATTTATACATTTACATAATCCAAAATGTCACGCAATAAACAAATTATCGAAAATAGTTCGTCCTGGGATGGAACAAGTCTGATAAGTTTAGACAAACCACTAGCTAAAACTTTAGAACAGATTTTTTAAGCGACATTTCACAACGAAACTGACCGCCAATTCTTTTCATTTTTCGGGTAATCCTTTTTAAAACGTAAGCGTCACGCTTCCCTGCAACACGCGCTGACCTTTTTCAAACAAAAATTGACCTAAAAGATAACAAAATTTAACGTGAAAATTTAACGTAAAAAAACATCGGTTTTATTCTGTATTTCAACGAGCTTCGAGCTCATCCATATAAATATGTGGATAAATAAAATACTACTACTACGAGATCACAGCCCGATGTTTTGCCTGTTGACAAATCTCGCACGCTTCAGTAATTTCGTATAAATATAAATATTCCTTTGGACGAGTAAACAGCATTTTCAAAGCTCTTGCTGCACTTCAAGTTCAACTTGTTCACTGGAATATAAATAACGGTAAAAATCCACATGACCCTGTTCAATATCTTTTTGGAAGAAACTTCAACACCTGCAGTATTTTATATAATAAACATGATAAATAGATTTGACAGAATTCTTCAGAGCGCGTGTTGACTCAACACTAAAAAAATATTTCGTTTCAATCCACGGAGCACTGAGCACTGAACTTCGGGTTTTAGCCGATTCACTTCGAAAAAAAGCCTGAAGCCTGAAGCCTGAAGCTCACTCTCCCGTTAATTAATAAGCGGTTGGACGGAATCATCGCCTTTGATCAGAACCTCTTTAGCTTCAATCAACAGATTTGTTGCGCGAACCTTTGTTTGTTTTTCATTCAAAACATTCAACAAATCCCACCAGTCGTAAATAGTCGAAAATGCTTCCTGATACAAAACATATTTACGAATGATATCTGAAATCAGTGTACAAAAATCTTCATCATCGATTATCCACTACATTCTGAGCAATAAAGAATTTATCTACCACTATTAAGCTTAAATACACTGAGTTTGGCAGCCGTGTGTTTTTCACAAATCTCGCAAATCCACATAAGCTTATAGAAACCACTAAATTTCCTCCAAGTCTATCACTTTCGCTCTCGATACAGTTAAAATCTCTGCCAATAATTTTAATTCAATTGGCCAACAAGTAATCATGAATTGCATCCTAAAAGCATTTCCTTTCTGTCGGGTTTAATACCCAGTGCGTATAAAACATTCACAACATCTCAAAATTTATATCGTGTCTCTTCGCATCTCGCCCGAAAAGACGGCCGAAAGGGTAAGAACACTCAAAATCCTACCAGAAGCATCTTTTTTCCATTGAGTAAATTCAGAAACCAAATATCGCAACCCAGCTTTCTTTCCCAACCGCCGGTGACCGAAAACTCTTACCGAACATTTTTATCTTCAGAAACAACTGGGCATTGCAAGAAAATAAAATCCGAGCGCGCGGGTATTCAGGAAGGTCATTCGTCACCAAACCCTCGAATATTCAAAGTACTTTAGCGCGGAATTCTCAACAAAAGAAAATAAAAGACATTTCTGGTAAAATCTAATAAATGAACAAACATGTAACAGTAACCATACAAAGGATACTAGGTCTTAATTTTCGAGTGTCTCAGTGTCCGTAACACCACGATTTCTTCTTCTTTATATGTTTATTCCTTCGTGATTGATCGAAGTTCTTTCTCTTTACTGCGTCCTGAATCGGCGTCCTGAATCTAATTACGTTTTACTTTTTCGCCGTTAATCACCAGCTTAGGTTGCCTTCATCTTCTCGAAGGGATCGATGTCTTAGTTATATGCCGGTCTATACACACAAACAAAGATGGCAGTCCGAAAATTGCTCTTCTTCTGATGCAGCTTTACAAACGGCAATTTCATTGGTTGTTGAACTAAGTGTTGTTGATGGTAGTCCGATTTTGATTGGTGGGACAAACATACATACCTACCTCGCTACATCGTCCAATACGACAGCTAAGAAGCTATTTTTTTGAAAAAAATAGCTCAAAAATTACAGTATAATATTATGCAAAACTACATGCACATGTACATGTACAGGGGCTATGTCACGCTAATTTTTGCTATTCTTCCCTGTATTATTTTTTATGAGCTCTAAACTCAAACATTTGAGTGAAATTAATATTAATTCAAAGATGGAATCTCACTTACATAACAAACACAGATGATTTCTAATCATTATTTACCACTTGCTTCATTCAAATGGGCTTCAAGTTGAAAAATGCTGTGCTGTCGTCTTTTTGCAATCTGTTTCAATATTGTTCAATTTTGACCATCCGCACTTCATTGCGGCTTCCTAGTTTTTCTACGGTTTGAAACCATTATTTAGTGATTTCTATCTATTTTAAGACTAGTTTGTGTGTAACAGAATTGCAGAAAATTGCATGACAATACAATACACCCTTTAAAATTTCCGTCAAGTAACATATAATTCCTTTGCTGCCCCGAGAGTGAGCTCCAGAACTAAATGGAGATTATGAACTAATAACGATTATGCAGAAACTTTTTATCAAATAATATTAGCTATAAATTTGTTACCACATTGCCTGGGACTATGGTAAGTCAATCTGTATCTTTCCGCATACCATGTTTATACATGTGATAAAGAATTCCACAACAGTTGTGACAAAATTCACCACACATCCAACAGGTGTATTTCTCCCTGTCTTCAGAAGAAAGTTTCCTACATTTGTGTCTCTTTAAACCTCGGTCATCTTTGAAGCCTTTGCTGCAGTGGCTGCACTTGTAAGGAAAACAGCATGACTTGATCTGTTATGAAGTAAAAGACCTACTTTCTGAGTAAAACATTTGTCACATTGAGTACATGTGTAGGGCTTTTCACCACTGTGAATCATCAGGTGTCTTTTCAAATTCGATGAATCGGTAAAGCATTTGTCACATTTAGTACATTTGTAGCATTTTTCACCACGGTGAATCTTCAGGTGTGTTTTCAAAGCTGATGATTGGTTAAAGCTTTTGTCACATTGAGTACATGTGTAGGGTTTTTTACCACTGTGAATCATCAAATGTCTATTCAAATCTGATGATTGGGTAAAACATTTCTCACATTGAGTACATCTGTAGGGTTTTTCACCACTGTGAAACAACAGGTGTGTTTTCAAATTTGATGAACAGGTAAAGCATTCGTCACATTGAGTACATCTGTAGGGGTTTTCACCACTGTGAGTCATCAAATGTCTATTCAAATCTGATGATTGGGTAAAACATTTCTCACATTGAGTACATCTGTAGGGTTTTTCACCACTGTGAATCATCAGGTGTCTTTTCAAAGTTGATGCGCGAGTAAAGCATTTGTTACATCGAGTACATCTGTAGGGTTTTTCACCACTGTGAATCATCAGGTGTGTTTTCAAAGCTGATGATTGGTTAAAGTGTTTGTCACATTGAACACATCTGTAGGGTTTCTCACCACTGTGAATCATCACCAGGTGCCTTTTTAGAGCTGACTGGAATTTAAATCCTTTACCACACACTGTACATTTCAAGACCTTTCTTGTATTCTTCTTACCAGTATTCATGTCTTGTCTTGTCTTGACAACCTGCTGAAGACAAGAAAACAATATGTTGTAGATATTTTTTCATTATTTCGTTCTTTGTTACCTAACAAAAGATTTACAACAGAAATAACTAGGGCCCCTTGTTGTGCAACAATAATCTATTTTAATTTATTTTTCATTTTATTTTTTGTGTGTGGCAGACTTGTTTATCATGATTAAATTCTAAGGGCGGTAGTTGTAACCAGGCCTAGCCTATAATACCGCGGCAACCACAAGCCATTGTAAGCATATTGCAATAGTTCAAGCCCGAGCAAGAACCAGAAGTGAGCGCTTCAGCGATTGTAATTTTTTTTAGTATGGCAAGTTTCGAGTTGCGATGCTAATGGACTCAAGAAGACAACAACTGAAATCCTGATGGCACAGGACCTGGACACAGTGGACGCCTTGGTCCCTTCTAACAGAGTCAGATGTGGCAAAACTCGACACGACCCTTGGTCAACAAAAAATGTTTGTCAAGGCGATCAATGTGCTACGCAAAGAGCAAAGAGTCTGATACAAAACCACCCTCTAATGTGCCAGACCCTGTGCCGCCAGTAACTACAAAATTATATCTTGCGCAGTTGCAGTAGTATTTGAAGGGTTGTTAGAAGCAAAATCTCATAATTCAATTTTCCATACGTTTCTTTACAATTTCAAGTTGATAGCATCATAGACCCGAATGATTGAGTGAATGACAAAAACTACCCATAAGGGACTGTGCAATAATTACCAGGAGGGGGGGTTGGAAAACCAGAGGGGGGGGGCATAAAGTAAAATCAAAGCAAGGAGAGGGGGGGGGGGGGCTCTAGGTAAAATAAGTCACTCAAGAGAGGGGGGGCTTAACATTTTATTTCAAGTACATATTACATTGGCGAATCCATACTTATTTATAAGGTGGGGACCGAAAAATTTTCCGGCCCTTCGGGCCTAGCTAGCCTTCACCGGACCTCAAAATAACACACATGCTCTTTTCCTTCTGCTATGGTTCTGTTGAACATTACTACGGAGGTGATGTTTGTTCCAGACGCGGATGTCCAACAATTAAACATGCTTCTTTCTGTTATAAGATTTTAATCCACAGGTGCGTGTAGAGAAAATGTAGCGTACTTGTATAAAGGTGTGTGTATACTGTGAGGGGGGGGGGGGGGGGGGGGGGGGGTCGTACATAATTTCTGACTGATTAGAGGGGGGGCAATAACTAAATTCCCTCCTTTAGGAGGGGGGGTATTACCTAATATTTGGCTACATGAAGCCCATTTTCCAACCCCCCCTCCTGATAATTATTGCACAGTCCCTAACAACATGTTGTGTAATGCATATTGAGTTACCCAACATAAAAAGCAAGAGAAACAGCATATAGGATTAGCTGCCTGCAAATTATCCAGTGAAAACAGCTGTGTTCTCTTTGCTCCCAGTACTCTGAGGCGAGCATCTGCATTCAAAGGCTAATAACAAATTTAACGGTAAGAGAAGAAGAAGTCAATGTGTGTAAACAAAGCTACTGCCAGCTCATCAAGTATAACAGAAACTCCCCGTACATGAGCCAGTCTGGTTATATCAAATATTTAAATGCTGTCGCAGTTGTGGAAGCACTCAAATTTCCATTTTGTTTTCCAGATTTACTATCATCTGTCTCACGAGGATGGAAGGAGGTACTTTGTCATTAATTAAATCAACATTATTTTAATATTTGAATGTAAGTTATGGTTGAATTATTGCATCATTTAATTGAACTTTTGAAAATTGAATTTAAAAAAAATAGAACGATTAACCCTTTTGTTCGCAATCGATTTTGTACGCTTGAGACCTTGCAACAAGCGCTCTGGGGATGCCAAATATGGATTGGTCCTTACTATTATTATGCAGGGGCACCCAACGAACATTTTTTGGTAAAATGCATTATTTTACCCAGATAAATGAAAATAAATGATATAAAAGCATTTCCAGGTGTTCTTCTGCGTTGCTGGGGAAAATATATCTGTTCCTCTTTGCCAGCATGACACACGGAGAAATTCCCAGCCAGCTGGATAAAAATTGTCTGTTTTTCAGCCAACAATAATAATAATATTAAAATAATAATAAGTAACCAAAAGGGGCATGGGAACTAATTAAACATCGATGGAAAACCTTTCGAATATTGTTTTGTATAATGTATACTGCCGTCTCAAACAGTTTGAATATTCGGGAAATTTTATATTCCCTTTTCTCAGGAAATAATGACCGTGTAATCATTACTATTTCCCAGCCTAAAAAATAGACCGAAATATTTTGCCAGCCAGCAATAATTCGGCTGGGGAACAGATAAAGTGAGGAACAGATTCGATGGGTGCCCCTGATTATGGGTTACTTAATCCCTGTTTTGCTTTCTGAAAGCCTTTCTTCGACTGTTTTCATCCAAATTGTTCGTTTTTTTTCACTGTTTCTCGCCAAATATTTCTTTCCTTGGAGATTTAATAATGGCGGCGGGATTTATTCTAAGCGAAGAAGAATTATCGTGACATGGTGGTAACTATGAAGAACAAAAAACGGAATCTAGGATCTTCTAGCGATTCTGAAGAATCTGGTGGGTACATTTTCACTCCTTTCTTGTAGAGAGCGATAAAGTGTTTTATTTGAGAGAATATTTTGTCATGAGCATTTTGATATATAGTTTGTAGAGGGTCAGATAAACCCTGAGCTGCTAACACTGCGAGTATGCGTGCGATTCTATAATTTAAATTTGCTTCAGGTATTTGCGACATTCTCGTCCCCAGAGGCCACGATCCTTTTGGTCAGCAAATCTCAGACTTCACGTCAAATCTGACAAATCTGATTAGCTGAGAATATAGAACGAGTACCCTGCACATGTTCAACAAATTGGTTCCAGCCAGAGGTCTCGATTCTTGGTGCTGACCAAAAGGATCGTGGCCTCTGTGGATGAGAATGTATTTGCGAGTGAAAGGGTTAATGGCTGGATGAAAACAATGATCATTATTTAGGATTTACGCTTCAGCCATTTTGACTCAATAATGGTTTGATTAGTAACCCCGGGCATAATATAATACTGATACAGAGTTAAAGAATTAAATTGTTCATGTACAAGAAAGTTCATTCCCTATCCTGAATCCAAGAGTCCCATGTTCCTTTTCTAACTTTTCCAAAAATGGCGGCAAGTGATTGTGGGGTACAAGTTCCGGATCATGTATCTTATGGGGGGCCTCGGCCGATACATCGGTCGATACATCGGCCGATATATCGATCGATATATCGGCCGATACTCGACCGACACTCGACCGATACTCGACCGATACTCGGTCGATTTATCGACCGAGTATCGGTCGATATATCGACCGAGTATCGACCGAGTATCGGTCGAGTATCGATCGATTGTCGGTCGCGATATATCGACCGATGGCCCTCGTGATATCGGCGCGATATTGTCGGTGGTGTATCGGTCAACTATCGGTTACATATCGGTCGACTGTCGATCCTAACTCGATCGACATATATAAACAATAGCCTCCATTTGGCGAGGAAATATGCTCGGATATTTGTCCGCGGACATTATTTGTTCCGAGAAGCGAACAGTTTTCCGAGAGCGAAGCTCGAGGAAAACTGTGAGCTTCGAGGAACAGATAATGTCCAAGGACAAATATCCGAGCATATTTTTGAAGCCAAATGGAGGCTATTGTAGTTATTATCCTTCAAATATTTTTTCACAAGGCCGCTCTGTTTGCCGTGGAAGATCTCGGTCGGCCAAGCTGTTTAAAACATCAAAATAATTCTGTTGGCGTTCAAAAATATTTGTAGTCTGTTCAAAACAATCAGTTTTATTTAATTTAGCAATTTATTTGAGACGAAAACTGAACCTGCGAACGTGAAACGCAAATTTTAAAAACTGGGGAATATCACTTGGGGAATATCACCCGGATATTCCCCAGTTTTGGCTGCGTCACGTGACGTGTTTAGACCAATCGCGCGCGAGAAAAAAATTTGATGGATTATAACGGCCGATATATCGACCATTTACATTTACCATTTATTTGCCTCCATCTTTATGATGATTCTTGCAAATCGGTCAGCGGTCAAAGGAAAAATACAATAGAGAATAAAACAAATAGAAAATAATAATCTAGAAACGATTTGTAAATGCATGGTTTCTAAACGCCTTAAGGGATGAAGCCTCGACTGCCTCTGCTGGCAGAGCGTTCCAGTCACGAATTGTTCTCGGAAAAAAGCAACTGAAAAAGGAGTTTTTATTTCAATCACCAAGCTGTCCTTCACTATAAATCTGAGTATAATTCCTAGAACATCTCTATTTACCAATTGACATCTGACCCGCCATGTTATCATTTCACAACGCGCGAAAACTGCTAAACAGTTACCCAAATTACACAACAGCGGAAATCCACCAGTTTTTGAAGTAGGTAATTAAAACAATGAAGCAGGTAAAACATAACTCGTAATTTTGACACTTAAATGTTTTATTTTTTCATAGACCGATATACTCGGGAAGTATCGGTGAAGTATCGGTAAAGTATCGGTGAAGTATCGGTAAAGTATCGGTGAAGTATCGATAAAGTATCGGTAAAGTATCGGTGAAGTGTCGGTGTACTGCCAACTATATCGGCCGACATGTATATCGGCCGATATGTCGGCCGATATAGCGGTCCATGCCAACCGAGTATCGGTCGAGTATCGACCGAGACATCGACCGAGTATCGATCGAGTATCGATCGAGTATCGATCGAGTCTCGGTCGAGTATCGTCCGATATATCGACCGATATATCGGCCGATGTATCGACCGATGTATCGGCCGAGGCCCCCCATAAGATACATGATCCCAAGTTCCATAACCAAATTCAAAAGCATATTTGTGTCCTGCAGGAAAATAACCTAACTCCAAACTCGGCAAGAAAGCAGTGATAACTAAATACGTCAACCGAACTGAATCAACTGATACAAGTACAACGCGATATCAAATCAGTCGACGACACTGATCAACATGTTCACGAACGAGTATCGGTATCACCGTATGTGACTGAATTCCACATTCAACGGCAATATAAACATTTCCTGAACACTGTGAGAACAAATTTAAAGTGTTACGGGTTTGATTACTTACCTTATAGTATACTCAACAAAATATGCAGCTTCTGATGGGTCAATGACGAGTGCATAAATAGGTTATAGAGTGCAATACGGAATTGTGATAAACGGTACCGGACAAGTAGAGACGTTTTTGCCCCTTAGTGGCATTGAAATAAGCTTTCAAGTTAATGGAAATGTTTTCTAAACTATAGTACTGTAATTCTTTCAAAAAGTTCCCGTTTGGTTTGCCTGCGCGTTCAAATAAAACATGTGAGCACTCTGGAAACCAGTGAAGCGTTTCGTGTGCAGAGTAGCGAGATGGCCGCAGCAAAATTTTGTTGAGAATATTATAAACAAAAAATCGTATGAACTGCTCGTGCAATTAGTGATTTATGGTCACTCGTGATGTTTTGAAAGTTCTCAAATTGCACTCGCCTAACGGCTCGTGCAATTTTGAGAACTTTCAAAACATCACGAGTGCCCATAAATCACGAATTGCACTCGCGTTCATACGATTTCCTATACTTATAATATACTCAACAAAATATGCAGCTTCTGATTGGTCAATGACGAATGCATAAATAGGTTATAGAGTGCAATACGGAATTGTGATAAACGGTTCCGGACAAGTAGAGACGTTTTTGACCCTTAATGGCATTGAAATAAGCTTTCAAGTTAATGGTTAAATGTTTTCTAAACTATAGTACTGTAATTCTTTCAAAAAGTTCCCGTTTGGTTTGCCTGCGCGTTCAAATAAAACATGTGAGCACTTTGAAAACCAGTGAAGCGTGAAATCAAAATGCAAAATGGCGGAGTCGAGTGTGCTGGAGCTACAAGAATTCGAGGACTATTTCTGCTTGATATTTATACTTATGACGATTTTGATTTTGATTTGGACGAGAGCGAAACTTCAGTAAGTGCCAACGAAAACAATTTTATGTCTGCTAATGTTAATATAGGCTTTTAGCGTCGCTGAAGCTAGTGTTAGATAGGTTTTCAGATATTCAGATCAATTTTGTACTATAAAACTTAGGAAGAGCAGGTAGTTGCTGCCACCATAAACATTCTGAATTAAATAACCAGATTCATGGAAAGACTTATTGATGTCAGTTGGTGATTTGTTTGAACAATGCTTCCATTTACGATCTTCGAGGAAAAAATAAATAAACATTTACGAGCAATTTAGGTAAAGAAGAATTTCAATGTGTTGCGGTGAAAACCGAACCCGGCCCAGTTTGGGAGAAGATTCTTCTCAAGGTGGGAATAGAAAAAAAATACTGCGTCTGACAACGTTCCCCAACCTATACTCCAGCATTTCTGGAGTACAATTGGGTCTGTCGTTAAGAAAGAACAAACTTGGGGCAAGTGCTGTGACTGCATTCAAACCAGATGACATTTAGTTTTCAGCAGTCATCGACCATTGCACGCTGGATGGGTGATAAAAAGAGCAAGAGACATTAAAAAATCCAGTACAGCAAATCATCTATGATCTTACCATCTAACTATGACCAGTTGATCCGTCAGTTAGTGAGCCAGTTGCTTTTAATTTATATATATGTAAACATAAATAAATAATAAATAAATAAATTTGATTGTCATTTTTAATTTTAATTTTACAGGGCCGACACTGATAACAGTTGTATAACTGAAGTGACTACCCTGTATAAATATTTGTTAGTATTTTAATTGCGGTTTTCTCTGTTTTTAATTTTTTGTGTGCTGTTTGTGAGACTGGGATTCAACCCCAAAAAAATCCATTCCAGATGTGTAGTGTCTCTTAATCTGATTTGTTGTTGGCAGTTTTGAATTTTCATGTGCCAGTAATGACCAATTAGAATAAAATTCATGTCATCAGTATAAATAATTCAGTATATAAACCTGGGAAAAATTGAGTGCGCAAAGAGAAACATATATATGTTTCTTTTTGCGCACTCAAAACATATTATGTTTTCTCAGACTACTCAATCTTGTACCTAGAGGCAACGGTCTTCTAGGTCAGCAGTAGTCATCGCCAGGTTAGACTCTGGAGGAATGGAATAAATATGATTTTTTTTTTATTGGCTGTTCGTGTAACAAGAATGCCAGGGAGCGGAAGTGACCGGAATACCAGATTTCTGAGATTCAAAATTCCAATTCCCCAGAGTTCCACCTGGCGACGATTAACCGCTGGCCGAGGAGACCGTGGACTCTGGGTACGAGATTGGCGAATGCTAGGCAAAGTAGCCGTGAATCATAACTGCCCCTTTTTCGCTGAACCCTTCATATTATGTACACATTCCAACAACAATAAAAGACTCTGAGTGAGTCTATTTCTTGAACTGCTGGTTGAATAGTAATTAGCATAACCCAGTGGCTGACTATTGGCAAACTTGCAATTTGATTGGCTACACAGGCACCTACTATCGATCGATAGACGGCTCTCGGAGCGCTTGCATAGTTGTTTGTGCATAATATGGCCAAAAAGTATTAAACAGTATTTCAGTTTTATAGATCAGCCACTCAGGGTTATGCTAAAACAATATTAGACGGCTCGCTCTTGGTTTCTATCGACTTTGATAGTTGGCTCGGGGCTTCATCCCGCACCAACTATCAGCTGATAGAAACCTTGAGCTTGCCGTCTAATAATATATTATGATTCCTAATATTAAATGCTTTCAAATTTATGAGCTTTTTGGCTGATGTGAAATTTACACCAAATTTACTAGTCTTAATTGTATTGAAGTTTGCTATGATGTATGAAATCGATATTGCCATGGCAACGATAAACAGAAAACCTCAAAATCAATATAGCATTACATCTTATAATATGGTATGGTCAAATAAAATATGCAAGAATATAAAAAAATGTTGTCTTCTTTGTACCACAAATGTTGAGAGCAGAATGTATAATAATAATATTATTGTGCTGCAGCATGTTGTCTGTGGCCGTTAAATTCTGCTGTTGAGGCTTGTGCGGTTGCAATACCAATCGTCGATATTTTGCTGCTGTTGAGATTTGGCGAGTGTGTTTGTAACGTACATTGCAATTAGGATTATGCCACTTGCTTTTTTTGGTGAGGGAAATGATGCCACTGAAAAATTTGATAAATGAAAAGTATTTCGTTTGTTTACATTGTTATGAGTTAATTACGACGCATATTTAACTTTAATTTAGAAAGACAGCGACTACAGTTTTGGAATTAATTTTCTATGGCTATGGTCACCAATTTTGTTAATTTTATTTCCAGCAAAGTTTTCTAAAGTAGACCAATTTTCATTTCATTGCGAACTATTCGTTTAAAAAAGTAATTTACGATCATATTTTCCAATTTCATGGATTGGTTTTATCGACTATATAAATAAGTGCTCAGTGTCTGACAAGCTATAGACCTAGCCTACAGTCTACTCACTATCCAACAATAGGGGGGACATGTTTTAGTGTCCATATGTTTTTTAGTGCTGCTGTGCTGTGCCAGTATGGTCAGTATGCGTGCTGTGTGGTCAACTTATTTTACTTCTGCTAGGCTTATGCTTGCCTACTGAAACCGATTTGAACGCAAAATTTAACAAGAGTTGACCAGAGTATACACCTTTTTGAAATGAAAATGAAACCGTTTGATCTGTTATTAACATTTTATTCGCCTAATTATTTTCAAGGCGAACTTGATCGTGCGTGAATCAAAACAAACCGGCCGCGTGATCTTACGACATAGAGCTCGACGCTATTGTCAACTTTAAAGTTATAGAACTCCACTATATCCAAATATATCCAGCTAAATTTTAGTTATGTTGTCAAAAATTTATCAGCCTTCAACATATTAAAAAATTGGAGAGGTGTTTTGTGGTGCTTTTTTACACGACACAGCGGAAGACTAGTTGGTCATGTTTTAATTGCGCTGCACGCATCTACTGCTGCCCTACTCATCGCCAATTTTATTAAATTATGATGGACATAGCGTACATTTATATTTACAGTCGAGGAATAAAGGTATTTTTTTCCTGTTCTTGCGTATTATATACGAAGCAGACGAAACTCCAGACTCGTAAAATTGAAAATAAAACACGATTTCCGGTTTCTTCGAAGACAAGTTTTGCATCGCCATTTTGCACCGGAAAAGCGGAAAGAGCGCTCGTGCCAGTCCTTCTCCCGCATCACACATTGCGTGAAGAGCGGACCGCCGGTTTCATCGCCCAGCCTTCTCCCGCCCTGGTTTCATGTGCAGAGTAGCGTGATGGCCGCAGCAAAATTTTGTTGAGAATATTATAAACAAAAAATCGTATGAACTGCTCGTGCAATTAGTGATTTATGGTCACTCGTGATGTTTTGAAAGTTCTCAAATTGCACTCGCCTAACGGCTCGTGCAATTTTGAGAACTTTCAAAACATCACTCGTGCCCATAAATCACGAATTGCACTCGCGTTCATACGATTTCCTATACTTATTGCCAGAGAAAACAGGAGAAAGCAGCAAAACACAATTAACAAATGACCTATACTAACTGACATGAGTTAGAAAGGAAACCCCAGTTATTTTGCCTTTGATGTTTCGTTCCCGATATTTACCAGTAAGGAAACTGATATAATTACAGTTATTTATAGGTTGTTACTTTTTTCGTAGAGGCTGTTGCCATGGCAACATAGCATATAAAGAATGGCACATTTTTGCTATATTCTATCTTTATTCCTTATTTTTTTTAGTTTCCTTCGGTGAAATTTCTTTAAATTTTGCCATCGTATGAAACTGAGTTTGCCTGGCATTTTGGAGGGGAAAAACGTTGTGGTTTCTCAGACGATTTTGCCAATATTACCTCATTTGTTATTTTAAACAATAAAACTTACTTGCTCTGACAAATTTCTTCAAAAAGCGGTCATGTGATAGGTAGCGTTTCTGTCTTGAATTGTGCGAATTTTCAAAAACATTTACCGAAGGAAATGCGGGAAAATCCACGGTTAATTTTGACTTTTTTGGCCATGCTGACGTCATAAAAATCAGAAAAACACGCGCGGTTCGAGGATTTTCCTTTGAGCGCGCGCAGATTACTAAAGCTTTCGTCAACAGCGCGCGCTCGGTCATAAAACTTAATTTAGCTACAATGTGTATCCTAATAATCCAGATTCTTCATAGAATGAATCACCCACAAATATAAAATTTGAAAATTCACCTGCTTTGTGTGTATCTGGTCCCCTAGGGAGGTACCTGGATTAAATATTAACCCATGTCTGAGACAAACTTTTCGTTTTTTGCTCAAACCATTGAATGAAACCAAAAAATAAAAACAGGAATGTTTAAATACAAATAAAAGGAACAATCGCCAGTTTGGGTTTCACTGAAATGTTTAAAACTCCGAAGTTATTGCGAGGTGTCTGAAAACGAACTTTGTGCACTCAGAACATGGCATCATTTGCTTTTCCCTGCTCACCTAAACTGACGTTTGTCCGATAATTCCTTCCGAAGGAGCCTGCCAAGTTTCATAGAAAAAGCACCTATGGTTGTCTTGAAAAATGAAATTTAGTAATTGCAGGTCCGTTAGGAGTGTCTTATAACTTCAATTAAACGCTTCTGACTTTAGAAATCCAAGCACATTCATCAAAACAATCGTCAACAAGCTTCGTGCCGCCATCTTGAACTTATTTCCGCTGGTCATCTGGTCTGTGGACTTGTTTTTGACTAGGTTTACCCCTACCCATCCCCTCAAGGTCTTGGTTTGTTTATCGGTTGCTAGGTGGATCAGCTTTCATCCATTCACAGCATGCACTAAATCTGGTAGCACGTTGGAGTTGAAAATGCACACACATGTTTTAGACATCTATTGTTTTGCTCTAACATCTTCTAGTTTTTCATTATTTAGAGGGTTTGATGTTCAGAAAAGCCTGGTAAACGTTGCATTTTTTGAAGACCTTTGAAGGAGAGTCGTCTCTGTAGGAGCTCCCGTGGCTTTTGGTTTGAAGTTGAATTTGATCCCTCTGTAGATGTCTGTTTAGTTAGTGTTTAGTCGGTTTTTACGCTTTATTGCATCTACTCAATGGCACATAAAAGCTTGCTTTTGCTCAGTTCTATTGTCAGATAGGTTTAGCCTAACTAATTTGACTCTTGTGGGCAAATGATCAGAATATTTTGACCGCAGCCGTGAAGGATGTTCTTGTATGTTCTCTTGCGATTTTTGTCATGCTGCGCCGCGCTGTCAATTATTGCAAGATGTAAAGTTCGTCCTTTCTATTTTGGTCATTCTTACACAGAAATTTTATTGCAGAGTGCGTCCATGAACTGTTCTATTCTACGTGTTTCTCTTAATTGCTTTCGTTTTGCCGGGACTGCTAAAGCTTCCATGATGGGTCATGATGGACTTCGCCACCTACGGACACTTTTCTTAGTAACGGAAGTGAGATACACAGCTCCATTTCCGGTACATATTGCAACTTTTGAAGTGATTTTATCCAACTTAGCGTAGGAATATCATGCAAATAAATGCATTTTGAGAAATTAGGTGTAATTTGCTTCATGTATACAAATTATGAGCGCTTTTGAAAATTCAAAGTTTTTGCCTGGGCAGGTACCTTAAGGTTATTCCATCGAAAAAGAAGTTACACTGGGAAGTTTCTGAAACTTTCCCTAGTTGAACATTGTGATGTAATGTTTCAAAATATAGAATAAAAAGAATAGGTCAATAAAGGTCATTCCTCAGTATTGCACTGCGCATCCTTTCTGCGCATCATTTCGCGCGTAATTAGCGCGCGCAAATTAAAAACATGGCGGCTTTTTCATTATGGCTATGCTCGCCAGAGAGGCAAATGATCGTTTTCTCGTAAACGAGCGTGGTGACCTATCATTTTTTTTTCGCATATTTAAGTCTAGTAATCATCTTCTTTCTATACAAGGAGTATAGACCAATTCTCAGTGCAGAAAAATTAATAATCACTGAAAACGTGAACAAATACGTGTTTTTGGTTGATTTTGTAAGGAATTATGAGGTATTTTAGTCGATTATATCTCTTTCGCGGGGCTGGTGACCTATTCTTTTTATTCTATATTTTGAAACATTACATCACAATGTTCAACTAGGGAAAGTTTCAGAAACTTCCCAGTGTAACTTCTATTTCGATGGAATAACCTTAAGCGACATGGCAACACAGGACGCGAACTTGCTACGGAGCGGGGGCTCACAGCGGTCAAATGTCGAGTATGCGCAAAGGCGTAAATTCTGGTCACCCAAGCGCTAATTTCCCGCGCAAAATTTAAAGAAAAAAACCCATTGTAAAACAATCCGGTGTCAATTTGCGAAAGGAAATGACATATTAAGAAGTTACAGTTTCAAACACAGAGTTCTGAGTATAATAATTTCCAGCATTCTGCAGGAGCATATTACAATTTTATTGGACGTTTACCAAAAAAGTTATACGTGTGAAGGGTTAAAAAGGTTTGACGGCGTGGTTTCAGTTTTTGTTTGTTGTATCGACGTTTGACCTCGGTGGAGAGCGAGGGTGGGTAGTGCAATTTGGAAAGGGCGGGGGTAAACATGACGGGGTTATCGCGTCAGGGGTTTTTTCAGGGGGGGGGGGAGTAAATGCGGGACGAACTAGCCTGAGATCAGCTCCTGAAGAAAATTTGCGAGCGAAGCGAGCCGAGTCTCTGCAGATTCTAGGCATATCTTTTGCTCTTCTTTGAGCCGAGGGATATCTGCTGATGGCAAATAATAAATTCCGTAACGCTTGCTCAATTCTCCTGTATTCAACTTCAACAAACAACGCGTGACATTGTGTTGTCAACATCTGTCATCATTCACCGCGAATCTGTCAATATTAAGCAAAATGACCAATCAGATCATGATACCAGAATCTTGTATCATGGATCGGCGGCGTCAAAGGAATGTCTTCAGGTTTCGTCGCTTTCGTTCTCGCCCCAGGCAGCGACTCGGCTCGCTTCGCTCGCAAATTTTCTTCAGGAGCCTGATCTCAGGCTAGGGACGAACTAATAAATTATTGTTGTTGCTGAATGCTCTCTCCTCTCCAGGCTCCCTTGGGCCTGTGTAAAAGGGAGAGTATTCTCGTCCCCAGAGCTACGTGCTACTAGACCGTGTTTGTGGGATCATATAAAAGTCCCCTTCCTCTTCTTCTTCACTCTTCTGACTCTTAGGTCCAGCCAGGGCCCACGCAGCTTTTAGAGTGGTGGGGGTGGAAAGTGGAGGGGGTGGAAGGTGGAGGGGGTGGAAGGTGGCTAATGCGTAAGCCAATTAGGGGGGTCATGGGGCATTCTCCACCAGGAAAATTTTGAATTTTTAAAATTTCAAAATGCATCTAAAGTTAACAAGCGTGGTGCATATTGCAAACTTTAAGGGTTGAAAAAGCGATGTTTTTAATACCAGAATCAACATTTATTATGCCCGCTTGGTCAACAACTCCACTTAACGACAAATGACTTGAAATCCTCTGTATCCAGTCATATTGTATTCATCTTACGGAAGGAAGGATTCCAAATTGTTCAGTTTCTTTCAAACTCTTTCAAAGTCTGTATGGTCATGGTTCCAAACTTTGTAGAGAATGAACACCGCATACTACATATTTTACTATTAAATTTTATTCAAAACAACAAACCACAAAAATTCAAATCAAAGTGTTTGTTTACAGTATTATTGTGATGATCTTAGGTGTTGATAATAATAATAAATATGTAATGGAATAAAAGATGATTAAAAAACAACTTAACATTTTTTTGAAGGCCCTCATCAGACCAAATATTTTTGGAATATTTTATCAAACAATAATTATTAGCAATAAATTTGTTACCACACTGCCTGGGACTATGGTAAAATCACTCTGTATCTTTCCGCATACCATGTTTATACATGTGATAAAGAATTCCACAACAGTTGTGACAAAATTCACCACACATCCAACAGGTGTATTTCTCCCTGTCTTCAGAAGAAAGTTTCCTACATTTGTGTCTCTTTAAACCTCGGTCATCTTTGAAGCCTTTGCTGCAGTGGCTGCACTTGTGAGGAAAATCACCATGACTTGATCTGTTATGACGTAACAGACTTACTTTGTGAGTAAAACATTTGTCACATTGAGTACATGTGTAGGGCTTTTCACCACTGTGAATCATCAGGTGTCTTTTCAAATTCGATGAATCGGTAAAGCATTTGTCACACTGAGTACATTTGTGGCATTTTTCACCACGGTGAATCTTCAGGTGTGTTTTCAAAGCTGATGATTGGTTAAAGCATTTGTCACATTGAGTACATCTGTAGGGTTTTTCACCACTGTGAATCAACAGGTGTTTTTTCAAAGTTGATGAACAGGTAAAGCATTTGTCACATTGAGTACATCTGTAGGGTTTCTCACCACTGTGAATCATCAGGTGTGTTTTCAAAAGCGATGAATGGTTAAAGCGTTTGTCACATTGAGTACATCTGTAGGGTTTCTCACCACTGTGAATCATCTGGTGTGTTTTCAAATGCGATGAACGGTTAAAGCATTTGTCACATTGAGTACATCTGTAGGGTTTTTCACCACTGTGACTCATCAGGTGTGTTTTCAAATTTGATGATTGGTTAAAGCGTTTGTCACATTGAGTACATCTGTAGGGTTTCTCACCACTGTGAATCATCAGGTGTTTTTTCAAATTTGACGAACAGGTAGAGCATTTGTGACATTGAGTACATTTGTAGGGTGTTTCAGCACTGTGAGTCAACAGGTGTGATTTCAAATTTGATGAAAAATTAAAGCATCTGTCACATTGAGTACATCTGTAGGGTTTTTCACCACTGTGTATCGCCAGGTGTGTTTTTAGAGCTGACTGGAATTTAAATCCTTTACGACACACTGTACATTTCAAGGCCTTTCTTCTATTCTTCTTACCAGTATTCATGTCTTTTCTTGTCTTGACAACCTGCTCCAGACAAGAAAACATGTTGTTGGTATTTTTTTTTTTTTCATTCTTTGTTACATGAAAGATTTACAACACAATGAAAGAATAACTTTATTAATGTGTCAGTTAATATTTTTGTAGCTGAGGGGAAAAGTCCCCTCTACAAATTGTGGGCACCTAAAATAACAAATAACAAAATTGGAAACACTGTACCTACAAATGTACATGAATAAGTATGCCTACATATTACATTGAGCTAAGGGGAGGTAATGTAGACCACAAAGTACAGGAATTACAGAGGTTGGTGTTAAGAATGTTTGTCAGATCATTTTCAGCGTACAAAGAAAGTCGTGTCTGATAGCCCGGGGCTAGTGGATTTTCCTGTCGAGCTAGTGAATTCTATCCTTCGCTTTCCCGACGGGCAAGTCGTGTTTTTTTTAGCATTTTAGTTTGTGGAAAATTTGTCTGACTCAAGGCTGTACTGTGCTCTAGCGGCGGGCTGGCTTTCGTATTCTGCAACGCAATAAACTTACCGGCATACCGGCCATTTTATTGCCATTCAGCGAGTCAAATGCGGGTTTCCCGGCCGGGCGACTGCCGATCGGTAAGTTTATCACAAAAGCAGTGAAAGCCAATCGCCTCAGTATAAACACTCCGACGAATTTACCAGAAAATTAAAAAAAAAAAAATCTCTTACAGTACTTCCATAATTTTAAATTTCTTTACTTTTTCCACAAACTAAATGCCCCCTAAAAACTTTACTTGCCTGTTGGGCAAGAGAGGGATAGAATCCACTAACAGGGACCGTGCAGGGGGAGGGGCTGGGGGGCTTTAGCCCCCCCACTTGTCTAAAAAAATAATAATAATTAAAATTTCCAGAAGTCATTTCACTAGTTAACGCTTTTTCTTGCGTTTTATAGAGAAACGTTTTTATGACAACATTTTATCGCCATAGATACTTTAAACTGAGAATTATACACTGGCGGGACACGGGAGTCCTACGTGATAACCAACAGAGAAGTGCACATGGTAACTGTGAGCATAATTAATGAAGGCTTCTGGCTGTTGGAAAGAAAATATCTACAAAAATCTCTGATTGCTTTTCCAATCAAAGGCTCCTATGAGCCACTCATGAATGATAAAGCATAGAAAATTCTAACAGAAAGCCAAGTACTAGTGCTGTGGATGGAAATGATAAGCAAGTCAAATAAGAATTATGAACATACAACTGCCTGATTCCCCATGACCACAGTGGCTGCTAATTTGTTGACTATATTTGTGAATACATGCCACCCTTCAAAGTGATGTTATCATTTATTGGTCTTGAAATCCGAATACATTTAGCACACAGTGATGCAGTTCTATAAGAAGCGTTCCAAAATTCTTTTTTCCATAGTCCAGTCCTGATCAGTTCCTAAAAATTCAAGATGGCTCCTATTGTTGAAAAGTCCCAAATAAACTTGTCTGTGATTCAGATAAAGATGAACTTTATTCTTGCAATTGTGACCCTCCATGGGAAAACAGGGATAAAGGTGATAGCACACTCACAACACGCTAACACAGCTCGCTTAGTGTGTCCATGGACACGCTTTACGCATATTTAATTTGTAGCACAATGAAGGACACACTAGGTTTTGTTTTGGAGATGTTAACACGCTAAACCTTTTGTTTGAGTTAGCGTGCTAATCTTGACACGCTTAGCATGCGAATTCCCGGGGGGGGGGGGGGTACTCCCTATAATGGACTATACGGGGAGGCTCCGCCCGAAAGGGGTCCTTTTTTAGGCTCGAGGTATGTGAAAGGGTAGGGATTTCACGAGTTGAAGTATATGAAAGGGTAGGGATTTCACGAGTAAATGATATTATTGTTTGGTTAACATCTCTACTGGTAATGCTTGATGATTTCTGGTGATATATATTGTTCATTAAGTTCATTACAAGGGTATAGAAAAGGGATGCAGTGCTTCTACTGTAGGTATGTGAAAGGGGTACCTTTTTCATAATTTCTATGGAAGGTATATGAAAGGGGTACCATTTTCTATGGAAGGTATATGAAAGGGGTACCTTTTCTGGGAAAAATGGTATATGAAAGGGTAAGGGGTTGGACTTCTGGGCGGAGCCTCCCCGTATAAAACTTTTTTGAGTACCCCCCCGGGTGCGAATTGGCACGCTAGAACACGCTAGAGCAAAAACAAACATGGCAGAAAAATTTTGATCGCGTTATAGAAGAAAACTGACTAAGAAAATTAGCGTCCCATCGGATGACAAACTAGACTACGTCTTGGTTTGCAGGCTATCACCTTCCTGCCATCTTTTAAAAACAATCAAAATTTCGTTTACTCAAAGTGGCATGGTTACGGCAGTGTAGGTATGTATTAAAACTGTATACACACCTACCGGAGTTCATGGCAGTGGTTGAATTTGTCCGTGAAGTTAATAGTTTCATGTCGGGTTTACATGTATTAAAAGCATCGTGTGCGGAAAGAAAGATATTCGTCATACTCCGCAAAAACTTCACGCCGCCACTCTCGTCTAGATGTCTCACCGTCAAATTAATCCACTCTTCATCAGTTCATAGCGTTATAAAAGAGTTGTCTGCATTCACTGAAAGCGAAGACTTGCAATGTTCAATAATTGCAATGCGTGACAGAATCCAGAATGTTTGTTGTTCATCTAGCCGTGAACGCGAACGTGACCCAAAGTCTGGTCACCTAATTATCAAATTAGTCAAATTGGAAACTTTTGCTTTCATGTTACAGTAAAAATAAAATTTATTTTGGTTACTTTCACTACATGTTTTATACATGTGTTATTTCGTTTAGAATTTTCTTTGTCATGGTGAAAGATAACTAAAGAAAAATTTGCGATGCCCGCCACATGATTCCAACGTGAACATTTGAGTGACGTCGTGAAGCTGGTTGAAGCTCATTTACTTCGAAAAACATTTTCAATGCATAGCATATTTCAGTAATAGAAACCGAAAAAATTAAAAGAAAAGAATACTTTCTTCTTTCAAGAAAAGCAATTTACTATTAAAACCTAGCCGCAAACACATGAAAAGTTTCGTTGTCTGTTTATTTAATTTACATTCCACAAGATTATAATCAGTGCGCGTAAAATTATGGACACCATCTTGGACACCGTCTGAACCCTCGTACTCTACCCTCACCTAGGTGTTTGCTCCACTGACCCCACCCCTGCGACTAACTCCTCACCCTCTCCTCCCTCCAATTCCGTCCCCATGGGTAAGGTAGGTGACCATTACATATCGCGGGCTCAACCTCATGAATAATTTAATCCATAAATTAATATGCATTTAATGCATAAATTAATGGACACAGCCCATCGAGTGCTAATTTGCATATCCATGTCCCTCACTATACTCATTTCATTCCATTCATGAGTAAAAATGAACAACTCTCTCTGAATTTAAAGACCGGATAATTAAAGTGCCTATAACCCCCAAAACGTTTTTTTTGTTCCAAACAATCTATACATTTTTCTGAGCAGAACGCCGAAAAGAGAAATCTTTTTGGTTGAAACCGCGATTTTTTATGAATTTTCAAAGTCTCGGAAAATCGCATTATTTAAAAACATGACCGAGTAGCAGAACCATCGTGAAAGTACTGGATCTAGCACAATTCGTGACGTCATTCCAGGCCATCAATCGATCGCTTGCGAGCCTTGAGTTGTGTCTTCGTTCAGAGCTAGAAATGCGTGCAAAATTGAGCCGAGCCGTTCTTTGTCGTTGCCGTTGCTTTTAGCACTTCAGAGATCAAGATTTCATGGTCAAGTTTTCTGGGTTGATCGATCGGCGAGTCTGCAGCGAAGATTGAGTAAAGATGAATTAGAGTTTCTGTCTTTGTACAAATTATAAGGACTTCAATTTGCTTCGTTCGGGTTCCAGAATTTTCGTAGAATTCAAGGTAATGATTTATTCTTGCTGAACCAAAATATTATCTTTGTTAAGATGCATTAAGTGATTCTAGTACAGTGAGCACGGCTGATTTGAATCAGACTAATTTGCTCAGTCTGTTTATACAGTGTTTATACCACGCGAACAATCGACACATTTCACGGCACTTCACATTTGTTTATACTTTACTGATCTGGCGACATCAAAGGAGGACAGATTCTCACCGAAAAAAATCGACATCTTCGGGCTTTAGCATTATTTCATGAAACTGCTAAGCTAAATCATTTAAAAGCAAAGTGAGATATTCCCAATCGAATCGAACAGAAGCATCAGAAGATTACTGTCTGAATAGCGCACGGCTTCCGTACGAGTATCCACTGCAAATAATTCATACATGAGTCCAGACTTTCGTTCTAGAACTTCCATGCAAATACTTAAGCCAATTCATTATTTTCCATCGTTGTTTAAACCTGTGAAGTGATTCTGTTCATTCAATTCAGCTGTGTGTGCCATGTGAATGTCATAATTTCCCTGTTGAGCGACACCGGACTGGTGTTTATTTGGGCTCGCGGACGGTCTCTCAAGCAATTTACATGATAATCTTTCCCTACCTAATTCATAATATTATATTTTTAACACAAGTTGTAAGAAATTATTTTTCAAGTATTCAAGCTACTTTAGTCTTGTGTTTGTAGAAGTGTCTTTGGACGGGAGGTTGCGTGACATTTCTGTGAGTTCGGCTCGATATAAAGCGTATAGACATGAGCGAATTTATAGTCCAAATCAATTCCACAGCTCTCGTAAAAAATAGCGTAATGCATTAAACAAACTGACGCGTTCGCATTAGCCCCCCACTCAAAAAAGTGCTGGCGGGCCCTGACTAACCAGACAAAAAATCCATTAGCCCCGGGCTATCGGACAGTACTTTCTTTGCACGCTGAATAATGGTTTGAGTAGTAACCCCGAGCATAATATAATACTGATACAGAGTTAAAACTATTAAATTGTTCAAGTTTTAGAAAGTTAATTCCCTATCCTGAATCCAAGAGTCCCATGTTCCTTTACTAACTTTTCTAAAAAATGGCGGCAAGTGATGTGGTACATAAAAGTTCCATGAATCGAATTCAAAAGCACATTTGTAATAACCTAAGTGCGAACTCGGCAAGAAAGCAGTGATAACTAAGTACATCAACCGAACTGAATCAACTGATACAAGTACAAAGCGACATCAAATCGGTCGACGACATCAACATGTTCACGAACGAGTATCGCTCCGTAAAAACTAAAATCTTAAATTAAGACGTTTTTTCTGGTTCTGAGGTAAGACGACTCTTTTATCTTAATGTAAGTTTCTTACATCTTACATTAAGATACATTTTCGTCTTAATTAAGATGTTTTAACTCTTAAATTAAGATGAAAAAGTATCTTACCTCAGAACTTCCAATTTAAGACGTTTGAAAACTTAATTTAAGATGTTAAACATCTTAGTTGGGTTTGACGGGTTATTTGAAAAATTAACGGTCATCAAAATGGCGTCAATGCGATAACGACACTAATGTACCGACTTGTACTTGTACAAAGTAACGCAAACACTACAAATATCAGGAAAAACACTTTATTACACTAATAAATCCAACGAAAAAATACACAGACAAAGATAAATGAAAACATTTACGTCTTAGCTGTTTTATCCACTGCTTGCGTTGTGTTTAATCCGCTGCTTCGGTTGAATGTTCGTTAGTTCCATGCGGTCTCAGGTTTGAAACTATAAATGATCTCAGTTGCAGCTCCAGACGTTTTCTTGCAGCCCAAACTCCTGTCAACTTTGAAGGTTACATCGTTATAACCGATACCACACAAAAATTGCAAACAGAATGATATTCTAGTCAGACTTGAGTTTAAAACCGGAGAAGCGCGAATAAACATGCAGCCTATTCACTCTTGAACTGAAAATGAAGAACGCAACGCTACGCAACGTAATTTTGGATCGAAAGTAACCAATCACGAACTAGGTATGTGATTGGCAGTTAATTATCTTAATTTAAGATGCATTGCAACTTAGTTAAGATGGAAGTATCTTATCAATTTCAAAATCATCTTAAAATTTATTTAAGATGAGAAACTATCTCAATTTAAGATGCTCCTCGTCTAAAATAAGAAAATTAAGAATCCCCAATCTTAAAGTAAGAAGTCTTTCTCTTATATAAGAGGGAAGCGTCTTACTATAAAATCAATAAGCTTACGTCTTATTTTAAGACACATTTCAAATCTTAAATTAAGACGGATTTACATCTTATAAAGAACTAAGAGGGTGCTCGTCTTAAGTTAAGATGTCGTTGCCTTACTTAAGGGGTTATTATCTTAAAATAAGATGATCTTAGTCTGAGTTTAAGATGGTGTCTATCTTATGTGTACTTATGTAAGATGCTGAATATCTTAATTTAAGATTTTAGTTTTTACGGAGCGGTATCACGGTATGTGACTGAATTCCACATTCAACGGAAATATAAACATTTCCTGAACACTGTGATAACCAATTTAAAGTGTTACGGGTTTGATTACTTACCTTATTGCCAGAAAAAAAAACAGGAGAAAGCAGCAAAACACAATTAAGCGACGCAGCACACTTAGTTGCAGAACGGATCACGTGTTGCTACTGAGCGGGGGCTCACAGCGGTCAAATGTAAGAGTATGCGCAAAAAGGCGTAAATTCTAGTCGCCCGCGCGCTAATTTCCCGAGCAAAATTTTTGATGAAAAAACATTGTAAATTCAGCAGGAAACGATATTTAATAGATAAAGGGAGAAGTTTAGACTTTTCAAACACAAAATTTCTTGAGTATACTTCCAGCATAATTCTGTTGATTTTATACATTTTAATGGACGTTTACCAAAAAAGTAAGGCCTGGGGCCAACCTCGTTCCCAGGGTCTACTCCGCTTTCAAGATGGCGGCTGGGCGCGGAGAAGACCCTGGGCTACGCTGTGAAATACTCCACGAATCGTGGAGTATTTTGTCGTCTTCGCTACACTTGACCAGCGGTTCCAGGAGTCTTCGCTACACTTGACCAGCGGTTTCGGGATTCAAAATGGCTACTGGAAGGAAGCTGGCGAGCTTCGTTTTAACACGTTTTTACACCAAATTAAGCCACGGAATAACGTTTTTGTGGTCCGTTGAATTTCGAATAGATTTCTGCTGTCTTTACGCATGATTGGTGAGCGGTCTATTTTATTTAAGGTGAGGTTTATTACACATTTTATGACTGTTATTTAGCACCAGTTTAGCTGTATAAACAACGCACGATCATATAAAGAAAGTCAAGTTAGGGAAGTTGTCGAAAGTTTAAAAGCGGATAGTTTTGGGGTGGATATATTATTTTTTGGTCGATTAATTTGGTTTATTTCGTGCTCGGATCGCGACCTTGTAATTTTTGTTTTTTATAGCACGAAAGTCATGCCCAATTTAATTAATAAAAAAAATATTAATGCAGCATGATCATGGTCGAATCTTTGTGTGATTGTTTTTATTTAGAGGTGATATTTTTAAGGTTCATGCTGAGTCAGTACTTTGTGTGTGTTATCTAAATAAAGATTGCTTCCTCCTCAACACTTCAGCATGGAAACTCACAAACATTTAAACAGATTCAAATTAATTCAGTAAAATATCAAAGTGTAATTTCAACTGTACAAAAAAGTGGGAGGCTTCCCTGCGTGGTTTCTGTGGATGACAATGTTTTATAGCCTTTTATATTTAGCTTTTATTTGGAAACCAATAATTACCGTTAAAGCTCGGGGCCGGGGGGCTTATTTAATTTCAGGCCTCAAGAATGGGGGGGGGGGGGGGGGGGGAGGGAGCTTATTAGAGAGGGGGGCTTAATAGAGAGGGGGGGCTTATTTCAAATCATAAATTTTCGAGAAAATTCACATTCATTTTTCAAACTTTACTACCTGGGGGGGGGGGGGGGGGGGTGTACTCCACTCCCTTATGTGGCCTATACGGGGACATGCCGTTGGACAGGGTATGGTTTTTGGCCTCTCTGCCCTGAACAGGGTATATAATTTCATGCACGTCTGTCCTAAACAGGGTATGGTTGCACGACTGTCGTAAAAATACGGTTTATACAGTATTTAGAGATCGGAGACGTTTCCCGCGTATCAGTCAAACAGGATTCGCTAAATAATTTGCAACCTAAACAGGGTCCTAAAATAGCGGATGTCCTACACAGGGTAGGTATTTTAGGGGTTTTTATTGTTTTTTTTTTGTCCTAAACAGGGTCAGGTTTTCAAACCCTTAGCGGCACCCCTATACCCAAACATGGGTCAAGTACTTCCCCTCCCCCAGGCTTTACTATTACACCACAAACTAAACAGAACAAGAAATGGGTTATATATCACCGTCTTACAAATGCAGTGTCATTTATATCCTAACTCAATGATAGTTCTGGAATTAAGACCATGTTTCCATACAAAGTGACTGAAACAACAGAAAAATATTTCTTTAAATACATTATTACATCAGTCTGATGAAAAGGGGGGGGGGGGGGGGGCGCTTAATAGAGAGGTGGGGGCTAAATAGAGCTTTTATGGTATTTATTATATTTTATGCCCTGGGGTGTACTTTGAATTTTTGGAGGGATTGTGCCATCCAGTACTGAAACCAAAATGTATAACTTTCTGTACACTATTACAGACCTGGGCCAGGTTTTTCAAAAGGTGGATAATGCTATCCACCAGATAAATCACTATCCAGTGGATAAGTATTAACAAAACAAACTACACTATCTGTTGGATAGCGATTTATCCGGTGGATAGTGTTATCCATCTTTTGACCAACCGGGCCCTGGTCTTTAAAATCCATACCCTATTTTCTGACTACTTGTAATCTGTTCTAGTTGTGCACTGGAGAACAATAACTCTATTGAGGGCGGGTACTTATTTATTGTCTATCTGCAGGGGTGGATCTAGAATTTTTGAAAGGGGGGGGGGGGGGGGGTGGGGGTGGTGTTTGTTAGCCAATATTTTGTCATTTTATTTTAGCTAAAAACAGTAACAAGTTTTACACCTGCCCAAAGTGCTTGATTTTTTGGCGGATTTTGGGGACCACCCAATCAAAGTGTTCACACTTTTCTGACTCACACAAGTAAGGTAGAGTAGCACCCAAAATATATGAAGAGGGCCCTGGCCCACGGTCAGCCCATATTTTGCCCAAATCCTAGTCTCCCTCCCAGCCTAATGCTTGCTCAAATTACCCCATTCCCAACAGCAAAATTGGTGCCCCAAATCCCATTTTTCCAGTGAAAAAAAGGCAAATCCCAGTTCCTATTTTACCTCTTCAGGACCCTATCCCCAGCACAAAAAAAATTACTACAGCTAAAAAAATACTCCATAACAAGGATAATAAGATAAAGGTAAAGCAACTTTATTTATACATGTCAATCTAAAAATGAAAATACCTCCTAGAACAAAAAAATAAATAAAATAACCCATATCACTCTGAATAAATTCATTCACACCTCCCCAACACAATATACATTTGAGGGGCATAAGGAACAATAAATGTCATACAAAAACATTGCAACACAGCAAAACAAAAAGGACAAAAACTGAAAGAAATGACCTACAAGAAAACAATACCCTGCAGTACACCAAAAGAAACTTAATCACACAAAACTTGCACCCAGTACAGTCTTTATTGACATACAGTGTACATACAACTGCCGAAATTCCTCAACCATGGAGGCCCACCTTAATGACCAAGAAACATAACTGTTGATCGATACCGCAGCAGACCACTGAGGGAACAACATCTAGTTGGAATAATCATGAGGATTGCCTGATGAAGACTAGCAGTATACACAAAGCAGTCTAAACGTTGTGATCATTGACAACACCTCAAAGTGGACTCTATCATGAGACAAATGATTAAATATTCATCTATCTACCTAGCCTCCTACGCAGACGCTCTTTGGGATCGTCACGCAATCTTTCCTCGCCCACGAACGTTCGTGGGGGAGGAAAGATTGCGTGACGATCCCAAAGAGCGTCTGCGTAGGAGGCTACTATCTACCACGATGAACAATAATTTCCCAACATCAGACAAAAATATAAACTAATAGGTGTCCCTTTCATAGCAGTATCTGGATTACAAACATTATATATATGAGTGTGGTAAAGGAGGTGTTCCCTTAATAGAGGTGGCCCGAAGTAGAGGTTCCACTGTATGTTGTAAACTTGTATAGGTGATTTAATACCTATACCAGCTTAGAAAATTGAGAAAAACAGCTTATATAACCTATAATCTTCATTTTAAGTATAATCAAGTTTACAAAATATTTCAAGGAAGGGCTTTCCTTACTTTTAAGTGCAGTGCATCAAAATGGTCATAATATTGTATCTTGTCTGTTCAAATCATTTGATTGTAAGCTTAATCATTCTCTGAAAAGTACAGATCACGTAGTTTACGAGTGAAAAATTCGATTCGTCATTTGTGCGAGCAATACATCAATTCAGGATTCCGTCACATTTTCAATTCGCCGTTAAAAGCACTTTGAAGAAATTCCAGGCTTCGAATAATAAACGTGTAATCATATCATCGATCTGATTTTCACCTTGCTTGATATTCCAGCTCTTGATCTGTGCGCCTTGAGGCATTTCAAATTAATTTACGGTCCAACGTCAACTCCACCTCTTCCTTAAATTGCCGTGCATAATTTAAACAAGACGGGAAATATTTAACAGGCAATAATTTACGTTTCAATTCGAGAAGAAATAACAAAATAAAAACTCCGCAAGTCGGCCATTTTGCAAGGAAGACTATTTCCGCCAATCACGACTAATGTAAGAATCATAAATCTAAAAACCAATCAGCGTGGGCGTTATATCAGCGTAGCCCAGGGTCTTCTCCGCGCCCAGCCGCCATCTTGAAAGCGGAGTAGACCCTGGGAACGAGGTTGGCCTGGGGCCAAACATCCTGGAAGAGTAGGACTGGGTTTCGTTCAGAAGGGCAAACAACATGGCTGCCACGATGTCGTGCGGTTGTGGGGCTATTAACCTCGACGTTTCCGACAACTTTTGTCCTCAGTGTGGAGACAGGAACGTTTCTGAGGAAAGGCAGCTAATTGAATACTACTTTAAGAGAGGCCACGAGTATAAAGCGATCGTCCATTTGCTTTCGAAACAACACGGGATTGATATGTGCGAGCGAACTTTGAAATCCCGTTTACACTCCGTAAAAACTAAAATCTTAAATTAAGACGTTTTTTCTGGTTCTGAGGTAAGACGACTCTTTTATCTTAATGTAAGTTTCTTACATCTTACATTAAGATACATTTTCGTCTTAATTAAGATGTTTTAACTCTTAAATTAAGATGAGAAAGTATCTTACCTCAGAACTTCCAATTTAAGACGTTTGAAAACTTAATTTAAGATGTTAAACATCTTAGTTGGGTTTGACGGGTTATTTGAAAAATAACGGTCATCAAAATGGCGCCAATGCGATAACGACACTAATGTACCGACTTGTACTTGTACAAAGTAACGCAAACACTACAAATATCAGGAAAAACACTTTATTACACTAATAAATCCAAAGAAAAAATACACAGAGACAAAGATAAATGAAAACATTTACGTCTTAGCTGTTTTATCCACTGCTTGCGTTGTGTTTAATCTGCCGGTTGAATGTTCGTTAGTTTCATGCGGTCCGCAGGTTTGAAAACTATAAATGATCTCAGTTGCAACTCCAGACGTTTTCTTGCAGCCCAAACTCCTGTCAACTTTGATGGTTGCATCTTTATAACGGATACCACACAAACAATTGCAAACAGAATGATATTCTAGTCAGACTTGAGTTTAAAACACTCGCGGAGAAGCGCGAATAAACAGCCTATTCACGGGCCTATTCACTCTTGAACTGAAAATGAAGAACGCAACGCAACGCAACGCAACGTAATTTTGGATCGAAAGTAACCAATCACAAACTAGGTATGTGATTGGCAGTTGAATTATCTTAATTAAGATGCAGTGCAACTTAGTTAAGATGGAAGTATCTTATCAATTTCAAAATCATCTTAAAATTTATTTAAGATGAGAAACCATCTCAATTTAAGATGCTCCTCATCTAAAAATAAGAAAATTAAGACTCCCCAATCTTAAAATAAGAAGTCTTTCTCTTATATAAGAGGGAAGCGTCTTACTATAAAATCAATACGTCTTAATTTAAGACACATTTCAAATCTTAAATTAAGACGGATTTACATCTTACTAGAACTAAGAGGGTGCTTGTCTTAAGTTAAGATGTCGTTGCCTTACTTAAGGGGTTATTATCTTAAAATAAGATGATCTTAGTCTGAGTTTAAGATGGTGTCTATCTTATGTAAGATGCTGATTATCTTAATTTAAGATTTTAGTTTTTACGGAGCAAGAGTATGGACTGCGCCGTAGATTGCCTCAATGCGACCTTCAACAAGTGGAAGAAAGAATAGCAAGGCAATTGAATGGTCCAGGATGCATGGGTGGTTACCGATCTATTTGGCATAGCCTTCGCTTAGAGGGTGTTCAAGTACCACGAAATACAGTGGAAGCTATGGTAAGGGAATTAGATCCTGAAGGTTGTGAAGTAAGGAAAGCGAAGCGGCTGAGGCGGAGGAAATACAGCTCACCAGGTCCTAATTTTTGCTGGCATCTGGACGGTTACGACAAACTAAAACCGTATGGTTTCCCAATTCATGGATGCATTGATGGTTGGAGCCGAAGAATACTGTGGCTTCAGGTGGCAAGGTCAAACAATAATCCTGAGGTTCCAGCCTCGTACTTTATAGGATGTGTCAATGAATGCGGTGGCTGCCCTGTTAAAGTAAGGACAGATTGTGGTACTGAAAATGGTATCATAGCTGCAATGCAGTGTGAGTTCCGAGGAACATTGGATGCTCATAAGTATGGAACTTCTCCTGCGAATCAAAGAATTGAAAGTTGGTGGTCCTTTTTTAGAAGAAATCGATCAACGTGGTGGATAAACTACTTCAATGACCTAATAAGCAGAGAGTTATTCAACCCAGGAAATGAATTCGAAACTGAAGCCCTCTGGTATTGTTTTTCTGGTATATTGCAGCAAGACCTTGACATGGTAAAAGAGCATTGGAACACTCATCGTATCAGAAAATCACGTCACGACACAGTCGCAGGAGTACCTGATGAGTTATATGTTTTACCAGAATGCAATGGTGGAGTCGATGGATTACTTTTACCTATTGCTGAGGAGCAAATTCATTATGTTTCCCAAAATTTGTTACCACAGTTTGAAGATGAGAGCTCTGTATACACTGAGTATTTTGATTATGTTTTGTCTAATTGTGATTTGGAATTCCCAAGTGACTGGGAAGAGGCTGAGGCATTATATTTGATTCTAATTGAAGTTGGTGGACCGAGAAATGATACGTAATTATGCAGTGTAATAGTTTTTGTAACAACGCACAACAGTGTTGAAACCCATAGAAATGTTTTTGAAGCTCGCAAGACAAGGCTGAAAGGTAGTTTGGGTAATGGTAGAAAACCGCTGCTATACTCAAAATGCATAGCCAAGTTCTGGGCAGGTTAAAATAATAAGGCCATCCCCATAAAATGTTTTGTTTACCATCACCCTCTCTCTCGTGAAAGTGGGTCGGTCAGTCATTACAAAAAAGGAAGAAAGGAAAGCTGAGAAACAAAATATTGACTAATTTAAAATACATAAATAATTCCAAGTGAGCCTTGATTATATCTTCCCCGTGACCACCATTTTGAAACGAGCCGATATCACTCTGAAAGGTGTTTGAAGACGTCATTACTGGACTGATTTAGATGTCAGAATAATTTTAATTTTTTATATAAACAAAGCATTTTAAGCTTGGTAACACCCGAGGAGGTCGAAGGCAATGAATTATTGTTTTTACTTTTTGAGTCGGTCAGGCGATGGGAAACAAAATATTTTATGGGGATGGCCTAATTATTATTATAAGCATTACTAACAATGGTTCTGATTTCTAAATGTCTGTTCATTTTTTTAGCTTTCCTTCGCAAAGCAACATGGAATGACCAAATTCTGGATTTGTTTAGAAAGTTCATTTAAAATAACCCCTAGGTACTTGTAGAGCAGCAAGAACACAACCAAAGCTTGAGCAACAAAGCATAAGCCTCCTAAAGGTTTTATAGCCGAGTCTCTAAGCTCTTTCAGTATTTCGCATTTTGTTGAGGATAAGTGGGGGTGGGAGGGGTTAAAAATTGTTCCATTTTACACAAGGGGGATAGTCAAAATTTCATATTTTCTATTTCTATTCCCCCCCCCCCCCCCCCTTCCTCATCATCATCTTAAATAAAGTCTCTATGGAGAACAAGTCAGTGATTTTGTGAGAATTTTCAACAAACTAAACACATAAATATGGATTAAACAAACATGTTTTAGGCTTCTTTACATGTTATTAAAGGCAAGGAAAAATAAATGTGACAAACAACATTGATTGTGGATATTTTTGAAAAACCTTCATGTGGTTATTGAACTTAAACTAAAACTGGGCCCGGTTTTTCGACAGGTGGATAACGCTATATACACCAGACAAATCACTAATCCAGTGGATAGCGTAGTTGGTTTTGTCAACACTTATCCACTGGATAGGGATTTATCTGGTGGATAGCATTATCCACCCTTTGAACAACTGGCCCCAGTACTACAAATAAATAAAAGATAAATAAGCCGTTTTGCTTTTCATTCAAGTTTAATAGCACTTCTGACATTGATGAAAAATTGAAAATGTTTCAACTGTTTTCAGGCCAATGTGAACCCAATACACAAATAGCCATTTTGCTTTTAATTCAAGTTAAATAACACTTTTGATATCGATGAAAAATTGAAATGTTTAAACTGTTTTCTAGCTAGACCAAGGTGAATCCAATAGAGTCCTTCAATGCTGATGTTATCATCACTTTCATGTCATCTTCTGAAATGATGTGAACAGGGAGTTTTAACACAAGATCACATGTAGATGCTGATGGACGACACTGACATCCAGCCATACACCCATGCACAAACCGCACTGCAAATTTCTTTGGAAAACCAAGTGGCGGCATGCTTCTAGTACCTGTCAGCCATTTTAGGAAGTCACACATGGCTAATTCTGCAATACCTGCATTAAAATGTATGGTATTAAAATTAATGTCACATGCATGAATATCAGTAATGAAGAAAAACAACAATAGGTTTAATTAATGGGATAATTCACCCACCTCCATCTTCAAGCATTTGTATGGCATCACAAAAAGCCTTGTAGGTATCCATTTCTTTCTCTTTCTTGAACTGAGAGGAGCTATATTGAACCTCAGCCTCATCAAGGAATTTTTCAGCAGACACCTGGAATAGCTCCCCTGCTTGAAACACTGGTTTCCACACATCAGGATACTGTTGAATAGCGTTCAGCAAACCACACACATTGAGACCTTCCTCTAATTGCATTAACTGGGGAAGCCAAACTGAAAGTTGGTCCTTCACACAGATTGACCTGAGAAAATAATGCAAAACAGGATTGAACTAATAAGCAATTATTGGAAGAAGTTGAGCAATGAATGCAGATACATATGAAATTGTTTACCAACCCACCCAGGAAGGACCAGACCACTTATATTTTCAGTGGCAAGCAATAATAATTTATTATTGATCATTTGCTGTTGGTGGAAACCATTGAATGAGCTCAATATTTTTAATTTGTTTAATAATTTTGCTGTTGACTTTCTTTTCACTTTCTTTAATTATCAACAGTGTGAACTGCATTTTGCAGATTTTAATTTGGAGTAAAATCACTAAAGCCGACAGCAATTTCACATGAGCAAATCATAACTGGTAGGCAGAAAACATGGAAAAAAGTTATAGAACAATAACTATAATTACTAAAGTATGGATGATTTGGATGTTCTCTGACCTATGTTAAGTAACAACACAAAGGGTATGCTATTCCCTGCTCTCAATAAGCAAAAACATTGGCAGTTTCATGAGTTTTCTAATATTTTATATAATGAGATCAAAAACAAATCTTGTATACAAAAGTTATAGGAGACTAGTTGTGTAATGTTTTACTTTGAAGATCTTACCTTAAGATACCCTGTGCTGTCAATACAGACTCCCTCTGGGGCACCCCTTGATAGCCAATTTTTTCCAAAACTTCCAGTATGTCATCTTCAACAAGTAACTCTTGAATTTCCTTGTCTGACTTAGCACTGGAAATCTGAAGAAGAGCATTACAAACATTGGTGGGAGTGCCAATTGGTTATAAATTTCTTGCATGAGAAGCATACATGCACACACTGATTTACCATAAAAAAAAGTCTACCACAAAATAGTTGATTGCTAACAAAATTAGCCCTTTGATTGCTCAGGGCACGAGACACCACATCTTGCAAGATGAAATGAATAAAGGCAACAGAAAAATTGTCAGTGTACTATATGCAAAATTTGTATTTCTCACCCTTATTGCAGCATCTTTGTACAGCTGGGTTGAATTGTTATGAGGGGAAAGTTGAACTTTGGAAAGGTATGAGAACACCACAGGTGCTAGGAAGTTAGGGGCAGGACCGCCTTGTATGACTGACATGGCCATGATTTCCCCAGCAACTCGAAAATCTCCACCTGTGAGGGAAATCATTGATTCTGTTGGAAAGCCATCTGGGAAGTACTTGCGGTGTGTCTGCTCCAACATATCTAAATAAGGATATGGAAACAATTAAGAATAGCTACCAACAATAAATTGAATGCTGGTGCATGACTGAGGCCGACTTAAAGAAACTGTCAGCCTTACATACCAAGTGCTTAAGAAACATCAAGAGAATCTTTTGGCCTAACAATTGACAATAACCAACAGCGAGCTATTAATGCGGACTGGTCAAGTGCCCATGAATGTCATTCTTACCAGAAGATGTAACTGGATTGGACATGTGTTGCGGCGTGATGATGTAGCCTTTTTGTTTGTTTGTTCAGTTTGTTTCTTTTCTCGAAGATACTAGCTTGTTAGCTACTATTAAATTTGAGTTTAAATAAAGTTTATGTATGTATGTATATCATCTCTAAAACGGCCATGAGATGGAGCCCAGAGGAAAAGCGTAAACGCGGGAGCCCACAAACTACATGGCGCCGAACAGTGGAGGGTGAATTGAGGGAACTAAGAATGAACTGGGGACAAGCTGCCCTGAAAGCAAAGGATCGTCAGGAGTGGAAAAAGCTTGTTGTCGCCCTATGTACCACTAGGCATGCATAAAAGGATCAACACAACAATAAATTATTTTCCATGTCCTATGGAGAACTTATAGAAACATAAATATGGAGAACTTATAGAAACATAACTAAAAAGTCCCCAAGTTCTATTAATTCCATTTATAATTTATACAGAATCACCAATAATTTTTTTTATATTTTCTTCACAGAAATAACACAGAGATATTTCATGTTTGTATACAGTTATAGAAACAGGGAATCAGAACATGTGCTTTCTATCATATGGGTTATTTTTCAACAGTAGAAAACTATTTGTGGTACTTGAAAATTGTATTTTTAATAAAACTGCTTTTTAGAATCACGATACTAACGTTTTTGAAAACTTACATTGATGTGTGATATGGGAAAATGGTACTGGAGAGTTAGCACTCTGTATAAGTTGCAACTGTACACATAACAAGCACAACATTCACTAAAGCCTTAAAAATTATTATTTTGACTGAAACTGCCTCAGCTCACTAAATACTGCATGCAGCGCTGTGCACAAGCTGAAAACGTTAAACGACCTTTAAATAAAATAATAAAATTTTAAAATAATTATTGTTATCTATATATTTAGCAACTATTAGCAATGTTTCCTCCTCATAAAATATACAAAAGCACATAGCAAACAATTTACCTGAAAAGAATTCTCTGCGGGGTCCACCATCATCTATAGCTGGCTCCCCTAAAAACACCACTTTAAGCGCATGTTCTGGCTTCAATTTTCTTTTCCTCTCTTTTACATAATCCTGCCATAATGTCTTTCTACGGACATTGATACGTGTCGTCTCCGGTGCCAACTTGTTGTGGAGTTGCACGATCAAATCGTGCAAGGTTGGTAATGTGCTTCTGTCACTAGCTGACAGTAGCATATTCCCGCCTGCAACCATCACATCAGTAGAGGCAGATACAAGTCCTGTATCTGCCTCCACTGATGTGACGGTTGCAGTTCCTGAAGCCTGTATTGGATCCCAATCTATGCTTTCCACCAGCCAGCTTGAACATAAATCGGCATGTTCCTCTATCTCCGTAACTGCAAACATGTTGTAACATGTTGGGCACTGGATGGCATGTTGTTCTTCTTTGCATTCACTGTCTCGTGAACAGCCTTTAAAAAAAATTAGTACAAGCTTTTCAGAATCACAATCTTTTAATATTTTTATTATTTACCCCATCTAAATAATATATATGTTTTATAGGGAATGTGATCTTTAAATATACCATGCCCCAAAAACTAGGGTACTCTGAGGCTACTTTATAGCTGACGATGACCCACAGTAGAACTTTATATAGACAAGTTAGACATGGTATTTTCTTGCTGTAGAAAACACAACTGCTTTGTCAGATTATAACTTACAGCCACCCTAATCACATCAAATATTAAATCCACGACAAAAATCAAAACAGTTAGACATTATCAGGCATAGTGGGGGATACCTGTTTATACTTGTGTCTACCCTTAGAAATCATCCAAAGCTAGACCCACAAAAGGGGAGCCCCACTCCAGGCTGGTCATCTACTTACAGACCTGTTAGTGTCGTGTTTAGGGCTGGCGGACACTGTTTAGCATGTTTATGCATCAGGACCCGGTTGTTCGAAAGCCGATTAAACTAACCTGTGATTCGTGGTTATTCCTCGGTTAAATTTCTTATTCCCGGGATAACTAATCGAAGGATAAAAAGGTGTTCCTGAAAGCAGAGTTAGCCCTCGATTAACTATCCCTCGATACCGGTTAAACTAGTCGTTCTTATGCCGGAGCGGGAGAAAACGGCAGGGCGCCATTGAATCCGGACAAAAGCTGATAAGCTTCATTATTTTCTTGCTATGTTTGATAGTAAATATGGCAGATTGTTTTCCAAATTCGAAAAAAAGTTAAACTAAACTATAACCAGGAAAAAAAAAGAGATCTAATTCTCCGCCTTTCATAAATAAACATTTATTTCCACTAAAATATATTTTCAATCATCGCTGAAATTAAAGTTTGTAGATTTCCCGCTCACGGAATACAATAATTGTGTTTTCTTGAATGAGTCGAATCAAGGTAAACAGAGTTTATAAGCTTACTTTTGGTTAAGGGAAATGTGGGGAAATACTGTACCTGAAAATAAGATATGAAATAATTATAAACGAACACCAAAAGCGGAGATTCGGCGTCTAGTTTTGACAGCCGCCCGACTCGTGTACATTTTCGGCGGAGAACTGCAAGTACAAACAAACAAACAAAGCTCGCTTGATTTCGTCTTTAAAATCAAATGAATACTCGCCTTTTTGGAGAATTACAAAGCTTTAATTCCACTGCTGATTTTACCTTTCACATAACATCGGTTAATGAGGAACAAATTCGACATCTGTGGAAAATGCCGTGAATTTCTTCGCGCTATCGCGCGGCTGCATGTCCTTCGCGCGATTTTGCGCTTGTACTCTCAAGATTGTGAAAACATCGCTCTTTTGATCGCACATAAATTGAATTTAGGATCCGGACCGCTGAGAAAATAAACTCTACGTTATGGAAAAGTCGTCAGCTAGCCCACAGGTCGCCCAAGCTAAAGATAAGAGAACAGTGTCACGGTATAAGCGGTATATATTGTGTTACAACGGCTCGATTTATAAGGGTTTGTATGGGAACGCAACGGTTATGTTTTAGAAGATATAAAATCGAATGTTTTATGAATAAAAACGACTTACCCTGTTGCTGTGTTGGATTCTTTGTAGTTTGCCAGCTTCTCAGGCCGGTTTGAGGCGATTTAGGCGAGTTTTAGTTTTCGAGGTTTTCCGTTAATATAAATAGGGAAGGTCGGAAAGAAAATTTCAAATCCAATCACTCGAAGATCGATAAATTCCGTTAAAATGCTCGAATCGCCTCAAAACTTCCACCAGTGTAATCTCCGATAGCGAATGTTCCCTCTGGTTGTATTTTCGGCTTCCAAATGCAGTTCTAACTGCAGATAAACTTTCGTCAGTTCGACACTCGCGTTTCCTGATAGCCGTTGGACGTTTGAACCACACACAAAATGGCGTCATGTCGACAAAATCACCCTACGCCTGGGAGGGGCATGGACGTATTGTCATCCATACAAAATGACACTGCGGAACCCGGAGAGGTCGATTGTCACACTGACTTTCAAATTGTAATTCGAAACTAAAAGTAAAGCCTTATTCTTCAGGCCAAACGGATTAAAAAGCAATTTCTATGCTGTTGAGTATCTCCATAGATTTATATATTTTTCTTCTCTGCTTGCTATTTTCGAAAACATTGATTTAGTCCGATATTTATCTGCTTTCAGTCGGACGGATCGATCGATTCCTCACTGGAATGTGACGGTTGGTCACGGTTAGCGGTCGACGTTTAGGCGGGAAATTTTCACGTGCTGGTTTCCGATTTCAAGTGACAATCGACCTCTCCGGGCCCCGCAGTGTCATTTTGTATGGATGACAATACGTCCATGCCCCTCCCAGGCGTAGGGTGATTTTGTCGACATGACGCCATTTTGTGTGTGGTTCAAACGTCCAACGGCTATCAGGAAACGCGAGTGTCGAACTGACGAAAGCTTATCTGCAGTTAGAACTGCATTTGGAAGCCGAAAATACAACCAGAGGGAACATTCGCTATCGGAGATTACACTGGTGGAAGTGTTGAGGCGATTTGAGCATTTTAACGGAATTTATCGATCTTCGAGTGATTGGATTTGAAATTTTCTTTCCGACCTTCCCTATTTATATTAACGGAAAACCTCGAAAAACTAAAACTCGCCTAAATCGCCTCAAACCGGCCTGAGAAGCTGGCAAACTACAAAGAATCCAACACAGCAACAGGGTAAGTCGTTTTTATTCACAAAACATTCGATTTTATATCTTCTAAAACATAACCGTTGCGTTCCCATACAAACCCTTATAAATCGAGCCGTTGTAACACAATATATACCGCTTATACCGTGACACTGTTCTCTTAGCTTTAGCTTGGGCGACCTGTGGCTAGCCTGAATTGCGTTTCTTTCCTCCTTGTATCTCGGGCAGTAAGTGCTCCATTTTGTTTTGTTTGCGAACTTTATTACCTCGATTAGCGAGTTAATCGACCTCGCTAGGTGTGTTAAATTTAACCCTTCGTTTATCCCTGGAATAGCGTTAATCGCGCTTTCAGGAACAGAATCTAATCTAGGGATAAATTTTATTCCTCGATTAGTGAGATTTAATCTTCGATTAGTATAGGTAATCGCATGGGCCCGAGTGCAATTAGGGATTAATTTCACGAGTATTTTCAAAGTTTTTACAAAATTGCCCGAGTCGCGCAGCGACGAGGGCAATTTGTAAAAACTTTGAAAATACAAGTGAAATTAATCCCTAATTGCACGAGGGAACAATGCGATTACTTGTTTATCACATAAAGGGAAAAATTTTCGGAAAACCTTCAGCGTGCGGCTAATAATTCAGCCTGCGGAGCGAAAATATTATTTTCTAAAATCACACAGAATCACAGCAAGATCAAGCAAAACCTTTATACGTTCAGAACAGGATAACTTTGACAGTTATGTAAATCTTAAGAGAAAAACGTAAGTCAATCCAAGACAAGCCTGAAACGTAAGCTTTATAGTCACCTGTTTGAATGTTTTGAAGCTTTCCGCTGCATGCGAGCTGCTTGTACAATCCTACATCTATAAAACAGCAAGTACGGCGAGTCCAAACAAACTTGTAGAGGTAACTTCTCCTATTTAATTTGACCTTCTTCTTTCTTTGAACAAACTCTGTGCTATTTACTCTGTCGGGTTGCATGTGATAAAGCCGTATTTAACAGAAGTGAAGCGAAGAAGTCAGTTGGCCGCCATGAATGAATTTCCCGACGTCGCAAACTCGCCAAGTCCTCGCTGATGTTTTCTAGTTTTCAACTGAAATAATCTTTGTTTTGATTTCGAGGAAACCCTGAGATTCAGCTTTCGGAATTTCGTTTCAAGCTATCACCCGGTTTCCATTCCTTTTTCGTCAAATAACTCAGGAAACTGAAGTCAAAATTTGAAGCGACGTACAAGCGAGCGCTGTGTTTGAAAATTCTGCTCAAAATCCCGCCGTCAAGAAGCCAACTAAGTGCAGCGCGCTCAGCCAATTAGGAGCGAGGGATTTTACCGTTCGACCAATCAGGATCAAGTAATCATGCCCTTGATTACCAAAAAGTGCCCTTGATTAAGAAAAAATGCCCTCTGTCTTAGCCAATCAGAATTCAATAATTATGCCCGCTATGTGATAAGCCCTATAATCGGCTTTCGAACAACCGGGTCCAGGAGTGCAAAGGGGAGATCCCCCAGTGGGCGATAATTTTTCGTGACCCCTTATAAAATGGTCTGGATCCGCCACTGGTACAACTGACTTCTTGCTTGCACAAAACAAATTTACTGCCCCGCAGATAATCACATGTCGGTAGAACTCTATTACGTTACTGCCAATTACTCACCTGGCTTGGTTTCACATTTATCACTATGAGCGTTCGAGCCTGAATCTGACTGGCACGAAGACAGCATAGGAGGTGGCTCATCAGAGCTGTCGGCACTTTCATTGGATGAATTCAAGGATTCTTCGAGTTCCTGAAAAATGTATTTTCCTTCTGATAAGTAAAACGTAATACGCGCATAGCCTCCTTGTAACGCTTCAAAGTGAATGGCTCCTTTGGCTCTACACCAGGAATGCAATCCACCTCACTTCCATCTCGGTAAACAAGGATGTAATTACATCTCTGATTAAACCGTTTGTTGAATGACTTGTGCTTCTTTATGGCTGCTTCCAGTATTTCCGATGGCGTAAGGGATGGCAAAACTCTCAACGGAAGGGTTTCTCCTCGTTTGATGGAATCGTTCTTCATTATTCCGACCTGGATGTTTACGGACATTTCTTCAACGCGCGATTTTTTCGTTGATTTACCACGAACACTGAAGGACGATCTCCTTTCCGCTTCTTTTTTAACTTTAAAGGTGGAAAAAACGCTGCAAGGAAAACTTCACTTTTTTCTGCCCCGATGCAGATTCCATTCTTTGTTGATCCTTGCCACATTTTGGGCAAAAACAAAAGCTTTCCTCGATTGCTGAGCCGCAATGACTGCAGAAATTCGCCCGGGACGCCATTTTTCAGAGAAACAGACAGCGCGCGAAGCACATGCAGCACATCATGTTCTGCAAAGGACTCTGGGATATTTGTACTGGGACATATATATTTGTACTGGGATAAATATTTGTACTGGGACATATATATTTGTACTGGGATATATATATTTGTACTGGAATATATATTTGTACTGGGATATATATATTTGTACTGGGATATATATATTTGTACTGAGACATATATTTGTACTGGGACATATATATTTGTACTGGATAAATATTTGTACTGGGACATATATATTTGTACTGGGATATATATATTTGTACTGAGACATATATTTGTACTGGAATATATATTTGTACTGGGATATATATATTTGTACTGGGATATATATATTTGTACTGAGACATATATATTTGTACTGGGACATATATATTTGTACTGGGATAAATATATTTGTACTGGGACATACATTTGTACTGGAATAGATAAATCTGTACTAGAATAAAAATATTTGTACTGGAATAGATAAATCTGTACTAGAATAAAAATATTTGTACTGGAATAGATAAATCTGTACTAGAATAAAAATATTTGTACTGGAATAGATAAATTTGTACTAGAATATATATATTTGTACTGGAATAGATAAATTTGTACTAGAATATATATATTTGTACTGGAATAGATAAATTTGTATTGCCCCTGTGGGCCACCGTACACTTCCCCTTCGTAGATTTTTCTAGACTTTTGATATGTTGATTGCGGGGTGCACTTTTCTGAGATGGATAGCGAAGAAATAAATTCTGTTGCAATTTGTGATGGGTCCCATCAATACATTGACTGGACTAGGAGGCCGACAATAGAGACTTGAAACCAGGGTAGGTAAAGGCACAGGCTTCCCAAGTTCGTGATAATTTTTTTTTATGAATAAATTACTCTTGTTTATGTAAGCGCTCAGAGTGGAACGTGACTCTCTGAATTAAGTACCCTGGGCCCAGAGGTTTTCTTTCTTTTCTTTCTCAATCTTATCTTGAGCCGCGAAGCGGCTAAAGCGAGTCGCGGAGCGACGAGAAAACGAGGTTTTTCTTCTCTGGCGCGTTGCTTCGATCGCTTCGATCGAGTTCAGAAGAAGATAAGAAAGAAAACCTCTGGGACCAGGGTATGAATTAAGCGGTGTTGTGTTACAATGTCGGCCGTTGGGAATTTGAGCGCTCTATAAGACGTTGTATGGCGATCGAAACAGCGTTTAATTTAAGCGTTCGATATGGTAAATTTTTGTCGTATTTTTTATAAAAAGAAGTAAATGAACTCACCTTGTCTGGTTTCTGTGTAGCTTTTGGGCTATTTAGGCGTTTTTGAGCGATTTTGTCATTCATGTCCTAGCCTTCATTAGAAGGCTAGGACAAGAATGACAAAATCGCTCAAAAACGCCTAAAAACGCCTAAATAGCCCAAAAGCTACACAGAAACCAGACAAGGTGAGTTCATTTACTTCTTTTTATAAAAAATACGACAAAAATTTACCATATCGAACGCTTAAATTAAACGCTGTTTCGATCGCCATACAACGTCTTATAGAGCGCTCAAATTCCCAACGGCCGACATTGTAACACAACACCGCTTAATTCAGAGAGTCACGTTCCACTCTGAGCGCTTACATAAACAAGAGTAATTTATTCATAAAAAAAATTATCACGAACTTGGGAAGCCTGTGGTAAAGGGAGAAGTTTAGACTACAGTAATAGCCCACGTATAAGAACCTGAATTTTTCAATTTAGCCTAAATAGGTTCTTATATAAATGGTACTTAAAGCAAATTTAGGCTACCAAGGTTCTTAAAATAGGTTCTTATATTTTCATACGAATTTCATCTGAATATACTATATATATTATAAATATCATCTCATAATACAGTTTAAAATATAGACTGAAAGCTGCGCGCGCTCTGATTGGTTAAAAACCATGTTTTATCAGAGTATAAAAACATAGAAAAGCGTGTTTTATCGTTTCGCGCGCGTAAATCTATATTTTAAAGCACATAAAGAAGCCAAAACCATGTATTATACTGTCATAAAACACGACGGGAATTTGAGAACACGAGAGAAATTTAGAAAACGCTCGCCTGCGGCTCGTGTTTTCTAAATTTCTCTCGTGTTCTCAAATTCCCGTCGTGTTTTATGACAGTATAATACATGGTTTTGGCTTCTTTATTTGTTAAATAAATCATTTATTTGTACCATAGAGCAATGCCTATAGGCATACAACATGGTACTTAAGCTTGAAAGAAAAAAAAAGTTATGTCAAGTTACTTTTAAATAGATGATGATCTTAATTCAGCAGTTTCTACCTATACACTTTTACAGCAACCCCACTGATAAGAACCTAACTTAAAATTTTAGCCTTAATAGGTTCTTATGTGGAGGGGGCTTAAGTGTCATTGCCAGAGAAAACCGGGCAGGACCAAAGATCGAGGTCGGCCGTTTACCTTCATCTTTTCACAGTATAAAAGCTACTTGAAAAGATAAACAACGGTGGCATTTGCAGAGGTAGAGGTTGTTTTTTCTTGAAGATATCATTATCTCATGAATTTGGGCCCTCCAGCGGCCTAAAATAACCGAAATTTCGGGCAACTTTGGGTTAACTTAAAAGACCCTTTCAAAGCCTTCCAAAAGTTCCGATTAATTTTGTATAATACCTATCCACTTATTAGTTGAATGGTATTTACTAAACGTCCTTTGCTTTAATACTACGTTTTTTACGTGGTGCTAAAAATCGTCGCCGAAACGCTAATGAGCTTGACCCAAATTTTAGCCATTTTCAGAGGGCTGTTTCACAAAAGTGCGGCAGTTTATTTTGAAAGTAAAATCATTCTACAATAGACTGCTGTACTGTTATTAAAATTCAGTTGAGTTAAAATTGGTATCTAGAAGTAAATTGGAGAAAACGGCCTCGGAAAGTGCCCAAAAAATGTTCAGTGACGAATATTTCCCGCCAAATTTCTCTTGGAGGATATCATGTTGAAGTTCGACTTCTTGCGATTGTTGTCCGTAATTGACTAAAAGGTCGTTTGAAAGTAAATAAACTTGTTTCCCTGACTTTGTGACAAGGTGCATGTACTTGACTGTCGATATTTACATTTTATCTCATTATGATAACTCAGACGAAATTTGTTTTCACACACTCACATAATTTTTTGTTACGTCACGCTGCATGGTAAAACTAGAATGTATCTACAGTTGGTCTTTTTGACTATAGCGAAACGTGTTAAAGGAATAATACCTCCGTTTCTATATCTTTATTCTCTGATAAAGATCATAGCAAGTTATTTGCCTCCCGAGATGGCGTAGAGAGAACCCAGACAAATAAGTGCCAGACTTCGCTACATTTGAACTCAGTGCGAAGTAATTACTTTTTGGCTTTCATAACCAAAGTAAAAATTAACGCCCAAATAGAACACAATCTCCATGCAGTTAGTCTAGTGAAACTCGCTGAATTAATCAAAGCGTCTTTACAATTGTGGGAAAATTAGCGCCTGTACGCTGGTACTTCGCAGGCGAGTAAGGGATTCTCATTTCCAAGGAATTGTAACCAAAATGTAACTTTGTAACTGCAACTTATTGTAGTGTGCTAACTGTTCAAAACTTTTTTGTTTTATCTGTAATTATAAACCTTATGAAATGGCACAATGATGCATATTGAACGGGTTTTTTTTTTTCGAAATCTTAAGAAATGTGTAACAAGCTTTGAAATTTTCTGCTTCTCAACTAATATTTAAAAAAGACGGTACTTCCATCAAAAAGATATTATCTTGAGCGGTATCTCACTGTCATCAAAACATACAAATACACTTTTTACTCCCGCTAAGATGTCACAACACCTATTGAGATCACCTCTCTAAAATAAAGCCTTTCGATGTAACAAAATGTATTCTAAATTACTAAATTAGTATTGGTAATGTATTTTTAATTTAAAACTGTTATTCGAATGAGATTAAACTTAGATAAACATTTAAGGATAAAAATTAGCAAGAAAAGTTTAACACAACGTTTCGATGTCGCCATGACATCATTTTCAAGTGACAAAATAAAAAATTCAAACTGTCTAATATATGAACACGCAATCTGACTCCATCTGCGCAAAACTATTTGTTTAGACATAGTTACCATGCACAATGCTAATTACGTTACTTATTGTTATGTTTTACCACCTCACACTGTATATATTAAGACAGTTTGAATTTTTTATTTTGTCACTTGAAAATGATATCATGGCGACATCGAAACGTTGTGTTAAACTACTCGCTAATTTTTATCCTTAAAACTGTTATTGATGAATATTTGAGGGTTGATATAAAACAAGTTTGAACATATCATGTGAACCACAAACTTAATTGAATTATAATAACTTGCACAATTTACTTAACACGTATCTAGTAAAAATACGAAAAAATATGAAAACAAAATATTCCATGACTATAAAAATAATATAATTAGAAGTTGCCTCTGAGTTGTTGTTGTTGTTGTTGTTGTTTTGGAGGTGGCTAACTATAGTATGAAACACTGGAATGCCAGTTTTACTTTGCTACGATAACAGTCATAACAGAATGGCGATGATCATTTCAGATAAGGTAGTTAAGCCTTTTTTTCATGCGCGGAAATGTTGCATCATCGAGGATAATAACAAGAACGGGTAGGCGACTTTCGCAACTCGTTTGGGAATTTTGTAAATAGCTTTGTAAACAAAAGCGCATCCGAGACGGCAGTATATAAAGAGAGGATGATCTAAGAGAAGGATTCCCTGTGACTCATGATCAGATATTTTAAATCTATTAATAGTTTTGAGCCATGCTGTGAAAGTTATTTTTATTTCCGACATCACGTTACTCGAACTGACCGATCAGGTAGTACTCTTAATTAAAATATCTCAGCTATGGACTGAAAGTTCCATGTATGGGGGAATGTTTCTCTTAGATCATCTTGGGTATATACGTACATGTAATCGCCATAATTACCACTTGGTCATCCAGATTCAACCTATACTGAAGCGGGTAGATGATCTATGCTGGGAGTTTTGTCACTATATTATGGCAACGTTTCTATTATTATTATTATTTGGACAATGCAAGCTTAGGGAGTTGATTTGAACTTTTCTCTTGTAGTTTATACGCAAAAAAAACACCTGGCCCGCTTGATCAGTCACTCGGTGAAAATCGCGAATTGTTTACAATATATTAATTTTTAAGACGACCAATCAGTAAGCTGTTGGAGAAAGGTAAAAGCTTTATGGTGGCTTTAACTTTTGAGTGATTTGAAAATAAAATATTTTCAAGTTGAGGATTTTGATTTCCGCAGTAGAAACCGGGCATAAACCGGAGAGTCGAGAAAAGTTACAATTGTAAAGACGCTTTGATTAATTCAGCGAGTTTCACTAGACTAACTGCATGGAGATTGTGTTCTATTTGGGCGTTAATTTTTACTTTGGTTATGAAAGCCAAAAAGTAATTACTTCGCACTGAGTTCAAATGTAGCGAAGTCTGGCACTTATTTGTCTGGGTTCTCTCTACGCCATCTCGGAGGCAAATAACTTGCTATGATCTTTATCAGAGAACGGAGGTATTATTCCTTTAACACGTTTCGCTATAGTCAAAAAGACCAACTGTAGATACATTCTAGTTTTACCATGCAGCGTGACGTAACAAAAAATTATGTGAGTGTGTGAAAACAAATTTCGTCTGAGTTATCATAATGCGATAAAATGTAAATATCGACAGTCAAGTACATGCACCTTGTCACGAAGTCCGGGAAACAAGTTTATTTACTTTCAAACGACCTTTTAGTCAATTACGGACAACAATCGCAAGAAGTCGAACTTCAATATGATATCCTCCAAGAGAAATTTGGCGGGAAATATTCGTCACTGAACATTTTTTGGGCACTTTCCGAGGCCGTTTTCTCCAATTTACTTCTAGATACCAATTTTAACTCAACTGAATTTTAATAACAGTACAGCAGTCTATTGTAGAATGATTTTACTTTCAAAATAAACTGCCGCACTTTTGTGAAACAGCCCTCTGAAAATGGCTAAAATTTGGGTCAAGCTCATTAGCGTTTCGGCGACGATTTTTAGCACCACGTAAAAAACGTAGTATTAAAGCAAAGGACGTTTAGTAAATACCATTCAACTAATAAGGGGATAGGTATTATACAAAATTAATCGGAACATTTGGAAGGCTTTGAAAGGGTCTTTTAAGTTAACCCAAAGTTGCCCGAAATTTCGGTTATTTTAGGCCGCTGGAGGGCCCAAATTCATGAGATAATGATATCTTCAAGAAAAAACAACCTCTACCTCTGCAAATGCCACCGTTGTTTATCTTTTCAAGTAGATTTTATACTGTGAAAAGATGAAGGTAAACGGCCGACCTCGATCTTTTGCTCCTGCCCGGTTTTCTCTGGCAATGACACTTAAAATGAACATTTTAGCCTAACAGGTTCTTAAAACCCAGGTTCTTATACGTGGGCTATTACTGTATTCAAACACAAAGTTTCTGAGTATATTTCCAGCATTCTGTTGATTTTATACATTTTATTGGACGTTTACCAAAAAAATTATATACATGTACGTGTTTAAAAACGGTGTAATGTTTAGGTTTGTCGGCGTAGTTTATTTTTGTTTGTTGCTACGTTACGACGTTTGACCGCGGTGGAGAGTGTGGGTAGTTCCATTTTGAATGGGCGGGGGTAAGGTTATCGCATTGGGTTTTTTTCCTATTGAGCAGGATCGGGGGGGGGGGGGGGGGGGGGAGAGCAACAGGCGTTGTAAATGTACTTGCTCATACGACATAGCGGTGCCCCTTTGGGGATGAACTAATCAATTATTGTTGTTGTTGATTGCTCTCCTCCCCAGTCTCCCTCGGGCCTTTCTAAAAGGGAGAGCATCCTCGGAGACTCAGTGGCAGTTAGTGGGGGCGGGCGAAAAAAACTCGGAAAACAAACTTTTTCCTCTCCTACTTTTCTTTGCCGATGGGATGGCGCAGTGGTAAGAGCACTCGCCCCCACCAATGCAGCCCGGTATCAAATCTTGGACCCAGTGCCATATGCGAGTTGAGTTTGTTGTTGGTTCTCATCCTTGCTCTGAGGGTTTTTCACCGGACACTTCAGTTTTCCTCCCTCCACAAAAACCAACATGTCTAAATTCCAATTTGATCTGGAAAATAAGTGGAAGAGACGAGCCACCCTGTGGATTTCCACTGTTAAAGCCATTTGTTTTATTTTTACATTTTATTTCTATTCTTTGCAAAGAGCATCTGATTTGTAAACAAATTACACAACTAATATTATGTTAAAATGGTATTATGTCAGTCAATCATTTTACAACAGAAACAAAACGCTTTACTGCGCCTTTCAATAACACGCGAACTCTGAAGTTCAAAACCCAACCAATGACTGCGTTTTACCGAGCCTACCGTCAATCATTTTTTTTATTATTATTATTATTATTATTACGACAAGCAACGGACCTTGAAAATAGAAACAAAGTGGATAGAAATGCACCAATCACAATCCATGGCCGTGACCTTTGAACCTGTTGAAGTCCTTAAGACAATGGATGGCATCTTAAAATGCAACCGTTGGCTGAGTTATGAACTTCAGAGTTTGCATGTTATTACATGGCAGTTATTTCCTTTAACAATATTTTATGTTGATCCAAAGTCAAAACTGATCAACACAGACTAAATAACATCTATTAAACAAAACTACAGTAACTATTAGATTTACACAATTTATCTCGACAGTTAACAAAGTGCAACATCAGAAATTTGTCCTGGAAATTATCTTGTTTTACACCAAAAGAAAAAAAATAACCATTCAAAGTTTTTTTTCATCTCAGTTTATATCTGCCATCCAACTTACAAAATTATATGCAACATTACTTCTCATCCCTTTAATAAGCCTTTAACTTGCAAGAGTGCTAAGTTCAAAACTGAGTTAAAAATCTTCTTTCATTTGACAAAATTGTCAAAAAAACAAAAAACAATATCACATGAAAGTACTGCTCAACAGCTTTCAAATGAATGGTCACACTCCAGGGTTTCACTCGACCAGTGCAAGTCAGTCACCTGAGAGTGAGCTCCAGAACTAAATGGAGATTATGATCAACTAATAACGATGACAAAAACCTTTTTATTTATCAAGCAATATTACCTACAAAAATTGTTACCACCAGGGGGGCAGGCAGCGCCCTTTGATCTTGCCGCTTTTCCGCTATACATGATCGCACAAGTAAAGAAATCTGTCAATCATTCGAGAAACGTACCTCTACGGGAGTTTGCTGTGGAATTTTCATCCATGGTGTTCCACAATGACCAAAGTTCAGTTAAACAGCGACCGAATCGTTCCCATAGATGTTTGGACGTGGAATCGCCAAAATATTTCTGAACGAACACAAACGCACGTCATGTCAGCCATCGTCCGCCATGTTTATTTTAAACAAACCAGTACTTAGTCTCGCTTGGCCAAATTTCTAAAATGTGCAATCATATATACTAGGTCCCAGGCCTCGCTGCTAGCCCCCCCTGGTTACCACACTGCCTGGGACTATGGTAAAATCACTCTGTATCTTTCCGCATACCATGTTTATACATGTGATAAAGAATTCCACAACAGTTGTGACAAAATTCACCACACATCCAACAGGTGTATTTCTCCCTGTCTTCAGAAGAAAGTTTCCTACATTTGTGTCTCTTTAAACCTCGGTCATCTTTGAAGCCTTTGCTGCAGTGGCTGCACTTGTAAGGAAAATCACCATGAATTGATCTGTTATGACGTAACAGACTTACTTTGTGAGTAAAACATTTGTCACATTGAGTACATCTGTAGGGCTTTTCACCACTGTGAATCATCAGGTGTGTTTTCAAATTTGATGAATGTTTAAAGCGTTTCTCACATTGAGTACATCTGAAGGGTTTCTCACCACTGTGAATCATCAGGTGTCTTTTCAAATTTGATGAATGTTTAAAGCGTTTCTCACATTGAGTACATCTGTAGGGCTTTTCACCACTGTGAATCATCAGGTGTCTTTTCAAATTCGATGAATCGGTAAAGCATTTGTCACATTGAGTACATTTGTAGCATTTTTCGCCACGGTGAATCTTCAGGTGTGTTTTCAAAGCTGATGATTGGTTAAAGCTTTTGTCACATTGAGTACATGTGTAGGGTTTTTTACCACTGTGAATCATCAAATGTCTATTCAAATCTGATGATTGGGTAAAACATTTCTCACATTGAGTACATCTGTAGGGTTTTTCACCACTGTGAAACAACAGGTGTGTTTTCAAATTTGATGAACAGGTAAAGCATTTGTCACATTGAGTACATCTGTAGGGGTTTTCACCACTGTGAGTCATCAGGTGTATTTTCAAATTTGATGATTGGTTAAAGCATTTGTCACACTGAGTACATCTGTAGGGTTTTTCACCACTGTGAATCATCAGGTGTTTTTTTCAAAGCTGATGAGTGTGTAAAGCTCTTGTCACACTGAGTACATCTGTAGGGTTTCTCACCACTGTGTATCATCAGGTGTGTTTTTAAATGCGATGATCGGTTAAAGCGTTTGTCACATTGAGTACATCTGTAGGGTTTCTCACCACTGTGAATCATCAGGTGTGTTTTCAAATGCGATGATCGGTTAAAGCGTTTGTCACATTGAGTACATCTGTAGGGTTTTTCACCACTGTGAATCATCAGGTGTCTTTTCATATCCGATGAACAGGTAAAACATTTGTCACATTGCGTACATCTGTAGGGTTTCTCATCACTGTGGATCATCAGGTGTGTTTTCAAAGTTGATGCATGGTTAAAGCATTTGTCACAATGATTACATCTGTAGGGGTTTTCACCACTGTGAGTTATCAGGTGTGTTTTTAAATGCGATGATCGGTTAAAGCGTTTGTCACATTGAGTACATCTGTAGGGTTTCTCACCACTGTGAATCATCAGGTGTGTTTGCAAATTTGATGAATGGTTAAAGCACTTGTCACATTGAGTACATCTGTAGGGTTTCTCACCACTGTGTATCATCAGGTGTGTTTTTAGACGTGACTGGAATTTAAATCCTTTACCACACACTGTACATTTCAAGGCCTTTCTTCTGTTCTTCTTACCAGTATTCATGTCTTGTCTTGTCTTGTCTAGACAACCTGCTAAAGACAAGAAAACAATACATGAAATAATTATTATTATTATATGTTGTACATGAAGATATTTTTTTATTCCTTCGCTCTTGGTTACATAATGAAAGATTTACAACAGAAATAAAAAGCAAGAGAAACAACATATAGGATTAGCTGCCTGCCAGCTGCTTCTCTTTGCTCCCAGTGCTCTGAGATGAAAACTCAGTGGCTCACTCACAGGGCGCAATGATTAGCATCTGCATTCAAAGACAAAGGGTAATAGCAAATTTAACGGCAAGAGAATATGAAGTCAATGTGCGTAAACAAAGGTACTGCCAGCTCGTCAAGTATAACAGAAACTCCCTGTACATGAGCTATGACTTACAAAAGCTTATTAATTGCAAACTTCATAGGCGAGGTTTGACCAGAAAGATCATGAAGAATGAATAAAAACAGTGGTAAGGTGTTCTGCAATAATTCAACCATAACTTCCATTTGAAAAATTAATGACAAAGTGTCTCTTTTCATCCCATCAGAGAGGTAAATCTGGAAAAGAAAGTGGAAATTTGAGTGATTTGATAAAAAGGACAGAGGGGTTTTCTTCCACGACAGCAACAGCTTTTCAATACAACCAGACAAAAGCTAGCATTGACTAAAATTTCCACATTTGACAGCTATAAATGTATAGTCGAGCCTCCCATAAGCAGACACCCTCGGGACCAGAAAAAGTGTCCACTTACGAAAGGTGTCCACTAGCGGAGGTTCTACTGTATTTGTGCATTGTATTTATTGGAGGAGCGTGCATGAAAGAACGTTTGCTAACGAAAATACAAGTGATGGGTTTTCTTAGATCACATTACAGTCAATTTCTCAAATTTCACAGCTTTTTGAAAATAATAATGAAATAACTACAAAAAAATATAGATGAAAAATGTTTTGCAAACGAAAAAGCCAAGTTTGTTTCCAGGTTTTGTGACTGTCGAATATACAAATTTCAGTCAATGGTTTGGTTGTAACGAAAAGCTGTCGCAGTTGTAGAAGCAAACTTTTTTTTTACCAAATCACTAAAATTTGTTTTCCAGATAATATTTTACTCTCTTAAGGCCGATTTAGACGGTACGATTTTGTCGCATGCGACATGCTTACGGCAAGCCTACGACACGAATTTTGTTGTGTAAATCAAACCTACGATTATTGTGTACGACACGAAAAATGTCGTAGGATTTTGAAACATGTTTTAAAACCCTACGACATGTCGTAGCTTCAAACAATGTTAAAAGATGAAAGTCGTATATGATTTTTACATGACGCAAGTAGCGCGCGCTACAAAAGTCGCATGCGACAAAATCGTACCGTCTAAATTGGCCTTTATGGGGATGAAATGAGATACTTTGTCATTAATCAAATCAACATTCCGTATTTGAATGGAAGTTATGGTTGAATTATTGCATTATTGAATTGAACTTTTGAACATGAAAACAATATTATTTAGGATGAACGCTTCAGCCATTTTGACTCAATTGGTTCGATTAGCAACCCCGACATAATATAATACTGAGTTCAACTATTAAATTGTTCATATACAAGAAAGTTCATTCCCTATCCTGAATCCAAGAGTCCCGTGTTCCTTTTCTAACTTTTCTAAAAATGGCGGCAAGTGATGTGGTTCATAAAAGTTCCATGAATCGAATTCAAAAGCACATTTGTGTCCAGGAAAATAACCTAAGAGCGAACTCGGCAAGAAAGCAGTGATAACTAAATACGTCAACCGAACTGAATCAACTGATACAAGTACAAAGCGACATCAAATCGGTCGACGACATCAACATGTTCACGAACGAGTATACTATCGGTATCACCGTATGTGACTGAATTCCACATTCAACTGCAATATAAACATTTCCTGAACACTATAAGAACAAATTTAAAGTGTTACGGGTTTCATTACTTACCTTATTGCCAGAAAAAAAACAGGAGAAAGCAGCAAAACACAAAGCGACGCACTGATTTCGTGTTGTATGCTGATTGGGGGCTCACAGCTCCTCACAGCGGTCAAATGTTCGAGTATGCGCAATGGTGTAAATTCTGGTCGCCCGCGCCCTTATTTCCCGCGCAAAATTTAAAGAGTCATTGCAAAGTTTTAAATTTGCGAAAGGAAACGACATATTAGGTAAGGCCCCGGCCGCACTAGGCTGACAAAATTTGTTTTGGCGCTACCAAAATATACTACAAATTTTGTCTCCGCCAAATTTTCATTTTGATAAACGTGTACGCACTTGAAAACCAAAAATCATGACAAATTATTCGCGAACCACAACATATCAATCACGTAGAAACCGAAAACCTCTGTTGTTGCTGTGAAATTTTGCATTCAACTCCTCGACAATCTTTTAAAACCAGTACTTTCTAAAGTTTTTTACTCTCCTGCCTTCGTGGTATGATACACAAATTGATTACCTAGATATTTCTTCTTCTCGGACTGAAATTTTAAACGACTTGCATGTTTCTTGCCGCTTTTCCCGACTGTCACTGTCACTTTTTAGCGTAATACTTGTGCCCGATCGGACCGTGCACTGTTCACTGTTTATAAAGCAAATTGTGCTACTCAAAGGCATCACTAGGTGCTGTTAGCAGGTAAAATTTGGGATCGGTACTAGTTGTACGGACCGTGGCAAGCGAATAATCATCGCTGTAACCTTGAGATTAATGTGTGTGAATTGACGAATCTGTCAGTTTTGACGCTTGACAAAATTTTGTCCTGCTCTGGGGCAGGACGACGGCGCCTTTGAAGTTTGGTAAGGCTTGACAAAATTTTGGTAGGAAAAAAATCGCCGTTCGCACTTGTGAAACGGAACTGATGACAGATATTTTTGCAAAACAAACACAAATTCGCCTAGTGCGGCCGGGCCCTAAAGGGAGAAGACAGACTTCTGAGTATATTTCCAGCATTCTGCAGGAGCATAATTATTACAATACAATTTTATTGGACGTTTACCAAATACGGAAAGGGCGGCCGGATATTTATAACATGGCGGGCCTATCGCATCGGGGTTTTTTCAGGGGGGGGGGGGGGGGGGGGGGGGGGGGGAGTAAATGTACTACGACATAGCGGTGCCCCTTTGGAGGACGAACAAATAAATTATTGTTTGGTTGTTGTTGTTCTACGTAGTGTCAGCCTTGCTTACTTTATTTATTTATTTTTGAAATGCTATGACGTTTTTGTTCGCCGACCACGTGTACGGCCAGGTGACCAAAAGACCCAAAAGGACGGAGGATCTGGGAACGAGAATGAAGGGAGATGACACACAAGGCTGAATAACGTCTGTGCCAGGGCGAGACAGTCTGTGCAAGCAACATGTTTGCCCGCTGACGTTCGTCGTTCTTAATTTTGTTTGATTAGTTTTGTTTTGTTAGTTAGTTTTCCTTTCTCTTCTCTACTTTATACAGAAACAAAATTACTACTTTAATTTCTTTGTTCTACGCCATTATATAAATTGATAATTTTCTTCTTGTTATTCATTACTAAAACCCTACTGTTAGCTACCCCTATTATAATTTGTTTTTCGTCACCTCCCGCCTCGAATAGCCCTGCTAATTTGCGGGAGGTGAAAATCTATGTATTTCAACCAAAGAGTTAATAAAGCTTGTTGTTGTCTTTGCTTTCCAAATATTTAATTTTCGATGTGATCCTTGTAATAATGCTGATAAACTTCAGGACATATTTCAGCTTGTATACAGCCTAGGGAAATGGCCTCGGTATCAAACAGAATTTTCTAATGTATTCTCTGCTTTGTTTATAGGTAGAAAAAATTACCTCATTTCTAGCGGAAATATTATACTCTAGCTTCAAGTAACCAAATTGTTGAAACAACCGTGAGTAGACAAGACACTCATGTGGTTTTGGCGCATAAATTTCATTCAAGTTACTCACTTTTTCAATATAATATTTGCCTGTTTTTGAGTCGTAGAGATTGTCCTTTTCCATAAAAATAAATGTCCTGATTTGGGGCAAATCACGACAGTGACTTGTAGTAAATCAGGTCAATAAATATAGCTTCTGATGATTATATTCCGTATTTGGGCGCTACACGCATGCAACTTTTGCACAAGTAGCTTGTAGTGTACCACAACTGTGACCCAAGTGAAAAAAAAAATCTTATATACCGTAAATCTCGTAATTTAATTTTCCATACGTTTCTTTAAAATTTCCAGTCAAGATCTTAGGATCGAGTGAACCGATGAACAAAAGTTCCACACAAATATAATATTATTGTTTGTAAAAAAAGTAAAAAATAATCAGAGTACAGTTGAGGTTGTGATACTTTAATAATAATAATTTATAATAACTTTCGGACGGTTGTTACTTTCGGAACTTTACGGCACGTGCTAGATGATACCAGAAAGTCTAGAAAACAATATAATATTATCATATACTGTACAAATGTAAAATTGTCCTGACCCAATACGTCCTGGAAAATATCTCACTTGTGTCCACGCCTTTAATCTACACCAACAGAAAACTAAAAACAACTCAAAGTTTTTTCCATTCCTAGTCTATATCTCTGTCATCCAACTTACAAAATTATATGTACAATGTACATGTATCACTACCCTCATCCCTGAATATTTCCGTCAGGTAATGTGTAATTGCCCGTTCCGAAGTTCAAATGGAGACGAGTTTTTAAATTTAAATTCAATTAAAAATTAGAGCCCGTCACAAGATAGCCTCCTCGCAGACGTTCTTTGGGCTAGTCACAAGAAAGATCACATTAAAATTAGTCAGTTTACCAAGTTTGAGGTTGTTTCGTTAGATTGCAACCATGTAGAAGGCTTTCAAAAATCAGAAAAATTAGAGACTTTGTATCGATTTGGGGGACGACATCTCTGAATTAGAGACGTTTGTATGGAATTTGGGCGACCTTTGACAGCTCACAGCCTGGTTACTATGTAATGTAACATAACCAAACTTAGTGAACTTACTCATTTTCATGCGATCTTTCTGGTGATGGGATTAATTTTTTAATATGACGTAATTTGAACAATAGGTAAACTAGTGCCCAGTTTCTTTTTGAACTTCGGAACGGGCAATTCCCTTGCTGACCCAAGAGTGAGCTCCAAAACTAAAATGGAAATTATGAACTAATGAAGATGACAAAAAACCTTATTAGCTAAAACGTTGTTACCACATTGCCTGGGACTATGGTAAAATCACTCTGTATCTTTCCGCATACCATGTTTATACATGTGATAAAGAATTCCACAACAGTTGTGACAAAATTCACCACACATCCAACAGGTGTATTTCTCTCTGTCTTCAGAAGAAATCTTCCTACATTTGTGTCTCTTTAAACCTTGGTCATCTTTGAATCCTTTACTGCAGTGGCTGCACTTGTGAGGAAAATCACCATGACTTGATCTGTTATGATGTAACAGACTTACTTTGTGAGTAAAACATTTGTCACATTGAGTACATCTGTAGGGTTTTTCACCACTGTGAATCATCAGGTGTGTTTTCAAATTTGATGATTGGTTAAAGTGTTTGTCACATTGAGTACAACTGAAGGGTTTTTTCACCACGGTGAATCATTAGGTGTGTTTTCAAAGCTGATGAGTGTGTAAAGCACTTGTCACATTGAGTACATCTGAAGGGTTTTTCACCACTGTGGATCATCAGGTGTGTTTTTAAATGCGATGATCGGTTAAAGTGTTTGTCACATTGAGTACATCTGAAGGGTTTTTCACCACTATGAATCATCAGGTGTGTTTTTAAATGCGATGATCGGTTAAAGTGTTTGTCACATTGAGTACATCTGTAGGGTTTTTCACCACTGTGAATCATCAGGTGTGTTTTCAAATGCGTTGAACGTTTAAAGCGTTTGTCACATTGAGTACATTTGTAGGATTTCTCACCACTGTGAATCATCAGGTGTGTTTTCAAATTCGACGAATGATTAAAGCGTTTGTCGCATTGAGTACATCTGTTGGATTTGTCCCCACTGTGAATCATCAGGTGTCTTTTCAAATTTGATGATTGGTTAAAGCAACTGTCACATTGAGTACATCTGTAGGGTTTCTCGCCACTATGAATCCTCAGGTGCCTTGTTAGATCTGATGATAGGTTAAAGCGTTTGCCACATTGAGTACAACTGTAGGGTTTCTCGCCACTGTGTATCGCCAGGTGTGTTTTTAGACCTGACTGGAATTTAAATCCTTTACCACACACTGTACATTTCAAGGCCTTTCTTCTGTTCTTCCTACCAGTATTCATGTCTTTTCTTGTCTTAGTAGACAACCTGCTGAAGACAAGAAAACAATACACATGTTGTAGATATGTTTTTTCATTCCAATCGCTCTTGGTTACATAATGAAAGATTTACAATAGAAATAAAAAGCAAGAGAAACAGCGTAATTATAGGATTTAGCTGCCTGCCAGCTGCTTCTCTTTGCTCCCAGTACTCTGAGGTGAAAACTCAAAGTGGCTCACTCACAGGGCGCAATGATTAGCATCTGTATAGAGAGGTAAATCCCGTTAAAGAGGTAAATCTGGAAAAGAAAGTGGAAATTTGAGTGATTTGATAAAAAGGACATACAGGGGTTTGCTTTCACGACAGCGTTTCACTACAACCAGACAAAAGCTAGCATTGACTGAAATTTACATATTTGACAGGTATACAGTCGAGCCTCCTGTAAGCGGACACCGTCGGGACCAGAAAAAGTGTCCGCTTACGAGAGGTATCCACCAGCGGAGTTTCTACTGTATTTGTGCATTGTACAATGTCCGCTAATGAAAATGCAAGTGGGGGGCTTTCTTAGATCACATTTGTTGGTTAGCTCAGTTGGTTGGGCGCCAGACAGCAGAGCGGGAGGTCGCGGGTTCAAATCCCGGCCGGACCAACAACCAGGGTCTTAAAATAACTGGTAAGATCATGCTGGCTGTGCTCAACACCTTGCCTCAGTTCAGATGATCGCGCCATTGGGCAGTGACGTTAAGCCGTTGGCCTTGTCTCCCACATCTCTTCATACAAAATTAGTAGGGGACGTTAAAGAACCCACATCACTGTTCGAAAAGAGTAGGGGACGTAGTCCCCGGTGTTGTGGTCTGGCCTGTTCACATGTACTCATGGGTTGGGTGGGTGGGGTGAATGGATTGATAATGGCTGCCATAGGTACCTTTACAAGCTGACGTCTGATCTCACCCCTGGGTTGAATAATTGTAAAGCGCATTTGGATATACTATATAGAAAATGCACTATATAAATGTCATTACCATTACAGTCAATTTCTCAAATTTCACAGCTTTTTGACAATAATAATGAAATAACTACTAAAAAATATAGATGGCAATTTTTTTGCAAAGGAAAAAGCTAAGTTTGCTTTCAGGTTTTGTAACTATCCTGTGGTTTGGTAGTACAGTAGCTGTCAAATATGCAAATTTCAGTCAACAGTCTGGTTGCAACAAAAAGCTGTCGCAGTTGTGGAGGCAAACTTTTTTATCAAATCACTAAAATAAAGGATGGAAAGAGATACTTTGTCATTAATCAAATCAACATTCGATATTTGAATGGAAGTTACGGTTGAATTACTGCATTATTGAATTGAACTTTTGAACATGAAAACAATATTATTTAGGATGAACGCTTCAGCCATTTTGACTCAATTGGTTCGATTAGCAACCCCGACATAATATAATACTGAGTTCAACTATTAAATTGTTCATGTACAAGAAAGTTCATTCCCTATCCTGAATCCAAGAGTCCCATGTTCCTTTCTAACTTTTCTAAAAATGACGGCAAGTGATGTGGTACATAAAAGTTCCATGAATCGAATTCAAAAGCATATTTGTGTCCTGCAGGAAAATAACCTAAGAGCGAACTCGGCAAGAAAGCAGCGATCACTAAATACGTCAACCGAACTGAATCAACTGATACAAGTACAAAGCGACATCAAATCGGTCAACGACATCAACATGTTCACGAACGAGTATCGGTATCACCGTATGTGACTGAATTCCACATTCAACGGAAATATAAACATTTCCTGAACACTGTGAGGACAAATTTAAAGTGTTACGGGTTTGATTACTTACCTTATTGCCAGAAAAAAAAGCAGGAGAAAGCAGCAAAACACAATGCGACGCAGCACATTTGCAGAACGGATCACTGATCACGTGTTGTTGTGCTAACGGAGCGAGGGCTCACAGCGGTCAAATGTTCAAGTAATGACGAGTATGCGCAAAGTCGTAAATTCTGGTCTTCCCGCGCAAAATCCCCGCGCAAAATTTTTAATGAAAAACCATTGTAAACAATCCGGTGCCACGCAAATTAATGCGAGAAAAAGTTTTAAATTCAGCTGAAAATTTGCGAAAGGAAACGACATTAGGTAAAGGGTGCCCTGGGTACCAGAGGTTTATTTCTCGCGTCGGGATCGGCCGGAGGCCGACAATAGAGACTTGAAACCAAGGTTCTTAAAATAGGTTCTTATATTTTCATCTGAATATACTATATATATTATAAATATCATCTCATAATACAGTATAAATCATTTATTTGTACCATAGAGCAATGCCTATAGAAGAAAAAAAAAAGTTATGTCAAGTTACTTTTAAATAGATGATCTTAATTCAGCAGTTTCTACCTATACACTTTTACAGCAACCCCACTGATAAGAACCTAACTTAAAATTTTAGCCTTAATAGGTTCTTATGTGGAGGGGGCTTAAAATGAAAATTTTAGCCTAACAGGTTCTTAAAACCCAGATTCTTATACGTGGGCTATTACTGTATTCAAACACAAAGTTTCTGAGTATATTTCCAGCATTCTGTTGATTTTATACATTTTATTGGACGTTTACCAAAAAAATTATATACATGTACGTGTTTAAAAACGGTGTAATGTTTAGGTTTGTCGGCGTAGTTTATTTTTGTTTGATGCTACGTTACGACGTTTGACCGCGGTGGAGAGTGGGTAGTTCCATTTTGAATGGGCGGGGGTAAGGTTATCGCATTGGGGTTTTTTCCTATTGAGCAGGATCAGGGGGAGGGGGGGGGGGGGGGGGAGAGAGCAACGGGCCTTGTAAATGTATTTGGCCATACGACACAGCCCTTTGGGGATGAACTAATAAATTATTGTTATTGTTCATTGCTCTCTCCTCCCCAGGCTCCCTTGGGCCTGTCTAAAAGGGAGAGCATCCTCGGAGACCCCAGAAGCAGTTAGTGGGGGCGAGCGAAAAAAATCGGCAAACAAAATTTTTCCTTTCCTACTTTTCTTTCGCGCAGTGGTGAGAGCACTCGCTTCCCACCAATGCGGCCTGGGATCGAATCTCGGACACGGCGTCAAATATGGGTTCAGTTTTGTTGTTAGCTCTCATCCTTGCCCCGTAGGTTTTTCGCTGGGTACTCCGGTTTCCCTCCCTCCACAAAAAGCAACATTTCTAAATTCCAATTCCATCTGGAAAAAGTGGAAGAGAAGAGCCACTCTGAAATTCCCATTTATTTTATTTTTTATTGGTACACTTTGTTTCTATTCTTTGCTATACTTACTTGTAATGCACATTTACATTTAAACGAGCTCCCGTGCTCAATTTTGTGATATGTGGATAAATAAAGCTACTACTACTACTTTGCAAAGTGCCTCTGATTTGTAAACAGCTTACACAACTACGTTAAATGGTATTATGTCAGTCAATCATTTTACAACAGAAACAAAACGCTTTACTGCGCCTTTCACTAACACGCAAACTCTGAAGTTCAAAACCCAACCAATGACTGCGTTTTACCGACCCTACCGTCAATCATAATTACGACAAGCAATGGACCTTGAAAATAGAAACAAAGTGGATAGAAATCCACCAATCACAATCCATGGCCGTGACCTTTGAACCTGTTGAAGTCCTTAAGACAATGAATGGCATCTTAAAATGCAACCGTTGGTTGAGTTATGAACTTCAGAGTTCGCATGTTATTGCATGGCAGTTATTTCCTTTAACAATATTTTTACGTTGATCCAAAGTCAAAACTGATCAACACAGACTAAATAACATCTATTAAACAAAACTACAGTAACTATTAGATTTACACAATTTATCTCGACAGTTAACAAAGTGCAACATCAGAAATTTGTCCTGGAAATTATCTTGTTTTACACCAAAAGAAAAAAAATAACCATTCAAAGTTTTTTTTCATCTCAGTTTATATCTGCCATCCAACTTACAAAATTATATGCAACATTACTTCTCATCCCTTTAATAAGCCTTTAACTTGCAAGAGTGCTAAGTTCAAAACTGAGTTAAAAATCTTCTTTCATTTGACAAAATTGTCAAAAAAAACAAAAAAAAAAACATCACATGAAAGTACTGCTCAACAGCTTTCAAATGAATGGTCACACTCCAGGGTTTCACTCGACCAGTGCAAGTCAGTCACCTGAGAGTGAGCTCCAGAACTAAATGGAGATTATGATCAACTAATAAGGATGACAAAAACCTTTTTATTTATCAAGCAATATTACCTACAAAAATTGTTACCACACTGCCTGGGACTATGGTAAAATCACTCTGTATCTTTCCGCATACCATGTTTATACATGTGATAAAGAATTCCACAACAGTTGTGACAAAATTCACCACACATCCAACAGGTGTATTTCTCCCTGTCTTCAGAAGAAAGTTTCCTACATTTGTGTCTCTTTAAACCTCGGTCATCTTTGAAGCCTTTGCTGCAGTGGCTGCACTTGTGAGGAAAATCACCATGAATTGATCTGTTATGATACAACAGACTTACTTTCTGAGTAAAACATTTGTCACATTGAGTACATCTGTAGGGCTTTTCACCACTGTGAATCGCCAGGTGTGTTTTCAAATTTGATGAACGTTTAAAGCGTTTCTCACATTGAGTACATCTGTAGGGTTTTTCACCATTGTGAATCATCAGATGTCTTTTAAGAATTGATGATTGGTTAAAGCATTTGCCACATTGAGTACATCTGTAGGGTTTTTCACCATTGTGAGTCATCAAATGTCTTTTCAAATCTGATGATTGGGTAAAACATTTGTCACATTGAGCACATCTGTAGGGTTTTTCATGGCCACTGTCTGTGTGAATCTTCAGGTGTGTTTTTAAATTTGATGAACGGTTAAAAGCGTTTGTCACATTGAGCACATCTGTAGGGTTTTTCACCACTGTGAATCATCAGGTGTGTTTTCAAAGATGATGCACGGTTAAAGCATTTGTCACAATGATTACATCTGTAGGGGTTTTCACCACTGTGAGTCATCAAATGTCTTTTCAAATCTGATGATTGGGTAAAGCATTTGTCACATTGAGCACATCTGTAGGGTTTTTCACCACGGTGAATCATCAGGTGTGTTTTCAAAGTTGATGCATGGTTAAAGCATTTGTCACAATGATTACATCTGTAGGGGTTTTCACCACTGTGAGTTATCAAATGTCTTTTCAAATTTGATGAATGGTTAAAACATTTGTCACATTGAGTACATCTGTAGGGATTCTCGCCACTGTGAATTATCAGGTGTGCTTTTAGACCTGACTGGAATTTAAATCCTTTACAACACACTGTACATTTCAAGGCCTTTCTTCTATTCTTCTTACCAGTATTCATGTCTTTTCCTGTCTTAGTAAACAACCTGCTACAGACAAGAAAACAATACACATGTTGTAGGTATTTATTTTCATTCTTTCGTTCTTGACATAATGAAAGATTTACAAGAGAAACAACATATAGGATTAGCTGCCTGTAAATAATCCAGTGAAAACAGCTGCTTCTCTTTGCTCCCAGCACTCTGAGGTGAAAACTCAAAGTGGCTCACCCACAGCGCGCAATGATTAGCATCTGTATTCAAAGGCTAATAGCAAATTTAACGGCAAGAGAATATGAAGTCAATGTGCGTAAACAAGCTACTGTCAGCTCATCAAGTCCAACAGAAACTCCCCGTACATGAGCTATGACTGTCAAAAGCTTATAATTGCAAACTTCATAGGCGAGGTTTGACCACAAAGGTCCGACCAGCAATAAAAACAGTGGTAAAGAGTTCTGCAATAATTCAACCATAACTTCCATTAAAAAATTAATGACAAAGTATGTATTTTCATCCCCGTTAGAGTGGTAAATCTGGAAAAGAAAGTGGAAATTTTGAGTGATTTGATAAAGAGGACATGCAGGGGTTTGCTTCGACAACAGTGATAGCTTTTCAATATTATACAACCAGACAAAAGCTACAATGCTATGTAGAAATACTTGAGACACTCTCACGATTTTGTGCCTTTTAAAACATTATTAATTTTCTATGTTTGACATCCCCTTCCCCCCCCTATCAATGTTGTTTTCACGTCAAATTTACGTTCCAATTTTTCGGTTACAACATTGTAATGGGGGGAGGGGGGTCAAAAGAAATAACTTAACACCCAGGCTTTTAGCCAGAAGTTGAAAAGTGGGCGTCCTGGAGGCATGTCCCTCAATAAATTTGTTAAAGCTTTGGTGCATTTTTCATCATTTTCTCCCAGGATTGGGCGTCCACAGGACACCTGGACGCCCTTCTGGCTAAAAGCTTAATTGTTAACACCTCAAGAGAAAAAAAATTAGAAAGGCAAAGAAGATCTTTTTTTTTTTTACGAGGAGTGTCTCAACCATTTTGCATAGCATTGTAGCATTGACTAAAATTTCCATATTTGACAGCTTTTCAGTCGAATCTCCCATAAGCGGAAACAGAACAAGTGTCCACTTAAGAGAAGTGTCCGCTTATGGCAGGTTAAAAATGTGGTGTTTGTATGAAGCTGGGAACGTGACCAAGTGTCTGCTTACGAGAGGTGTCCGCCTACAGGAAATGTCCGTTAGCGGAGGTTCTACTGTATTTCTGCATTGTACTTATTAGAGGAGAATGCATAATGAAATAACTACAAAAATATATAGATGTAAAAGCAAAGTTTGTTTTCGGGTTTTGTGACTGTTCATTCAATGGTTTGGTTGTAACGAAAAGCTGTCGCAGCTGTAGAAGCCAACCTTTTTTACCAAATCACTCAAATTTGTTTACTCTCTCATGGGGATGGAATGAGATACTTTGTCATTAATCAAATCAACATTCGATATTTGAATGGAAGTTATGGTTGTTACCGTAAAATTCCATGTATAAGCCGCACCTTTTTACTCAAAATTTGGGTTCAAAATCGGGGGTGCGGCTTATCTACGGCACAATCTCCGATTGGGGTTCTCAGTGGCCTCATTAATATTCATAAAAACCTCTTAAGATGTTACTGAATAAACATATAACAAACTGAAAGTATGTTGTTGTTGATCGTTGCTTTTATGACCGGTAGTGTGGCTCCTGAAGGAGCTGTTTGGGTCGAAAACTTTCATTCGTAAATCTTGTTCCTCGATTTTAAGTCGCATGCCTTGGTAAATGGCCGACCATTTCAAGGTTATTTACTTCTTGCATGGCAACTTTATCCACTAGATTTTTGAATTATTGTCCTGCATCAAGTTTTCTACTATTGAAAGTTCCCAAACATCTCAAAAGACATGGTACTAATCCTCGGACCACTGAATGCACGAATGCATACGTCCCCATTTTGCTCATACGAACTACGATCCCACGATGTGGTGCCCAGACTTCTCTCCACCTGTCAATGCTTGGTTACTAAGCTATCGCTTCGTACATTTCAACGATTTCAACTACATGTACATTTCATTTGAACGTGTCGCTAAAGTGTTTTGAAGCAACAATGCAGAAAAAATCAAAACAAAAGAGCATTTTAAGTTCAAGACATGGTGATCTCGGACTCACAAGGTATGACAAGTAAGATTTGACCATCTATAGAGTTAATAAATTTGAAAGTTTGTAAGAACCGCATCATCTAGTGTTCTGAAACTGTATTTGTTTGTTTACCAAACGCAACTTGTCTTATCTTTTTTTTGCAAAATTGAGCTTCCAAATTGGGGTGCGGCTTATCTACGGATGCGGTTTATACATGGAGTTTTACGGTTCTGCATTATTGAATTGAACTTTTGAACATTGAATTTTGACTCAATTGGTTTGATTAGTAACCCTGGGCATAATATAATACTGATACAGAGTTAAAGATGATTTTCAGTCCGTACTGTGCATGCTCAGGGTTTGTTTACATTTTTGTTTTGAATTTGTTGATACGTTACACTTTGGTGATAGTGTACATGAAGTTGTTATGAAGTTTTTGAGTCTGACATTACATGTCATTGAGTTCCTGAAATATGCTCGATGAGCTGAAACGTCGGTTTGGGATAACGCCAAGGTTCTTCTACTCGTTATTATTGTTTGGCAAGAATATCTGGCGTTAACAATGTCAATGAAGAAAAATGTAAGTTTGTACAACAATTTCTATTTTCGCTAGTATTTACATTCCTTTGTATGCGACTCATAACATAGCAGGCGGAGATTGCGCAGTACGGACTGTAAATAATCTTTAAACTATTAAATTGTTCATGTACAAGAAAGTTCATTCCCTATCCTGAATCCAAGAGTCCCATGTTCTTTTTTAAACTTTTCTAAAAATGACGGCAAGTGCTGTGGTACATAACAGTTTCATGAATCGAATTCAAAAGCACATTCGTGTCCTGCAGGAAAATAACCTAAGTGCGAACTCGACAAGAAAGCAGTGATAACTAAATACGTCAACCGAACTGAATCAACTGATACAAGTACAAAGCGACATCAACATGTTCACGAACGAGTATCGGTATCACCGTATGTGACTGAATTCCACATTCAACGGAAATATAAACATTTCCTGAACACTGTGAGGACAAATTTACAGTGTTACGGGTTTGATTACTTACCTTATTGCCAGAAAAAAAAACAGGAGAAAGCAGCAAAACACAATGCGACGCAGCACACTTGCAGAACGGATCACTGATCACTGATCACGTGTTGTTGTGCTACGGAGCGAGGGCTCACAGCGGTCAAATGTTCAAGTAATGACGAGTATGCGCAAAGTCGTAAATTCTGGTCTTCCCGCGCAAAGTCGTAAATTCTGGTCTTCCCGCGCAAAATCCCCGCGCAAAATTTTTAATGAAAAACCATTGTAAACAATCCGGTGTCAAGCAAATTAATGCGAGAAAAAGTTTTAAATTCAGCTGAAAATTTGCGAAAGGAAACGACATTAGGTAAAGGGTGCCCTGGGTACAAGAGGTTTATTTCTCGCGTCGGGATCGGCCGGAGGCCGACAATAGAGACTTGAAACCAGAAACCGTGCAAGAAAAGCCTCTGGCACCCAGGGTAGGTAAAGGGAGAAGTTTAGACTATTCAAACACAAAGTTTCTGAGTATATTTCTAGCATTCTGTTGATTTGATACATTTTATTCCGTTTACCAAAAAAGTTTATATACATGTACGTGTTTAAAACACGGTGTAATGTTTAGGTTTGTCGGCGTAGTTTATTTTTGTTTGTTGCTACGTTACGACGTTTGACCGCGGGAGAGTGGGTAGTTCAATTTGGAATGGGCGGGGGTAACCAGGGGTTATCGCATCAGGGTTTTTTTCTATTGAGCAGGATCGGGGGGGGGGGGGGGAGCAACTGGCCTTGTAAATGTACTTGCTCATACGACATAGCGGTGCCCCTTTGGGGATGAACTAATAAATTATTGTTGTTGTTGATTGCTCTCCTCCCCAGTCTCCCTCGGGCCTTTCTAAAAGGGAGAGCATCCTCGGAGACCCAGTGGCAGTTAGTGGGGGCGGGCGAAAAAAACTCGGAAAGCAAACTTTTTCCTCTCCTACTTTTCTTTGCCGATGGGATGGCGCAGTGGTAAGAGCACTCGCCCCCCCCCCCCCCCCCCCCCCCACCCCCAATGCAGCCCGGTCTTTGTACAGCGCAAGCACTGTTAATGTATTATTTTTTGCAATTTCCTTGCAATTTTTTGCATTGCATAAACTTAATGGAAACGCACTTCCTGACCTGTAATTCTCACGAATGAGTAAAACTATTTCGTTAAACATGATGAATTTCGTCTGAATGCGTATACGCGATGAAACGTTAAAAACCTACTAATAAAACTGTAACCATTTAATGAGCTCATTAACGTGGTAACTAAGAATCAGCATAGAATGATGATGCACTTAAAATGAGTGACTGTTCAGAAGGTCTGACATTTTCATCAAGCAACAGACCTTGAAAATAGAAACAAAGTGGATGGAAATCCACCAATCACAATCCATGGCCGTGACCTTTGAACCTGTTGAAGTCCTTAAGACAATGAATGGCATCTTAAAATGCAACCGTTGGTTGAGTTATGAACTTCAGAGTTCGCATGTTATTGCATGGCAGTTATTTCCTTTAACAATATTTTTATGTTGATCCAAAGTCAAAACTGATCAACACAGACTAAATAACATCTATTAAACAAAACTACAGTAACTATTAGATTTACACAATTTATCTCGACAGTTAACAAAGTGCAACATCAGAAATTTGTCCTGGAAATTATCTTGTTTTACACCAAAAGAAAAAAAATAACCATTCAAAGTTTTTTTTTTCATCTCAGTTTATATCTGCCATACAACTTACAAAATTATATGCAACATTACTTCTCATCCCTTTAATAAGCCTTTAACTTGCAAGAGTGCTAAGTTCAAAACTGAGTTAAAAATCTTCTTTCATTTTACAAAATTGTCACACAAAAAAAACAACATCACATGAAAGTACTGCTCAACAGCTTTCAAATGAATGGTCACACTCCAGGGTTTCACTCGACCAGTGCAAGTCAGTCACCTGAGAGTGAGCTCCAGAACTAAATGGAGATTATGATCAACTAATAACGATGACAAAAACCTTTTTATTTATCAAGCAATATTACCTACAAAAATTGTTACCACACTGCCTGGGACTATGGTAAAATCACTCTGTATCTTTCCGCATACCATGTTTATACATGTGATAAAGAATTCCACAACAGTTGTGACAAAATTCACCACACATCCAACAGGTGTATTTCTCCCTGTCTTCAGAAGAAAGTTTCCTACATTTGTGTCTCTTTAAACCTCGGTCATCTCTGAAGCCTTTACTGCAGTGGCTGCACTTGTGAGGAAAATCACCATGACTTGATCTGTTATGACGTAACAGACCTACTTTCTGAGTAAAACATTTGTCACATTGAGTACATCTGTAGGACTTTTCACCACTGTGAATCACCAGGTGTCTTTTCAAACTTGATGAACGTTTAAAGCGTTTCTCACATTGAGTACATCTGTAGGGTTTTTCACCACTGTGAATCATCAGATGTCTTTTAAGAATTGTTGATTGGTTAAAGCATTTGTCACATTGAGTACATCTGTGGGGTTTTTCACCACTGTGAATCATCAGGTGTCTTTTCAAATGCGATGAGAGGCTAAAGCCTTTCTCACATTGAGTACATCTGTAGGGTTTTTCACCACTGTGAATCATCAGGTGTGTTTTTAAATGCGATGAACAGTTAAAGTGTTTGTCACATTGAGCACATCTGTAGGGTTTCTCACCATTGTGTATCATCAGGTGTGTTTTTAAATGCGATGAACGGTTAAAACATTTGTTACATTGAGTACATCTGAAGGGTTTCTTACCCGTGTGAATCATCAGGTGCCTTTTTAGAGCTGACTGGAATTTAAATCCTTTACCGCACACTGTACATTTCAAGGCCTTTCTTTTATTCTTCTTACCAGTATTCATGTCTTTTCTTGTCTCGTCTAGACAACCTGCTACAGACAAGAAAACAATACACATGTTGTAGATATTTTTTTTCATTCCTTTGCTCTTCGTTACATAATGAAAGATTTACAACAGAAATAAAAAGCAAGAGAAACAGCATATAGGATTAGCTGCCAGCCAGCTGCTTCTCTTTACTCCCAGCACTCTGAGGTGAAAACTCAAAGTGGCTCACTCACAGGGCGCAATGATTAGCATCTGTATTCAAAGGGTAATAGCAAATTTAACGGCAAGACAATAATTATGAAGTCAATGTGCGTAAACAAAGCAGTATAACAGAAACTCCCCGTACATGAGCTAATGACTGACAAAAGCTTATTAATTGCAAACTTCACAGGCGAGGTTTGACCACAAAGGTCCAGCAATAAAAACAGTGGTAAAGAGTTCTGCAATAATTCAACCATAACTTCCATTAAAAAATTAATGACAAAGTATGTCTTTTCATCCCCGTTAGAGAGGTAAATCTGGAAAAGAAAGTGGAAATTTGAGTGATTTGATAAAGAGGACATACAGGGGTTTGCTTCGACAACAGTGATAGCTTTTCAATATTATACAACCAGACAAAAGCTACAATGCTATGCAGAAATACTTGAGACACTCTCATGATTTCGCGCCTTTTAAAACATTATTGATTTTCTATGTTTGACATCCCCTTCCCCCCTATCAATGTTGTTTTCACGTCAAATTTACGTTCCAATTTTTCGGTTACAACATTGTAATGGGGGGAGGGGGGTCAAAAGAAATAACTTAACACCCAGGCTTTTAGCGAGAAGTTGAAAATGGGCGTCCTGGAGGCATGTCCTCAATAAATTTGTTAAAGCTTTGGTGCATTTTTCATCATTTTCTCCCAGGATTAGGCGTCCACAGGCCACCTGGACGCCCTTCTGGCTAAAAGCTTATTGTTAACACCGCAAGAGAAAAAAAAATTAGAAAGGCAAAGAAGATCTTTTTTTTTTTACGAGGAGTGTCTCAACCATTTTGCATAGCATTGTAGCATTGACTAAAATTTCCATATTTGACAGCTTTTCAGTCGAATCTCCCATAAGCGGAAACAGAACAAGTGTCCACTTAAGAGAAGTGTCTGCTTATGGCAGGTTACAAATGTAGTGTTTGTATGTAGCTGGGAAAGTGACCAAGTGTCTGCTTAAGAGAGGTGTCCGCCTACGGGAAATGTCCATTAGCGGAGGTTCTACTGTATTTCTGCATTGTACTTATTAGAGGAGAATGCATAATGAAATAACTACAAAAAATAAAGGAAAAAGTAAAGTTTGTTTTCAGGTTTTGTGACTGTTCAGTCAATGGTTTGGTTGTATTGAAAAGCTGTCGCAGCTGTAGAAGCAAACTTTTTTACCAAATCACTCAAATTTGTTTACTCTCTCATGGGGATGGAATGAGATACTTTGTCATTAATCAAATCAACATGGAAGTTAAGGTTGAATTACCGTAAAATTCCATGTATAAGCCGCACCTTTTTACTCAAAATTTGGGTTCAAAATCGGGGGTGCGGCTTATCTACGGCACAATCTGCGATTGGGGTTCTCAGTGGCCTAATTAATATTCATAAAAACCTGTTAAGATGTTACTGAATAAACATATAACAAACTGAAAGTATGTTGTTGTTGATCGTTGCTTTTATGACCGGTAGTGTGGCTCCTGAAGGAGCTATTTGGGTCGAAAACTTTCATCGGCAAATCTTGTTCCTCGGTTTTAAGTCGCATGCCTTGGTAAATGGCCGACCATTTCAATGTTATTTACTTCTTGCACGGCAACTTTATCCACTAGATTTTTGAATTATTGTCCTGCATCAAGTTTTCTACTATTGAAAGTTCCCAAACATCTCAAAAGACATGGTACTAATCCTCGGACCACTGAATGCACGAATGCATACGTCCCCATTTTGCTCATACGAACTACGATCCCACGATGTGGTGCCCAGACTTCTCTCCACCTGTCAATGCTTGGTTACTAAGCTATCGCTTCGTACATTTCAACGATTTCAACTACATGTACATTTCATTTGAACGTGTCGCTAAAGTGTTTTGAAGCAACAATGCAGAAAAAATCAAAACAAAAGAGCATTTTAAGTTCAAGACATGGTGATCTCGGACTCACAAGGTATGACAAGTAAGATTTGACCATCTATAGAGTTAATAAATTTGAAAGTTTGTAAGAACCGCATCATCTAGTGTTCTGAAACTGTATTTGTTTGTTTACCAAACGCAACTTGTCTTATCTTTTTTTTGCAAAATTGAGCTTCCAAATTGGGGGTGTGGCTTATCTACGGATGCGGTTTATACATGGAGTTTTACGGTTCTGCATTATTGAATTGAACTTTTGAACATTGAATTTTGACTCAATTGGTTTGATTAGTAACCCTGGGCATAATATAATACTGATACAGAGTTAAAGATGATTTCCAGTCCGTACTGCGCATGCTCAGGGTTTGTTTACATTTTTGTTTTGAATTTGTTGATACGTTACACTTTGGTGATAGTGTACATGAAGTTGTTATGAAGTTTTTGAGTCTGACATTACATGTCATTGAGTTCCTGAAATATGCTCGATGAGCTGAAATGTCGGTTTGGGATAACGCCAAGGTTCTTCTACTCGTTATTATTGTTTGGCAAGAATATCTGGCGTTAACAATGTCAATGAAGAAAAATGTAAGTTTGTACAACAATTTCTATTTTTGCTAGTATTTACATTCCTTCGTATGCAACTCATAACATAGCAGGCAGAGATTGCGCAGTACGGACTGTAAATAATCTTTAAAACTATTAAATTGTTCATGTACAAGAAAGTTCATTCCCTATCCTGAATCCAAGAGTCCCATGTTCCTTGTATAACTTTTCTAAAAATGGCGGCAAGTGCTGTGGTACATATATATAACAGTTTCATGAATCGAATTCAAAAGCACATTCGTGTCCTGCAGGAAAATAACCTAAGTGCGAACTCGGCAAGAAAGCAGTGATAACTAAATACGTCAACCGAACTGAATCAACTGATACAAGTACAAAGCGACATCAAATCGGTCGACGACATCAACATGTTCACGAACGAGTATCGGTATCACCGTATGTGACTGAATTCCACATTCAACGGAAATATAAACATTTCCTGAACACTGTGAGGACAAATTTAAAGTGTTACGGGTTTGATTACTTACCTTATTGCCAGAAAAAAAACAAACAGGAGAAAACAGCAAAACACAATGCGACGCACACTTGCAGAACGGATCACTGATCACGTGTTGTTGTGCTACGGAGCGAGGGCTCACAGGGGGGGGGGGGGGGGGGGGGGGGGGGGGGGGGGGGGGGGTGGGTACTCCCAAAAAAATTGGGTGGGGGTGTGCCGCTGCGGCTATAAAAACCCTTACCCTGTACCAGAGCACAAAACGCTAATTTTGCGACCCTATTCCAGACTAACTGTTGAAAAAAGATACCCTGTTCCAGAGGATTTTTAACGATTCTTTTTCTAACCCAAAAGGCTAAACTATAAATCAGGACTGCTAACGTGTAGCTGTAAAGCTTCTTTAATACTCCTGCGCGTTTCGTTTCGTCTGACTAACGTAGACTTCGTCTACCCTATTCTAGAGTATAAATTACCGATCTTCGTGCCAACTTCTGGAAACTGATACCCTGTTCCAGACCAAAAAATGCCTTTTGGTATACCCTGTTCCAGAGCAAAATGCTCAAAAACCATACCCTGTCCAGCGGCACGTACCTATATAGCGTATTTAAGGGAGTACCCCCCCCCCCCCCCCCCCACACCCCCCTCTCGGTGGCCCATAAGTGTCACGGCAAAACCAAAACTCACGGCAACACAACACGAACTCACGGCAGAACAACGCCAGCCCACGGCAGAACAACGAAAGTTTGTCACGGCGGAAGTGAAAAGCCACGGCGGAAGTGAAATACCACGGCGGAAGGCTGTTAGCTTTAAAACAAGGAACGGGGAATAGTAAAATGAAGAACGGGGAACGGGAATGAGGAATTAGTGCGAGATATACTCGTGAGAGTAAAACCATATACAGTAGAATCCCGATTTCTAGAAAAAAAATCGGGGGAAATCGGGAGTTTGAAATATCGGAGGTAAAATTACAGTGAAAACGGTTCGAGTTAGCGAGGTTTCATTCTCGTCCCCAGAGGCCACGATTCTTTTGGTCAGCACCAAGAATCGAGACCTCTGGCCGGTTCCAACACCGGAAGTCCGCGAATCGCGGACTAACCGTCAAATCTGACAAATCTGATTGGCCGAGAAAACAGAACGAGTACTCTGCGCATGTTCAACAAATTGGTTCCGGCCAGAGGTCTCGATTCTTGGTGCTGACCAAAAGGATCGTGGCCTCTGGGGACGAGAATGGCGAGGTTTTGGAAATCGAGCAGTTCGAGAATCGGGATTCCACTGTAGTGGCAAACACAACACGCGAAAACATTCAAAAGACTTGCGTCAGAACAAATCAAATCAAATCAATCAATCAAAAACTTTATTAATGTGTGGTCAGTAATACGAATATCGAGACGAGATCAGATAAAAGACAGAACGCTCAATTGAATTGATGCAAGAAACAGGAATAAATTAGCCTTAGCGTCAAACAAAGTATATATCTCGTCTCCAAATGCAATAGCTTCTTGGAAGCTACAGTACTCTGACGAAATTGGACCAAGAAAAATATTATATCCGTGATCAAAACAAAGCATCGGAATTACGGAGGAGGGCGAAAGCCTGACGTACAGGCCGGAAACCAACATGACCTCGTTAGACGGAAGAGCCTGAACACAGTCGAACGCTTGTAAGTCGTCCTCATAATACAACATATATTTCAAATATTGCCCGTTAGTAGTATATATAAGGGGGGTACTGGCTCACTTCCCCACCCCCGGTGGGCCCCCCAGCCATTGCTCAGCCACATATCTGTACGCCTCGGCGTATGCGAACTTGGCCCAGTAAGCTAAGCGGAGGGTCTGGATGGGGGGGGGTCCAAATGTCAGTTGTCAGTTAAAAATTAGGCCATTTCTCAGTTGTCAGTTAAATTTTGGGTCATTTATCAGTTGTCAGTTAAACGGCTATTAATAATTAACTAAGAACCTTAATAATCGCTTTTGGCCCATTTTAGACCCCCTCAGTTAAGTTTGAACCCCAATTGAACGTAACGGAGGTAATTATTTATTGAATAGGGGAGGCTTTCCTATTAAGCCAGAAATAAACACTTTCTTTCTTTTTATTAATTAATTAATTAATTTATTTATTAAGTTATTAATTTATTAATTTTATTCAAAACGAAGACCCCATCAATTTCGTGTTTCTCGGCTGGGGCGTCTTACAAAGCCTTTAAGCGACGGTCTTAGGTTTCAGGTCTTAGGTCTTAGCTCTTCGTTAAAGCATCGCAAATTAAGGAGGTGCCACACTATACAGGGCGAAAGCCTGACACGCCGAGAACCAAACTTGATCTCTTAAAATTTGAACACAATCGAATGAAGACACAGTCGAAGTCTCCATTTTACTTGAAAATCCTCCTCATATAACATATTGCCCGTTAGAAACATACTTGAAGAAGAATAGGTCAGAACTAAGACCATAATAGAGAACGGCAAAAGTACCAATGTCACGAACCGTAGGAGTCGCGTTTGGTCTGTCAACACTCCACATATGACATCACGTGGTCTAAAGTAACCAATTGGAAACACGGTTCGTCTGGTAAACGGCTGGAAGTAGGGCTAGTTGTTCGGCAACTTTTTCGTTTTTTCGGCAACCTTTTTGTTTTGGAGCAACTTTTTGTCGGCTTCGGTGCCGCTCGAAAGCCGTATCGGAATCGAGACGATAAAATCCCACGATTGCTTTTAATACTAATGCCGCGAGCAGACAGTTTTTCCTTCGACCGCGTGGCCACCATAAATTGAGGATCATGTAACAGATATGTCATGTTGTCATTCTCAAATTGCAAATGATTCATTTTAATACTTATTAACCTTATTCTGCCTGGGCTTTTTTTTCGTTCCTGAGCCCTGGGGGGGGGGGGGGGCAGATAGTGCCCCCCCCCCCCCCTATGTATCTCGAAAAGTATTGACGCTATGAAAATGAAACTTACATGGTGTGTAAAGCATCCGAAAATCTTTATTTTAGTGGCAGTCACGTGTCAATTATGACGTCATACACGCCATAATGACGTCATACGTTAAAAAAATCCGCCATCTTGGATCCTAAATCTTGGATTTCTAAATTGTTCAGAAATGTCAGAAAATCTCCAAATTTGTTTTGAAAAAATCATGAAAAATATAAAGATGCTAAAACGGCAAAAATGTTATGAAAACTGAAAATTGAGCTAAGAAAACAACAAATTTGGGTAAAATGATCTGTATCTCGAAATTTATTTTTGCTATAAAAATGAAACTTATGTGGTGTATAAAGCATTCAAACATGTTTATTTTAGTGACAATCACGAATCAATTCTGATATCATATCACGCCAAAATAACGTCATACTTTAAAAGTGTCCGCCATCTTGGATTTTTAAATTGTTCAGAAATGTCAGAAAATCACCAAATTTGATTTGAAAACATTGAAAACAATATAAGGATGCAACAATTGCAAAGATTTTGGAGGAAACTATTCGTAGAAAGCGGAAATCTCATGAATTAAGCTGAAAATACCAAATTTGGCTAAAACGGCCTGTCAAAATTTGGTTACCATGGAAACATCAAGTCACGTGATCAAAATATTGACACACCAAAATGTTCCCAGATAATGTTTAGGAAAAGTCATAAAGTTTGGCTATGATTGCTTGAATGCTTTTTAAGTACGATAAATTTGAAGTCAGCGCGGGCACTTTCTGCCCCCCCACCCCCCCCCCCCCCCCCAGGCAGAATAGGGTTAACGACATTGGAAATTCGAGTCTGCTGTTAGTCTCCTTCCCTGATTCAGTGTCGTAAAACACATAAATAATAACCGAAAAATATTATCTTTAAAGGGTTTAAAGAATATTAGGATCTTCCAAGTCTGTTGTCAGTTGTCAGTTAACCATGTTCCAAATGTCAGTTTGTCGGTTAAATTTTAGGCTATTTGTCAGTTGTCAGTTAAAATTTTAGCCATTTGTCAGTTGTCAGTAAGCCCCATCCAGACCCTCTAAGCGGACCCGGCGTACATGACCTCCTGCTACCCGGGCCCCAGGGCCGGCCCAGGCAATTTTTTTTTTTACGCCCACTTCAAGATGGCGGCCATTTACATTTTGTATTTTTTTAAGCGACTAAATATTGTTTCGGGTTTATCAACAGCTCAGAATTTAAATTTAGCCAACGTTTTACTGTTTGGGGTTAAAAAATGGTTTAAATTTTGATGTTAAGTAGCGATTTTATGATTCGTTCGTAGTAAACCGGTTATTATTGGTCAGTTTTGACGTATGTTACGGGAGCACGTTATTGCCTTAAAAATTAGTGTTTCGGGCAGCTAGCGGCTCGATTGTGTTGTGCTAGGGAATAAGGTTATTGTGGGTTAGAATCAACTCAATTCATGAACTGTGTTCCCTTTTTGTGGAAAAAGTCTTAACGCCGCCATCTTGAAGTGGGCGTAAAAAAAAAAATTGCCCTCGCCGGCCCCCACCCCAGGTCCCAGCCCCTGCCCGAACACCCATTTAGAGAAACGTGGGCTATGGGGTATATCCGCCCGGCAACATGGCCACTATGGATGACCTCATAGAAGAGATGCCCGTAAAGTATCAAGAGCTCGAGCCCCCAACCCTACCCACCCGTGAGCCCTTATCCACCCCAGGGGGACAATCCGCGTGTAATATTACCGAAGCAATCCAAGCTAAAATCCGTGAGCGCGTTGCCATGGGATGGAAAGCAATAAATAGAGGTTATTCAGCGGAAAGTTGTGCAATACGGCTGGGTATTTTTACGAGTCAGTTTTTATTTTTTCGAGCCTTCAGGCGAGAAAAAATAAACACTGACGAGTAAAAATGCCCAGCCGTATTACACAACTTTCCGCTGAATAAATTGTTTATTATACGACATAATTATTTCCAAAAATATAGGCTTTCCGACAGCGTTTTCCGTAGCGCGCGGTCAGGGGGACTGAGACCCGTGTAATACGGTCTCATATTTGCTCTCGTCTTTGTGCGTATTCGCACTCTAAAATGCCATGTCGTATAATAAATGCACTTATAATCCATCAAATATTTTTCTCGCGCGCGATTGGTCTAAAACACGTCACGTGACGCAGCCAAAAAGTTTTCAAAGTTTACTTTTTACGTTCGCAAGTTCAGTTTTCGTCTCAAATAAATTGCTAAGTTTAATAGAACTGTTTGTTTTGAACAGACTAGAAACATTTTTGGAGGCCAACATAATTATATTTTTTATGTTTAACAGCTTGGCCGAGATCTTCCACGGCAAACCGATGAGAGCGGCCTTGTGAAAAAATATTTGAAGGATAATAACTACAATAGCCTCCATTTGGCTTCAAAAATATGCTCGGATATTTGTCCTTGGACATTATCTGTTCCTCGAAGCTCACAGTTTTCCTCGAGCTTCGCTCTCGGAAAACTGTTCGCTTCTCGGAACAGATAATGTCCGCGGACAAATATCCGAGCATATTTCCTCGCCAAATGGAGGCTATTGTTTATATATACGGGCCGCCCCTGTATATGCATTGCGGGAGCGAATCACCGTGCATATGCATGTACATTGTGCCCCATCGGCCTGGAGTGTGCCTGGGGCGGCAAATGTGTTGAGCGATACTATAGGGTAGGCGCTTGGCACGACGTTGAAAACTTTGCCGAGTACGTGGTCCCCGCGCCTTGCACACTTTGGCGGGGACGAGTGATGTCCAGCTCAGGCCAGCGGGAACCGTGGCTACTTGGGGCCCCAAACCAGCAAGAGCTGCGGCACTGGCGTTAGCGCCCGCCGGAGCTAGGCATGGCAGGTGCGTCTTATGTCCCACTTTCTGTGCTTGCGTGGTTCCGCGGTCCTGTAGATTCGAGAAAAACTAATCGCTGCGATCGTGTTGTTCTATACGGCCTCTTTGAAAGACACGAAGGCTGTATTTGAAAGTTTCGCTGGAGAGCTTTCCGCGACTGCCCAGTGGGGAAAGAACTACTCTCGCCTCGCGTTCAGCCCCCGGTACCCTTATGATACAACTTTTCACAAAGTTTAAAAAAATTCTTCGGAGGGGATTCAGAGCCACCTTAATGTTCGAAAATTTAACATGCTGATCAATATTCAATTATAAAAAATGGGGGTCACCGAGCCTGTTTTTGAGTTATTAGCACTTAAAGCAAAAATTAAGGGTGTTTTTGACAGGTTATACTGTTGCTATGGTAACCTATTATGTCATGAAGATTATCATAACTTGTTCACCGATGATTGGGCATTTGTTTGATACCTTTATTTTAACATCAACCGATATAGGGTGGTAGTATCGATCCATCAAAGTACAAGGGCTGTAAACCGTTATGAGCCACCTTAAGCCTCGCGAACTACGGATCTGTCAATTTCGCGAAATTAAGTACGCGCGAAAAGTAGCAAGAATAAGGTAGTATATACCAAGAGCTCTCGTCTGAATCCTAGTTGGACTCCCCCAAAAAACACACGCCACAATTATTGGTGTGGCTTGCTACAAGCTAGACTGTTCACAGTCCCTCTATTTTTTGCGCTGAAATCGTCGCGCTGTCACGATCGATCGTGGAGCCGCCATCTTGGATTGTTTGGCGAGGGTGTCCTCTCCCCAGATTTCGCTCGCCAAATAATCCAAGATGGCGGCTACACGATCGTCGTGACAGCGCGACGATTTCAGCGCAACAAATAGAGGGACTGTGAACAGTCTAGCTACAAGCCAAGCGCTGCCAAGAGTTTATTAACAACCTGAACAGGGGTTGTGGAACAACAGCTGGGTGAAAAACCTCCACGTACGTCCACTTGCTCCTAGGAGGAAAACCCCGGGCCAGCTGTACCCCACGTTCAAAGGCCTCCCGGGCTGGGCCAAAAACTGAGCTAAACAGTAAACCTAGGCTTATAACCAAATTTGGTTTTGACAACTGACAGAAAAGCGGACTATCATAATTTAACGTAGCCTTATCTAAGTATCTAAGTATGGCCACAGGGGGCTTGCCTGAAGCGGTCAACATGACCCAGGCTCCGTCCCTAAACTAAATTTAGCTTATTATCAAGCAGGAACTTTGCGTCATACTCCTCATCCAGCTGCAGTTATCCTTCACTGAAAAAAACACACAGTTAATTACACTCTCTGTACATATGGAATAAAAAGAAGTACTTCATAGATTATACACCCATTAAATCTTAGGCTCCTTTTCACATCTAATTTACAAAAGCGAGAAGTATTGGGCGTAATATTTTGTTTTCTTTCAGCAGGTACATTGATTTGAGCAATTTGCTAAAAGAGGGCCCCAGGATTAAAAGCCAATTTAGGGACTGTGCAATAATTATCAGGAGAGGGGGGGGGGGGGGGTGGAAAATGAGCTTCATGTAGCCTAATATTAGGTGATACACCCCTCCTAAAGGAGTGAATTTTGTTATTGCCCCCCTCTAATCAATCAGATATTATGTACGACCCCCCCCCCCCCCCCTCCCCCTCACAGTATACACACACCTTTATACAAGTACCGTACATTTTCTCTACACGCACCTGTGGATTAAAATCTTATAACAGAAAGAAGAGCTCCTACTACATGTTTAATTGTTGGACATCGCGTCTGGAACAAACATCACCTCCGTAGCAATGTTCAACAGAACCATAGCAGAAGGAAAACAGCATGTGTGTTATTTGCAGGTCCGATGAAGGAAAATTTTTCGGTTTTCATCTTATAAATAGGTGTGGATTCACCAATGTAATATGTACGCGAAATAAAATGTTAAGCCCCCCCCTCTCTTGAGTGACTTATTTTACCTTGAGCCCCCCCCTATCCTTGCTTTGATTTTACTTTATGCCCCCCCCCCCCCCTCCTGGTATTTATTGCACAGTCCCTCAGGTTTTAATATTTCTTGTATACAGGTGTAACCATTAACTGCTTATGTGCTCTTTAATTGACATTAATCAATGGCAAAATAATAAAAAAATGAAAATTTCACACAACTGAAAATCAAAACTGTCAAGAAATCAAAATTGATGCCAATTCTGAGTTGAATTCTGAGTCCGCGATCCTCTCCACCACCACGGTTGGGCAAGCGGGTTGTGCTATTGTTTCAATTGACAAATTAGGTGTTAAAGCCTCCTGAAATTTAGGGGCATAAATTAGCTGATCAGTACTACAATATGGCAGACGCTTCAAGTCAAATATGCTTGCAAATGAGCTCTTGAAACATTTGGTGTAGCTTGTTCCCAGCAAAATAAAAACAGTTCAGGCAAAAAAGGAGTTGTTTTCTGGATAAAATACATGTGTCAGTGTGTATGCAAATTTCAGCTAATTGGTATAGGGTTTAGACCGAGTTTGAGTTAGCGGGGTTCAGTTCTACTGTTATTCATATTTCAAAGATTTATATAACAGGAGTGTTATGTTCAATGTTATATTAGTTACATACTGTACCCCCCCCCCCCCCTCCCTCCACCCCTCTTCAATTTTCTAATGGTGCGTCCCTTAGTTACATACTGTACTACTGTACCAAAATGTGGCTGAAATAGCTGCTGAACATCTCCATCTCTATGACTTGTCCAGTACAAGCGGCATTTATGGTTAGCTTAGCTTAGCTCCTTCTCCGCGGGTTGGGAATAGGGCCATAAATGAGTTCCCTCCATCTTGACCTATCCTTTGCAGTGTTCCGGGATGTAAACCCCATTTCCTCTTGCTCTATGACGGCAGTAATATCCATGTTATCCTAGGTCTCCCTCGACATCTCTTTCCGTAAAGTGTCCAAGTGTCATGCGAGGGTCATGGTCTGGTTCTATACGCAGAACTTGGCCAATCCATCTCCAGGGGCCGGTTGTCAAAGAGTGGATAAACGCTATCCACCGGATAAATCGCTATCCACCGGATAAATCGCTATCCACCAGATAAATCGCTATCCAGTGGATAAGCGTTAACAAAACCAACTACGCCATCCACTGGATAGTGATTTATCCGGTGGATAGCGTTATCCACCCTTCGAACAACCGGGCACAGGCGTTCATGGTTAAGAAGAACTGCTAGTGGATGATACTGTAGTTGTCACAACCCACAAGAAAAAATAGATGCCCAACTCAACTCAACATAAGAATGACCAAACAATGGATGCCGGTCGTCACAAGCCTAACCCAACATGGCAGAAGTGAGAGGGTCACAAGAACGAACAAACAATGGACGCTCGTCGTCACAAGGCTAACTCAACCTGGCGGAAGTGAGGGGGTCGCAAGAACGAACAAACAATGGACGCTGGTCGTCACAAGGCTAACTCAACCTGGCGGAAATGAGGGGGTCGCAAGAACTAACAAACAATGGACGCTCGTCGTCACAAGGCTAACTCAACCTGGCGGAAGTGAGGGGGTCGCAAGAACGAACAAACAATGGACGCTCGTCGTCACAAGGCTAACTCAACCTGGAGGAAGTGAGGGGGTCGCAAGAACGAACAAACAATGGACGCTCGTCGTCACAAGGCTAACTCAACCTGGCAGAAGAGAGGGGGTCGCAAGAACGAACAAACAATGGACGCTCGTCGTCACAAGGCTAACTCAACCTGGCGGAAGAGAGGGGGTCGCAAGAACGAACAAACAATGGACGCTCGTCGTCACAAGGCTAACTCAACCTGGCGGAAGAGAGGGGGTCGCAAGAACGAACAAACAATGGACGCTCGTCGCCACAAGGCTAACTCAACCTGGCGGAAGAGAGGGGGTCGCAAGAACGAACAAACAATGGACGCTCGTCGTCACAAGGCTAACTCAACCTGGCGGAAGAGAGGGGGTCGCAAGAACGAACAAACAATGGACGCTCGTCGTCACAAGGCTAACTCAACCTGGCGGAAGAGAGGGGGTCGCAAGAACGAACAAACAATGGACGCTCGTCGTCACAAGGCTAACTCAACCTGGCGGAAGAGAGGGGGTCGCAAGAACGAACAAACAATGGACGCTCGTCGTCACAAGGCTAACTCAACCTGGCGGAAGAGAGGGGGTCGCAAGAACGAACAAACAATGGACGCTCGTCGTCACAAGGCTAACTCAACCTGGCGGAAGAGAGGGGGTCGCAAGAACGAACAAAACAATGGACGCTCGTCGTCACAAGGCTAACTCAACCTGGCGGAAGAGAGGGGGTCGCAAGAACGAACAAACAATGGACGCTCGTCGTCACAAGGCTAACTCAACCTGGCGGAAGAGAGGGGGTCGCAAGAACGAACAAACAATGGACGCTCGTCGTCACAAGGCTAACTCAACCTGGCGGAAGAGAGGGGGTCGCAAGAACGAACAAACAATGGACGCTCGTCGTCACAAGGCTAACTCAACCTGGAGGAAGAGAGGGGGTCGCAAGAACGAACAAACAATGGACGCTCGTCGTCACAAGGCTAACTCAACCTGGCGGAAGAGAGGGGGTCGCAAGAACGAACAAACAATGGACGCTCGTCGTCACAAGGCTAACTCAACCTGGCGGAAGAGAGGGGGTCGCAAGAACGAACAAACAATGGACGCTCGTCGTCACAAGGCTAACTCAACCTGGCGGAAGAGAGGGGGTCGCAAGAACGAACAAACAATGGACGCTCGTCGTCACAAGGCTAACTCAACCTGGCGGAAGAGAGAGTGTCGTAATAACGAACAAACAAAGGATGCCCGTCGTCGCAAGCCTGTCGCAACCTGGCGGAAGAGAGAGTGTCGTAATAACGAACAAACAAAGGATGCCCGTCGTCGCAAGCCTGTCGCAACCTGGCGGAAGAGAGAGTGTCGTAATAACGAACAAACAAAGGATGCCCGTCGTCGCAAGCCTGTCGCAACCTGGCGGAAGAGAGAGTGTCGTAATAACGAACAAACAAAGGATGCCCGTCGTCGCAAGCCTGTCGCAACCTGGCGGAAGAGAGAGTGTCGTAATAACGAACAAACAAAGGATGCCCGTCGTCGCAAGCCTGTCGCAACCTGGCGGAAGAGAGAGTGTTGTAATAACGAACAAACAAAGGATGCCCGTCGTCGCAAGCCTGTCGCAACCTGGCGAAAGAGAGAGTGTCCCGAGAACAAACAAACAAAGGATGTCCATCGTGGAAAACGTAACTTAATAAGGCGGAATAATCAATGATGATTGCTGTGACCTTGAGCCACTCATTCACTCAGGACCCAAAGTGCTCAAAGTGGCACATGGGGCTTCCACAAGGGTTTTCCACTGCTGCCGGTCTTCTGTCCATCGTCTGGCTGTTTCGAGGGTGAGACCATGCTCCTTCAGCTCTTTCGCCACTGTCCTTTGCCAGGTCACTGTCACTTTGAGTAACCCTATCAAAAAAGAAATTCAAATACAATATTTTAAAATCAATTCAGATTTAGAGATACGCAAATGAAAGATATTTAATTAATAGGCATCATTTTTATTATTTGTTATTCGCTGGTGCGTGTGAATGTGCACATAATTGAACTGCAAGAGACAGTTTCTGTCCTACATGTTTTGTCTGCCTGTTGCAGAATTCTTCAGGGATCAGTTAGACAAGTTTACAAGTAATGCCTGTTTGAATAAACGCTAACAGGTAAAAATCTTTTGTTTTAGGCGGAACTACATGTATCTACAGAACTCTAAGATAATTTTTTCTCATCAGAACTAATCATTTATTGTTTATTACTATCGCCATTATTTGCTACAGCTAATTACCTATTGTCCATTACTACCGCCTACTTAATATTTGTGTCACCCGCGCCACAACTTCCCTTTATAATCCTGTACTGCAGAATATTTTCTTATTCCCTGATGATGCGTGGATCGGTGAAAGCTCGGAACAGCAAAATACGGTAGCTTTTAAGTGAGGCCTTAAAAGGCCTCACTTGACCCGTTTACTCATTAGCTAACAGGTAATTTTAACACTACAAGACTTCAAGACAGTGGCATAAATATTTATATATTGTGAGTGTTAGGAAACAGGCACATACCTTAATAAGGAGTGTTCTTTATTTTGGGGATCACTGTTTGTATGTGCCTGTTTCCTAACATGCGTCACGCGAAACTATTTATGCGGCAAAAAATTGTGTTAAAACTCAGAGACTAAAGGGTAGTGCAAACTGTAATGAACACCAACCCACCATCAATATACATGATGTAGGTGACACATGTCTGTCAGCATCCATTCTCGTGCCCAGATCCTCTGTTTCTTTTGGTCACGTGGTTGGCGAAACGGAGGCTCTGGTCTCAGCCGTGACCGGATGTCCGAAAATTCCGGACATTCATTCATTAATTCGTGTTGCACATTCATTTTTTATCAGCCAATGAAAAAATTCGATTTTTTCCTTGCGACCAGGGCTACTCGTTTCCGGCGCAAAGAAAAAAAAACCGAGGAGCTCTGGGAACGAGGATGGTCAGCACCCATCTACTCCAACCTAAAGTTGTGGGTGAGCGTACAAACCCCCATTGCTAGAAAAATATGGCTCTGTGAGGAGCAATAAATTGTCTTTACATACTTCTTCCCTATACATACTACCAGGCAAAGAAACAGACAAGAATGTGCGACAGCTGAAACAAACATGTGTTACACCGGACAACGGTCAAGTGGTATAATGGGGATAGAAAATGCTCTACGTTTTAAGTAAAGAGAAAGAACTTTGATCAACCACGAAGGAACAAACACAAGAAGAGCAAATAGGGGTGATGTGAAAGTCTATTTTATTTTCCTCGGTTGAGAATTCTGCGTTAACTACTTTGAATATGCGAGGATTTGGTGACGCTGCCAAACATAATTAATTTTGTTTTTTTGCTGAACACGCCCACTATTGCGATGCATAGATTTTACAGTTGAGTGCAAAACTTTTCACAGGAAGTGGTAAATTTGTGAGCAGATACTTTGAAGTGAAAAGTTGAAATATACTTACGCAATTTTATCGCGAGGTGCTTGATCAGTAGCAGAAAAGTTGTTAATCTTGTTAATAGTTGACTTGTGGTAAATCTTCTTGGGTTGATTTTATTCACAAAACTTGTTAAGTTTTAGCGTTGCACGTGCTGTATCCTTCACAATGTTATTATATTAATTTCGGTTAGACATTTCTGTCTAAATTTAGTGAAAATTTTCCTAATGCCGGACCTGTCGAAAATTAGTGAAAATTTTCAATTTTCCTGATGCTGGAACTGTCGAAACTTAGTGAAAATTTTCCTAATGCCGGACCTGTCGAAAATTAGTGAAAATTTTCCTGATGCCAGAACTCTCGAAATTTAGTGAAAATTTTCCTGATGCCGGAACTGTCAAAACTTAGTGAAAATTTTCCTGAAGTCGGACCTGTCGAAAATTAGTGAACATTTTTGTGACCCTAGCCTGCGTAGCGGCGGTCTTGTTAGCGCGAAGGCAAAATCGAAGCCGCTATTGCGAGCGGCGGAGCCGCGAGGGTCTGGGGCGGGGGGTTTTGAAAGACCGCCTGCAACAAAACCTAGGTATTTTGAATGCAGCCAAATTTCCCGTCCACCAGCAGACGGGAAATTCCGATTGGTTGAGAGCTGTGAACACGTCAATCAAATGTTAGTTGAACTCCCCCAAGGGAGATGGACCAATTTTATCACACATTTCCAAGCGAACGAAAATGGCGACGGTCGAAGAGAGTTTATCGAAAGCGTTAAATTTCCTGAATATTCAAAGGAAAAATCGAGAAATTGTTTTGAAGACAGAGCAGGAGACGGCCGTGAAACAGTTGCTTTGTGGAAAGGACGTAATGGCAGTACTGCCTACGGGTTTTGGTAAAAGTTTGATCTACACGATTTTCGCATTGGCCAGGGAATAAATGTTGTCAGCGAAGACTTGTGTTCTTGTTATTGCTCCATTGAAGAGTATAATTGAAGATCAGATAGCTGAGATGGCTTCACTGAACTGTACGGCACTGGAACTGTCCAGTGAAGTAATGGATTCCGTCGTCGAGAACCCGCCCCAGACCCTCGCGGCTCCGCCGCTCGCAATAGCGGCTTTGCCGCTATCGATTTTGCCTTCGCGCGCTAACAAGACCGCCGCTACGCAGGCTATTGTGACCCCGGAATTCTCGAAAATTTACATGACCGCAGAACTGTTGAAATTTAGTAACAATTTTCCTGACCCCGGCCCTGTCTAAATTTAGTGAAAATTATTAGTGACTCTCTCCTCGCTATCGGAAAGAAAGAGGCACTGCTCGCAGTCTACGCCATTTTGTATCCCATAAGCCATGTTGGCTATTTTAGTTTTGGGTCCTGACTGCTGACAGAGAGCTTTGTACCTCCAGCGAGCCCACAAATCTGCCATACAAGCCCTTGTAATTTTCAATGCAAACTTTTGCGAATGCGCGTAATGTTTTCAAAGCCTTGAAATAGCTTTGCATGTTGAAAATTAATCTGTAACGTAAGTAAAATATTCCTTCCTAAAAAAAATGCCACTAAATATCTGGAACGTGTTTGCCCTTCCGATAAGCTTGTAATATCTTTATATATTTTGATGTCCGAAAAGGTTTCTTGACCATTAAACCTACTTTGTTATGGATTTTCTCTCAAAAGCTTTGATTCCTCTGAAATGAAATTGAGAAGCGCTTATAGCTGGTCTATATCCTAAGAAAAATTGGAATGAAACTCCTTCTCCTCCCCGTGGATTACAGTATGTGGCCCTTAATCCGGACAGGTCCTTGCTCCGGACAGGTCCTTGCTCCGGACACCCCTGTTTACTAGCAGCAGGAAAGCCTCCAAGCGAGATTAAGGAGACAAACAGATCAATAAATCTTCGGATGGGTTAGTTATTATTAAAACTTCGTTTCCTATCGAAAAATTACACGATAAACGGGGGTGTCCAGACCAAGGCCCTGTTCAGAATAGGGGCCACGTGTTATAGTGTCCGATGAGTAGAAACCGGGGAAGAAACATGTCAAACATGTTATTAAAACTTTCTGCCGAAAGTCACGGAAAGTCACACACCGAACTACAGTCGGTAAATAATACAATATGTTTATTACTCTCCCCAAGGGGCTTTTGCTTAAGGTAAGAGTTAATAAACAGACTGAATACACACCTCACACGGTGCTTTCCTCGGTCGCCATGTTTCCTTCGACACGTGGCTGCTTCAAGAACTCATTATACTTGTCTAAAGTGGAGAAAAAACTGTAAACCATCATCAAATGTACACATAAACTGTCATTATCAAGTACAATGTCAAAAAGCCAGCCTTAAAGAAGTTTTAGAATAAAAACAAACCTGTTTTTGAGAGAAGTTTTTTTTAAAGTTTCGCGGTCAGGAACACATGTGCAGTTTGGACATCACGCATTGCGAGTTACGCGCATTTGAGAGTTCCCGGATAATTATCACGTGTCGCGCGGTTACCACCAAAGTTTCGCGCCTTTTTTACGCAACCGTGGCAGTCTGGGTACCATACATCAGAACAGGCCGCTAATTTTTAACTGCGGGAAAGCGGTATTTTTGTAGGACTTCACTGGTTCAACAAGTTGTTAAGGCTTCGGCGATATCAAGTAGCCGGCAAAACTTCTACCACGGCACTGATCTGAATCAAAAGACCCGGCGAAAAAGCCTTAGAAAAGACGGGGGCCTACTCCCAACCGGAACCGGAAACGAGAAGCGAACGACTTTGAGGAAGTCTATCGGGCCCAGGGTAGAAGGGTTTGTATTATGCAGGGTTCAATTCCTACTGTTACCATCTCCCCCCCTCCCTGGGGCACACCCCCAGGCATTTGCCATTTTTTCTTCACTTGGAGTCCTATTTCCACCACCGGGCACAAAGATAGAAGCAATTGCCCACCCCCGGGACACAAACTGCACCGTTTCACAAGAAGACAGAAATACGGTATTTTAAAATACGTTTTACAAAATAGACTTGTGGACTCGTATGGCTCCAAAGGTCAGGAAACATCTCTCCCATTGTTTTTGTTTCTCGCCCGCGTTTCTTTGGCTTTTAACGCTCCTCTCTTGTGGTTTTTTCAAATACAGGTTTTATAAACTTGGAAAAATTGCTTTCCTCCAACCAGTCGCATACAAATTGAAGGGATTCGCCAGCAAAGAAGTCCGCTCGCCAATTTCGCCCCATAAAACCTTGCGCGACTAGATTCTTCAACTATCCCCACCCCCTACCCCCGGGACAAGACTAAGGCTACGTTCACATTGTACCGGATCCGGTAAAAAATTTGCACGGACCGTTCACACTATAACTGCTATCCGGACAGGTTTCGGACCGCCTATCCGTGCAAATTTTGTACCTGCTCCAGGAGCAGGTACAGTTTTGGATCCGTAACGGTCTAAAGTTGTACATAATTTCTTAACTTTAGTACTCTACTGCACCACAACATTGCACACAAGAGAACTTCCAGTTTGACTATAAAATAATAATTTATATTATTTGTAATTTGAATATTAAGACGACACATATTTCTATCACACCCAAATTTATTTCAAGTAACACATTTACAATCATGATTAAATGATAATATTAAACATTGTAAAGTTCATGATGTAGCTAATATTAATATTGCAGTAAATAACTGAAAAATATTGCACAGCAGTTATTTTTAAATTCCAAGCACCCAAAAATTAAATGTCAATCCAACCCAAGAGAGGATGATCTAAGAGAACACATCCCCCATACATGGGCCTCTTCCAATGATAATTTTTTTCAATCTAATTTTAGCGCGTGGTCATACTGCGCAGCTATTTTAAGGAAGACACCTGATTGGTCAGTTCTTTTCAGGAACTGACGAAGCTTTTCTCAAATGCTCATTGCGCTCGGGATGACAAAACACACTAACGCGATCACATCTTTAAATTTCGATTTACGATTTCAGTAGATGGTCACACTAGGGTTTCATCCACAGACTTAAAAGTTAGAACCACCTTGTACAGCATAATAAACAGTACCACATGAAAGTACTGCTCAATAGCTTTCATTTGAATGGTCACACACTAGGGTTTCACCCACGGACTCAAGGGTAAAATTACTGTCACGTTACATGTACTTCCCTTCCTGACCCGAGACCGAGTGAGCTCCAGAACTAAAATGTTGATTATGAACTAATAACGCCTATTAACGATCGTGCAGAAACCTTTTACCAAACAATATTAGCTATAAATGTGTTACCACACTGCCTGCGACTATGTAAGGTCACTCTGTCTCTTTCCGCATACCATGTTTATACATGTGATAAAGAATTCCACAACAGTTGTGACAAAATTCGCCACACATCCAACAGGTGTATTTTTCCCTGTCTTCAGAAGAAAGTTTCCTACATTTGTGTCTCTTTAAACCTTTGCCATTTTTGAAGCCTTTGCTGCAGTGGCTGCATTTGTGAGGAAAATCACCATGACTTGATATGTTATGACGTAACAGACCTACTTTCTGAGTAAAACATTTGTCACAATGAGTACATGTGTAGGGCTTTTCACCACTATGAGTTATCAGGTGTGTTTTCAAATTTGATGACTGTTTAAAGCGTTTCTCACATAGAGTACATCTGTAGGGCATTTCACTACTGTGAATCAACAGGTGACTTTTCAAATTCGATGAATCGGTAAAGCATTTGTCACATTGAGTACATCTGTGGGGTTTTTCACCATTGTGAATCATCAGGTGTATTTTCAAATGCGCTGCTTGGTTAAAGCGTTTGTCACATTGAGTACAGCTGTAAGGCTTTTCACCACTGTGAATCAACAGGTGTGTTTTTAAATTTGATGAAAGGTTAAAGCGTTTGTCACATTGAGTACATCTGTAGGGCTTTTCACCACTGTGTATCATCAGGTGCCTTTTTAGATGTGATGATTGGTTAAAACATTTGTCACATTGAGTACATCTGTGGAGTTTTTCACCACTGTGCATCTCCAGGTGTCTTTTCAGATTTGATGGACAATTAAAGCATTTGTCGCATTGAGTGCATCTGTAGAAGTCTTCACTATTGTGTATCGTCATGTGTCTTTTAAGAGCCGATGAGTGGTTAAAGCATTTGTCACATTGAGTACATCTGTAGGGTTTTTCACCACTATGAATCATCAGGTGTCTTTTAAGAGCTGATGAGTGGTTAAAGCATCTGTTACATTGAGTACATCTGAAGGGTTTCTCACCACTGTGAATCATCAGGTGTATTTTTAGAGCTGACTGGAATTGAAATCCGTTACCACACACTGTACAATATTTCAAGGCCTTTCTTCTATTCTTCTTACCAGTATTCATGTCTTTTCTTGTCTTGACAACCTGCTCCAGACAAGAAAACAATATGTTGTAGGTATTTTTTTTCATTCTCTTGTTCTTTGTTACATTAATGAAAGATTCGTAACAGAAACAAAAAGCAAGGGAAACTTATCCAGTGAAAACTAGACTGTTCACCTCTCGCAAATTAGTAGGGCTATTCGAGGCAGGAGGTGAAGAAGAAATTATAATAAGGGTAACTAACAGTAGTGTTTTAGTAAGTAATAATAATAAAAACATTTTGGTATACAAATGGCGTAATCACAAAGCGAAAAAATTCAGGCCTGAACAGGATTTTCTTTTTCAGGCTTAAAATGCATTCATAACTGCAATGATCATTAATTATTTTATTCATTTAATTTAATTTCCGCAGTTCACATATATAAACATAACATAAAACATATATGATTTCATTCATATATTCATCATCACATTTCATTCATATCATGGGTGTATAAACTCACAATATTATTGACCTGCTCCCAATGTCTGGCTCAGTTGGTAGAGCATTGCACTAGTAATGCAGAGGTCATGGGTTCAAATGCCATTGAAGCCTGAATTTTTTTCATTATATACTTTGTCATTAATCAAATTTCTATAGGCAGGGCTGCAAATAACAGTCGGTCATCGGACAATGGCCGACCAAAATTTGCCAATGTCCGATGAAATCCCAACTGTGGTCGGACATGATGTCCGGACAATGCAAACGCTAACGCATTATAAAGTTTTGTTCTAAACACAAACTAGTTTACTCTGCATTGACAATGCATTAGATTAGCAGGTTCGCCTATCAAGACGTAGTGGTACTGTAATATGATGTCTGACCTCATTTTTGTTTTGTCCGACCAAAATGTTGACTTAGTCGGACACATGTCCTTTCAAGAAAAACAAATTATTTGCAGCCCTGGAAGAAAACACTGATCATTATTTAGGATGAACGCTTCAGCCATTTTGACTTGTTACAAATGAAACTCTCTGAGCGGACACTCTCATAAGTGGACAGCTCTATTCATGGCCACCGTTGACAAAACCTTGTTTGATCTCCCATACAAACTCTGTATAATTTACACATTCCCATAAGCAGCATGTACTGCACTTTTGAGGGGTGCGTTTTGGATTTTCCCTTTGTTTCTAAGCTCCCGCAAACAGACACCCCAAAGGAACAATCCTACTAGCTTCAATCAATAAAACAAACATTCATTTCATACAGGTATTTTTGCATTGATACTGTTTAGTGTGAGCGGTACAAGCTTTCGTAAGTGGCCACCTATCCCTTATACTGCTAGTGGTCGCTTACAAGAATCATTCCCATAAGCGACCAGCTCCAGCTGTTGCAGACACTTTTTCTGCTTCCCGAGGGTGTCCGCTTACGGGAGCTTTGATTGTACTGTATAAATTTATGTACCATTGGAATGATACAGTGAACTCTCTCTAAGGTGGACACCCTCGGGACCAGCTCTAGCTGTCCGCCGCCTTAAAGAAGTGTCTGCCTTATAGAGAGTTTCGCTACAAAAGAATAAGAGAAACTTGATTCGGTCGGGACCATCCAACCATGTCCGCCTTAGAGAGGTGTCCACCTTACAGTGGTGTCCGTTTTGAGAGAATTGACTGTATTACATGTACTGTAGTTATTGTAATTAAGACCGCTAGATCCCAAACTAGAGTCTGTGTTATGGTTTAGCATTGACTATCTTTTTGGCAGTCACTAAGGAATTAAAAAAGTCAAATGTTCCATTGTGTTTGATTGCTGCAATATTGTCCAACATGTAACCATCAAACATTCAATATTTGGGCATAATACAGTTTCACTGTTCAAGAAAGTTCATTCCCTATCCTGAATCCAAGAGTCCGACGTCAATGGCGGCAAGTTAAAGTTCCATGTAATCGAATTCAAAAGCACATTTGTGTCCCGCAGGAAAATAACCTAAGAGCGAACTCGGCAAGAAAGCAGTGATAACTAAATACATCAACCGAACTGAATCAACTGATACAAGTACAAAGCGACATCAAATCTGTCGACGACATCAACATGTTCACGAACGAGTATACTATCGGTATCACCGTATGTGACTGAATTCCACATTCAACGGCAATAAAAACATTTCCTGAACACTGTGAGAACAAATGTAAAGTGTTACGGGTTTGATTACTTACCTTATTGCCAGAGAAAAACAGGAGAAAACAGCAAAACACAATCAAGCGACCACCACACTTGCAGAACGGATCACGTGTTATACTAATCAGACAGTTCCTCGACTGAGCGGGGGTGGGTAGTGCAATCCACGGTAAGAAAAAAGATGGCGGCTGTACATTTTACCACAATACCTTGCGAACCTAACACAGCTAATAGGCACATAGTATTTTTGCGAAATTCGCGCCCCTGTACTAACAACATTGTGTATGCTAGGTTTGAAGTTTTTAGAACTTTTCTGTGCGTTTTTATGAGCGTTTTTAGGGTTTTCATGCGCTAAGAATTGTGGGTAAATGTACCAGTCGCCATCTTTTTTCTTACGGTGGATTGGAAAAATGCATATCATAATTTGTTCGATACAAAAAACCCCGAGAGTCTGTAGCTCCTGATTATAATAATAACAGATGAAATTCAGCAAGAAGCTAGTGACTTATTGCTCTCTCCTCCCCAGGCTCCTTTGGGCTTCGGGAGAGATAGAAAGGCGCCTCGCGCGCTTTATATTCGTACCTCTCACCGATACTCTCAGGAGAGAGGTCACTTATTGGCAAGTGTATCCATGAGGGGTGAACGTATGACCACAAGAGGTGAGACTCGAATGCCAGTTGTAGCGTACTAATGTAAGAGTGGCGGATTCGACCGTAGGTCAAAATTCACCCAAAACGGCCTCTGGAAGCAATAAAAACACAGGAAAAGACAACAGGTGAGGTTTTAACACTTTAATTCACATTATTTACAGCTTTTTGAAAGAAAAATGAAAATTATTTTCAATCGAATTTCAGCTCCATACAAACTCTTATACAGCGCTTTGGTGATGTGTAGTCACACACTAGGGTTTCATCCTCAAACTTAAAAGTTAGAACCAATTTATTTATACAGCACAATAAACAGTACCACATTAAACTTCAAAGCAAACAGCTTTCAAATGAATGGTCACACAATCTAGGGCACCCACAGACTCAAGGGTTAATATTTCCGTCACATAATTTATACATGTATGTAATTCCCTTGCTGTCCCGAGAGTGAGCTCCAGAACTAAAATGGAAATTATGAACTAATAACGATCGTGCAGAAACCTTTTATCAAACAACATTAGCTATAACTTTGTTACCACACTGCCTGGGACTATGGTAAAATCACTCTGTATCTTTCCGCATACCATGTTTATACATGTGATAAAGAATTCCACAACAGTTGTGACAAAATTCACCACACATCCAACAGGTGTATTTCTCCCTGTCTTCAGAAGAAAGTTTCTTACATTTGTGTCTCTTTAAACCTCTGTCATCTTTGAAGCCTTTGCTGCAGTGGCTGCACTTGTGAAGAAGATCACCATGAACTGATCTGTTATGATACAACAGACTTACTTTCTGAGTAAAACATTTGTCACAATGAGTACATCTGTAGGGTTTTTCACCACTGTGAATCATCAGGTGTCTGTTCAAAGCTGATGAACAGTTAAAGCATTTGTCACATTGAGTACATCTGTAGGGCTTTTCACCACTATGAATCAAAAGGTGTGTTTTTAAATTTGATGAACGGTTAAAGCGTTTGTCACATTGAGTACATCTGTAGGGTTTCTCACGACTATGCATCTTCAGGTGTCTTTTCAGATTTGATAAACAATTAAAGCGTTTGTTGCATTGAGTACATCTGTAGGGCTTTTCACCACTGTGAGTCATCAGGTGTCTTTTCAAATACGATGAATGGTTAAAACATTTGTCACAATGAGTACATCTGTAGGGTTTTTCACCACTGTGAATCATCAGGTGTATTTTAAGATGCGTTGATTGATTAAAGCATTTGTCACATTTAGTACATATGTAGGATTTTGACCACTGTGAATCACCAGGTGCCTTTTAAGATGTGATGATTGGTTAAAGCATTTGTCACAATGAGTACATCTGTAGGGTTTTTCACCACTGTGCATCATCAGGTGTCTTTTCAGATTTGATAAACAATTAAAGCGTTTGTCACATTGAGTACATCTGTGGGAGCTTTCACCACTGTGAATCATCAGGTGTGTTTTCAAAGCTGATGAACAGTTAAAGCATTTGTCGCATTGAGTACATCTGTAGGGTTTTTCACCACTGTGAATCATCAGGTGTGTTTTCAAAGCTGATGATTGGTTAAAACACTTGTCACATTGAGTACATCTGTAGGGTTTCTCGCCACTGTGAATCATCAGGTGCCTTTTTAGACGTGACTGTATTTTAAATCCTTTACCACACACTGTACATTTCAAGGCCTCTCTTCCATTCTTCTTACCAGTATTCATTTCTTTTCTTGTCTTGACAACCTGCTTAAGACAAGAAAATATGTTGTTGGTATTTTTCTTATTCTTTCATTCTTTGTTACATACATGATGTAATGAAAGATTTACAACACAATGAATAACTTTATTAATGTCTAGGGGAAAAGTCCCCCTTACAAATTGTGGACACCTAAAATAACATACATGTAAATAACAAAACTGGAAATACATAACATGTACCACTACCTATGCCTAAAAATACTAAATTGGAAATACCTATGCCTAAAAAAACACTAAAATTAAACCTATAGGCAGGACTGCAAATAACAGTCGGTCATCGGACAATGGCCGACCAAAATTTGCCAATGTCCGATGAAATCGCAACTGTGGTCGGACATAAAGTCTGGACAATTTTTTTCTTGCCTTCTAACGCAAACGCTAAGTAACGTGTTTTGTTCTAAACACAAACTAGTTTACTCTGTGTTGACAACGCATGACATTAGCAGGTTCGCTTATCAAGCAGCATTGTAATGATGGCCGACCTCAATTTTTTTTTGTCCGACCAAAATGGTGACTTAGTCGGACACATGTCCTTTCAAGAAAAAAAATTATTTGCAGCCCTGTATAGGAGTGTTCACTGTTTGTCAACATTACGTCAAATTTATTTTGTTATTCAAATTTGCTAACCACACAAAATAACTCTTTGTTTCAACAGCCAATAGTTCTGTGGTTGGCACATTAATAACAATGGTGACGTAATGAGAAAATATCACTACAGATTATTTACATTGCCATATATTCTATTGAGCTAAGTGGAGGTTATGTAGAACATAAAGTAAAGGAATTACAGAGGTCAGTGTTAAGAAATTTTGTCAGATCAATTTTTTTGGTGAATGATGAATTTATTGTTTATTTATAGCTGGAATGTTTCTGGTTTCATTGGAAAGATTGTTCCATAGTTCCAGTAATAATCAACAGTGCTTGAAATTAAAAAAAAACCAAGTTGTCCTTATGCCCAATGCCGGACAACCAAACCCCTGACTTTGGTTGCCCTGATGACTGCTTGGTTGTCCTTAAAATATTATCTGACCGATTGCCTAATAAAAGTTTTGACTCAATTTTCACAATTCTCTGAAGTGCATTAATTCAAATAATAAATTCACAATGTTTCACACAAAGTTAGTATATATGTAACTACTTGTGTTTACTTTATTCAGTGTCAAGGTCCAATGCTTATAACATGTCTGAGTCCAGGGCTCAAAATTACTAGTCGCCAAATGCAATTTTTTAGTTGCCAGATTGTAAAATCAAATAGAAGCTAGTTTAATTTAAAAGTGTTTAAAATCATTATGGTTGCAAAAATAAAAACAAAACAAGCTTTAAAACAAACAAATTACATATTAAGACTTTCCAGCCACTAACTTTGTAGCTAACGTGAGCCAAACACGATCGCAAGTAACCAGAGACACAACCCATCAACATACATGAAGTACTCAAGATTTTCACTAAGCTTGCAATGCATTATAGGGCGATTTGAACCCAGAAACTGTGAATGCCACTTGCGTGAGCAAACTTCGATTCAGTTGATTTTAAAAATCTTGGTTGCTTCCATTTATTACCTGAAGATTACCCCTATATTTAGAGCTATTTTCCTGTGTCAAATTAATAACTTCTTTTCGTTATTCTGTTGGACATCACAGAAACGTAAGTACTTCGATCGATTTATACTTGGGTTGTCCGGTGGTTTTTTCTCGGACGACCGGGCCTTTAGTTTTACTGAAAAGTGGTTGCCCGAAACACTTTTTAGTCGTCTCGGACGACCGGACGACCGCTAATTTCGAGCACTGAATCAAAGAACCCTTTAGGGCATGTTAATTGTGTAACAATTTTCGCACTTTGCAGATATAAATTTTGCTTAGTTTTAATTGCTGGTGAGCCATAGCTAGACAACACACTTCAATAATATTCCTGAGTGTCCTGTGCATGTGTTGGTAGTCCTGTGCATGTGTTGGTAGTCCTGTGCATGTGTTGGTAGTCCTGTTTTATGGATACAGTCAACTCTCTCTTAACAGACACCTCTGTAAGACGGACACTTGGTGTTGGTCCCTGCGCGCCATTTTTCAGTCCTGTTACTGTATCTTAACTCTCTATTGGCGGACACCTCTCTAAGATGGATAGTTTGTGCCGGTCCCAATGGTGTCCATCTTAGAGAGTTCACTGTACAGTGGAACCTCGATATAACGATACTCGATATAACGATGTTCCCAGTATAACGATCAACATTTTACGGCCCGGCAAATGTTACAGTAAATGTATGGAGAAAACTCCTGATATAACGATACTCGATATAACGATATTCCCGATATAACGATCACAATCTGGCAGCCCAAACGTAAAATTTACCCCGATATAACGATAAAATCAATCATCGCGCGATGAAAAAGGAGGCTTAACACTTGAAAAGATATGACAATACTCCCGGGCAATACTTTTCCTTTATAATTTAGTTCTCATTGCATAAGGACTGTAACATGTCTGTCAACAGCTTGTTACGATAGGGATTTGTACAGTACATGACAAATCAATTATTAACAATACCCCGATATAACGATATTTTTGGCTCTTTTCCCGAAAAATCGTTATATTAGGAATTCGTTTTTTACCTTCTTCCGATATAACGATCTAATTTGGTCGGTCCCTTGGCACATCGTTATATCGAGGTTCCACTGTACTTCAATATTTTTCTACATGTAACCATCAAACATTCAATTGGTTTGATTAGTAACCCGGGCATAATATAATACTGATACAGAGTTACACTATTAAATTGTTCCTGTATAAGAAAGTTCATTCCCTATCCTGAATCCAAGAGTCCCATGTTCCTTTCCAAACTTTTCTAAAAATGGCGGTAAGTGATGTGGTACATAAAAGTTCCATGAATCGAATTCAAAAGCACATATTTTGTGTTCTGCAGTAAAATAACCTAAGTGCAAACTCGGCAAGAAAGCAGTGATAACTAAATACGTCAACCGAACTGAATCAACTGATACAAGTACAAAGCGACATCAAAATCGGTCGACGACATCAACATGTTCACGAACGAGTATCGGTATCACCGTATGTGACTGAATTCCACATTCAACGGCAATATAAACATTTTCCTGAACACTGTGAGAACAAATTAAAGTGTTACGGGTTTGATTACTCACCTTATTGCCAGAGAAAAACGGGCGAAAGCAGCAAAACACAAAAGCGACGCACACTTCGTGTGTAGAGCACTATCACTGATCACGTGTTGTTATGCTACTGAGCGGGGGTGGGTAGTGCAATTTGGAAAGGGGGTGGGGATAGACAAAAACCCCGATGCCCAGGGTATATGACTAGACTCTGTATTTCCTGATTATCAAAAAAAGCAGTTGAAATTCATAAGGCAGCAATTAAAAGAAGCTAGTCTTATTCTTTTGAACACTACTATTCCGACCTGCTAACTCTTCACCAGGCTCCCTTGTGATATAAAGCAGAAGACTAAGTACTAATGGTACAAATGGCTCTTGTCAATATTTAGTGGCCAGCAAGGGGGGTTTTTCATATTTCCCATGATGCATCGCTTCAAACTATATTATCAACCGTGATACACCACGTGACCTCTTCAGTTCAAAATGGATGCGATCGAAGAAACAGCGTGGCAAGCAGCCGAATTCGAAAATCAGAAGCTTTTATACCTTTATTGCGTTGATTTTAGTTATGTTTTTGACCTTACAATTCCAAGTCTTCCCTTCCTTAAACTTAATTGCGTGTTTGGACACGTAAGTTTCCCTTCTTCTCTGTCCGAAAGACGAATGGTTGTGTTCCCGCGAAGCAACAAACAATTTGGCAAGCTGAAGGACATGGCTTCACCTTGTGTTATCGAAGTCGTCTCAAGCGTTAATTTCCAGGTAAATACATACAATGTTTCCCTTAATTGTGTATAGATTTCTGTGTAAGTTCACTTCATTTTGACTTATGATTTTCTTCACTGTGCGCTCTTTTGTTGTTAGATTCATCCTGATGAAGTCGAAGATGACGACGAAGTAATCCTGATTGGATTTTCAAATCCAGGAGATGAATTTGTCAATCACTTCATCTAGTTCTCGTGTGAGGCCCAATGTTCCAAGTTTGCCAGACAAAATGCCGTCGATGCCACTGCTAAACTTGACTGCGTCAGACTGCAACTGTTCAAATGTTCATGGAAGACATAGGCAAGTGCTTTTGAAGAACGAAGAAGCACAAGGTGCCACAAGAGGCTTGCAAAATCTGACACTGTCTGAAAAAAAGCAAGACGAACAGCCGCTAGAGGAAGAAGATTCGATCACAGAAGAGGTGGAAGAGGAGTGGGATGAGGACGAGACGAATTTTGATGTCCATGTTCCTACCAGTAAGTCAGTGGAGTACGTTCCGGACAACTATGTTCCCTCTGTGAAAGATGTCTTGTTTACGGAAACCTACACTTTGAAAGGCAGCAGCTTTCACGAGCATTTTCAAAGTGCTCTTAAGCTATGCAAAGAGGCCTTGAAGAAAAAGAAACTGTACCAGTGAAGCTCATTTTGAGCCAGTAAATAGAAGAGACGAGAATGCTATAATCGTACAAGCTGGATTTGACATGTGGCAACCGATTGGATATGTACCTGGCATCAAGGTTCCCAAAGTTACCGAAGCTATTCGTAACAAAGAAATAACAAAGATTGTTATTACTAATGTGAAGTATCAGTACATTTTCCCCATTGCAAGTTTCAAGTATACTGCTACACTATCAATCAGCAAAAAGGGGAAATGGAGAAAAAACAAAGACTCATATAAGTATAATGAGGACATTTGAAAATGTGATACAAGTATGTTTATGTCCATGCAGCAGAACAGGTACCCTGTGAGCAGAGTCCCCTTTGATCTTCCTTGAAAAGTCGGGTCAACTAGACTTTTGTAGGAAGACCAAAAGGGGTCTCTGCTCACGGGGTACAGATCAGGTGTATGGAGTACATTATTCACTTACAAATTTATGTGCAGTTGGTCACAAGTGTACTTCACTTTAATGTGCATGCAAGTAGCTGTTATGTTACATCAGACTAGATAATTTCACTCCATGAAGTCCCAGCATGCCAATTTCATCACAAACATCAAAAGCAGCAAATATAAAAATAATTCTCAGGCGAAAGTGTTGTCAATACAGTAACCTCTATTAAGCGGTCACCCTCGAGAAATAGCCAACTGACCGCCTAATAGAGGTGACCGCTTAATAGAGGTCAAGTTTACATTAAGTATGCGGAGAGATTTCCTGGAATTTGATAAGTGTTGACCGTTTAATAGAGGGTGGCCGCTTAAGAATTTCGATTATCTGTTGTAATCATGCATTTAGGCTGCTTTACATGTATTTGGCAACTCAAATGAATGTTGCTTGTGTACTAACTTGTAGAGATGGTCCCCTCTTTTGTATTTGTATGATGTTCGCAACAGGTTTTAACATTAATATTGGTTCCGGCGCAGTTTAATGTAAGTTAAGTGAGGGCCAAGAGTCCTCCAATTCCTTGAATTACTTCATTACGCTGTTCCCCCCAAAATAGCTAGCACCTCTACAGGGTTTTTCTTTGATAATTGATAACAATATAATACCACATTTGTGTCTTGCTAAACTGTTACCTATTCTCAGCAATTTTTTCAAGTTCTCAATGATTTGCTATTCTCCCACAACAGTGTTTAATAGAGTTGTCACTGACCATTACAGTGTTGTAAAATTTAGGACTAGGTACACATAAATTAGTGGTATGTACTCTAGTGGAAGGACAGTCGGTATAAGGAGATGGCAATAATAATTATTGTACACCATAACTTCTATGAGTGGCTAATGAATAACATTTATTCAGTTTTATTGATGCCGGTTACATCCAGACATTTATCAATGGATGATTTCCTCATCACAATAAGAGTTTTTGACCTCCACTCAAACTCACATCGAAGCGATGAGCATGTGAGATGTAAAAGTAGCTACTAATTTTTAAATGATCCAATGGAAACCCATTTTGATTTTTTTGAAAGTGATTAAAAGTACAGTTCAATCTATGAGTATATATTATTACATCTTCAATTTTTCCAAATAAAATGCCTAAATCCTAAGCAATAAATACATGCATTTGATAACAGTAACTGTTTTATGGTTTACCTTAAACACATAGGATCAACCTCTGGTAATCTTTATTATTTTCCCCATTGATAGGGAAATCTTATGAGGCAAAGGCCGCTGTTTTCAGTTTCCTTCACAGACAATTCCCCTTAATCCCCATTAAAATTACATTTTCAAGTTTGTCAAAGTTAGAATACTGTAAATCCTCGAATAAGCGCCCCTATTATAATAATCATAATATAAACCACCCCTCTCCTTAAATGCAGTCACAACAAACGTATGAATTAAGAAAAGGCAAAATTACTACAGATTTCTTGTCAAAAATGCAACTTGTTCAATTATGCAATAATTATTGACAAAAGAAAAACCTGAAATTTGAAATAACCGCCGCAGGCACTAATTTAATGTCTTGATCGCGGATTTACGTAGTCCTGTATTTCCCCTTCCAGGGGTGAAAATTTCATGAAATGCCCATGTATTCCGTAAAATATCCCCGTGGTCAGCCTGGTGGTCAACCCCAGGGGAAGCCGCTGATATATGTATTACATGTAGTAGACTCATCACTGATTTTCATTCATTAAGGGATATACCCTCAGTCCCTCATTTTCTGTCTTAGTACATAACTCATGACCCAAGATTGCATCAAGATCTATGACCTTTGTCTTAAAATAAAAACAGACAAAAGTGAAACAAGGTACAAAATGTAAGGGTAAATTCACCACAGTATGTGTTGATGCTGAAATTTGACACATCCTTTTGACAAATCAGACAAAAATTTACAACAAAATTTAGCCGTCGTTTCCTTTCTGATAGCATGGGAGGAACGTGAAAGCGCGCAGGCAAAAAGAGCGGAAAAAAAGGGGAGGGATGAGGCAGGCTTTCCTGCTTTGCCCCTCACGCTTCCCCCCCCCTGCTCTTTTCACCTTCGCGCTTTCGCACGCCTCCCACGCTATCAGAAAGTAAACGACTGCAATGAAGGCTAAACAAAATTAAGAATAATTATTTTAAGCCACAGAAGGTCAAAAACAGGGTGTTTGTTCCATTCCATATCAGCACATTAGTTGTGATACAATTTCAAGGAAACTCTGTTCATTCACTTTGATCAATGTAAAAACTACCAATGTTATTATTAATTTTAGTTAGGTGCTGGAGGAAGATAATTTCCAGGCTTATGGAAGGACTGACGTATGGTCTGTCGATCACGGGCAGGAAGATGAGCCCTTCCCACAACAAATATGGAGCTGTCCTCCCTCTGGTTGATCCTTAGTCTGTGGAGACGCAAAGGGTGATTTCTTGCATCCTCATTGTCATCGATGTCTGGTCTGGTATCAAATGAGGGATATGCGTCCTCTGAATATCGTTCATTAAGGGTCCAGTAGTGAAAAGGCAAATCTGTGTCCATCCGTTTGGAAAATTCCCTGACAAAATCATAATAATAATAATTATTGTGGTTAATACTGATACTAACAACAATGATAATCAATCTAATTAACAATTAGATTATGAACTCGAGATTTCTATGATGTGATAGTTGATGAGGCCATAGGAGAATCAACTATCACATCATAGAAATTGAGAGCGAATAGTCTTATTGTTTTAGTAAAAATCACAACAATAATAATTGTCTAGTATTAACTCCAAATCCTCCTCCAAAACTACGGAGAAACGAGAAGAAACCGCAATTTTGTAGACGACCTCCAGCCACTGCACACTAATGGCTGATAGTGTACGAGTGGCTCGGCAAATCAGATTGTCTCATTTGCATTAGTATACTAGTAGATTTTTACTAACAATAAATATGAACTTCACTCAGATTTGTAATGGCTGTTACATGGACACTGATAGTGACCTGAACTGTTTAGATCTGATCTAAAATGTGGCATAAATTAAGATTCTGAGGTGCTTAATACATCTTAAATTTTACAAAATAACAATCCAGACAATATTCAGGGAACTTCCATGTTTTGTGTCTTGCACTCAGTATCTACCAATCTTTTTGTTTAACTACTTTTTTTATTACAAAAGAACAACATTCATCTTACCTGACACTCTTAGGCCAATATGGCTTAAACTGTTTTAGGGTGAAGATGGTACCAAGGTCTCGATGGCAAACACAGAAGTAAGCTTCAAGGTCGTCTGTTTCTGCGGCCCTGGGGTGTTCTTCGTAACCAATGGCTCCATTATCCAACCGGCGAAGCTCTTGACTTTCGATATTTGTTGTTACTTCCACCACTGTCTCCCTAGAAAACCCACGTATGCCTCCAACGGGCCTTTTAAAATATAAAAAGTGTATCTAATGAATGAATGTAAGTCGCACTCTGGCTGTGCTTATTCAACACTGTCTGGGAGGGATGGGGGTGCTGGGTGAAAAATATAGGTTTTTGTTAAAACAGATGTAGGCAAAACAGTTAAATTGTTTGGGTAAGGATTTATCGTCAAATGTACATTAAAACATAATCTGTGGGTCAACATAACTTAAACCTTGGTGAATGTTTATAGCAGTTTTAAAACCGGATACCCAAGAAAATACATGTAGTGTTTAGTCTTTGCATGCCCTTTTGTAAATAGTCTTTCAAGTATCTTAAAAGGAATATACCCTATTGGAGATGTAAATGGAGACCCTACTGGGATTTTGAAACTTAATATGTAGCAATGGTGTCATGTGACAAAACTTAAAACATCCAACATCAAATGGATGCAAATTACATACCAGTAATACTATTTTTTAGAAAATTCATACCTGTTTATGTCAATGGTGGAAAAGTCATAACAATCTCCATGCCATGGCATCCACTCTTCTAAGATGAAATTCAGCATTTGATAATTGAACCTGCATCTTTGAAGCTGGTCTAAACCCTACCATCTGAGGACTCGTGCCACTGTGCGACAGTACGGATATAGTTCGCTTCTTCAATGTCGCCATGCCTCTCAAGCGAACGTACCACATGATATGACAAGAGACGTTCCGCATCCTTAACACTTTGACGCCGTTTTCCAACAAGGGCTGCGTGTGTTAAACCACTAAGCGGATCAGCTAGCACATCTGAAAAAGGCCTCGTAATTAAAGGCAGTGTATCCACCATCTCTTACATGCTTTGCGATTCTCTTTAGTAGATGGTTGTGATCAGCACGATCATGTCGAACACGGCCAGTAACAGGGTCTACCTCTGGGACATAGAGATGTTGGGTGAAATCCACTCCTTCTTCTTGCAGCTCCCTTATCCTGTGTCTAAAAGTGTAGGTCGCAACCACGGATCTCAGCTTGTCAAGAAGGGATTCCTCAGTATTTTTTCTGAATGGATAGGGTGTGTAACCTGCAGGGACAAGCCTTCCTCTTATGTAAGTTACTGCATCCTCCAAGCATAGCCCACCATTGATCAACTCATCCAGTTCTAAAATTACGTGGGTTTGGAATAACACTGTTTGGTCTAGCAACAACAGGGCTCCCGTCAAGTGCAGCTGAAAATAGAACATGAATTCTACAGAACTGTACGCAATCATGAATAAAATGCAATTAATAATGAACAAAGTTATGCATGCATTATATTATTATGCAGTCTGATCTTGCTAAACAACAAGGGAAAATAAGCTACTCAAAATGTTACTTAAAATAAATTAAATATTAAATTGTCAAGTTATCACCAAGAAAGAAAAAAATGAAAATAATCCATAACATGCACCTGGAATAAAAAAGAAGCAATGTGGAAACATCTCTACAATGTTTGAATTCTGAACAACACAGCACTGCAATTTACACCAGCCATAACTTACTATTGACCAAAATCAGCATTTCAAGTAGAGTATTTTTGCTCAATTTCTGCACACTCTCTCTTGCATCGTGGATAAGCTGCCATAGATGAAGAGCCCTTGTTTCCCCTCTTGACCGCAGGGAACAAAATTCTCCATCTGTACAAGTGCCTGCACGAAACATTAATAACATGCCTTAACTAAATTATCATAGAAGATAGTTATGGCACAGCTGTACATAACAGAAGTAATCTTTGCAAACAATAAAGTGACTAAAAATGGGTCTAACATTGCAAAGTAAGTTTAGCAGTTAATCAATGTAAATTTCTGTTTTGATCTAAACATTCCGAATATTCAATCCTGACATGTTAATTGCACCACCTTGATTATCCTCATCCCAGAGTCAATATTTCTTATTCCCTTCAAGGTTCTATTTGGTTGCAGATTTAAGTTCATTGTTTGAAAGAAAGGAGGTGCAGTCTAGGACCCTAGGACTTAAGTTCAACTTTCTTAAATGTATATTTTGTCTTACTACATAAGCAGCAGTGAGATCGATTTCCAGTCCAATACACCAACATCCATTCATAGAATACTTACCTACAAGAATTAATCCTGCATCCAGCATTGCTATCTTAACATTCTTAGTTAGATCGCGAACATACTGGTCCCGCAGACTCCGGTATGGTACATATCTGACTGGCAAGGCATACGGTTTTTTACTCCTCCTTTCGTCAGAGAGCATTAGGACCAAAACGTGTGTTGCTGCTACCCTCTTCTTTTTGAACAGGTTACGGAGGTAAGACTTTGCCTCAGAAACCAGTCCTCTAAGAGAGGTCCTGATGGCCTGCAGGTCATGTGGCACAGCTGGATTGAGGTAACTAAGCTGCTCCTCGTATGCCTCCTTTAGCTCCTGAGCTTGCTGTAGAAGAGTTTGAAACTCAACAACATTCCAATTGGCATTCTTCAGCTTTTCTTCTGGTGTTGACCTGTTGTCAAATTTCTTCCTGTAGTCCTGAACGGCCAACTGGAAACCCTCGTCAAGAAAAGGGATGTCAACATCTAAGCTGTCAACACACTTTCTCAATTCAACCTCGAGACTGTCTCGGTTGTGAATCGCAGCTACACTACCCACCAAGCTCACTCTACCATCATAGACCCTCCTTAACTCCTGCAACATCCCGTCACCCATGTCCACGTCCCCATTCCAAACCCCCGAGACAGACTCCATCAATGCCTCCTTAAGGTCAGTCGCATCTAGCTTCAACCAGAATCTCCCATCCGGATTTGCTTCTTTTAACTGGTCGAATGCTGCTAGCTGTGAAGGTCATAAAAAAATATTGTCTTAATTTTGTATCTCACCATTATTCCAAAGTGATTATAGTAACATTACATTACACTTGTTTTCAAATGTATTGCAGGTATAGAAACTTAATTTTTACAGTACTAGCCACCTGTGTGTGTGACCCTAAAAAATGCAGCAAAATATGTACATTTTGTACCCGGCCAAAACGATAAAGAAAATGTATCAATCAGAACAAAAGAAAAAGAGCCAAGTGTCATTGTTTGAGACTGTGGTTGAAGAGAAAGTTTACTTTTAAGTAACACGAATGTTTTTAAAATAATGATATAACAATGAGATTCTTTCCTGTCACTGGAGATCAGGGCTGGTTATTTCCTCAGACTATGAACACAAATCCATGAACAGTTCAAAAGCAATACATTGAATAGATACAGTCATGCATAACAGAGACCTGTACATCAGTTGTCGAAGTAAATAATGACTTCTTGTCTTGTCTATGCTGAGTGGCTTTGCTTGAACAGGGAACATTGACACGTGCCTGCACAGACAACAGAAAATAAAACATTTCAGGAATCCTGCACTATCAAAAGAAGAATGCATCATTCAAGCTACAGTCATGTACATTGTACTTACTAAGAGGAACCATACTCATGCTTGAGCAAAACTGCACTGACAAGAATAAGCTATATTTTACACTAATCAAGATTCTCATGGGATATTTTTGGTAATATTAGAATCATTTCTTACAGTTCAGAAAACCATCCATTACAAAACAAATGTCATAAAATAAACCCCATAAATATTATTTTTGGAATTAATGTGATTAAATATTATTGACCCCTCTTACCTTAAGTGGGTCTCTCATATCTTGTGGATCAAGGCCACTCCACATAGGACCAGCTAACAGCCTCTGCATACGTTCAGGAAATTCTGTTACCATCGTTTCATGCCATAGCTTGAAGTCTCTAGGTTCCTTGATCTGTTTCAGATAAATATTCAAAACAAAACTTAGATGAGAGCAAACCCAAGGTGCTTATAGAAGTGGAATGTACTATGGGTAAAACTACTGAACATAAACAGTAAATTAAAAATCATTCATCTATATCAACCACATAGACAGATGTTTGGCGAAAAAAAAGGATTTTTCTATTCAAATTTCGAGAGTCCTGTTCTCTCTCCGACAATTATCTATTATCACTAAAGCGATCATGTTACGTAGGTAATAATTTAAATTAATAAATATTGGAAGCAGCAAGTTAATTAAATACAGTCATTTTTTAATATCTAAAATCATTCCTGTGTGACAAATTTATTGTGATCATGATTACTTACCTGCATAACATTTGTGCATGTAAAGAATTCAATGCAGTGTTGCATTAAACCAAATGGCATCCGGTGAATAGGTATTAGTGGCCCTGACTTGTCTGGTCTGTCCAGTGCCAGTCCTTGACAAAATTTAAACACTAAATTCACCTTGCTGTTATCCTCAAGCCTCTTCATAGCATCCAGAGATAGCTGAACAAATGTTCGTGGATTAGATGTGATACCTTTCTTGTTAGCTACCCATATGTACAGCTTGTCCAGTATGGCTATCACATCAACACCCTCTTGCTCGAACAAGTTCATCAGAATGCCAGTAACCACAGTTACAAAGGAATCTCCTCTTTTTCCTCGCGCAAGAGATGCTAATCCTTCCACTACCAAATCTGAGATTTGACTAGCAGCAAGACTTTTCATTTTGCCAAGTAATGCTGGTGATACACTTAGTTGCTGAGAGTCACCAGACAATCCAGCAGGACACCCTGGTGACTCTTCCAGGTATGACTCAACAGTAATTCCCAAGGCATCTTCCGCCTCTGACACAGTCTTGAATTTGTGTTTTAGTTCACACATTACTTGTTGCCGAATACTGCTTCCTGTAGGAGTTAACAAGATATTTTTACATATTAAATAAATGTGCTAAATAAAACTCACACACTAATAAAACTATCATAATTAATTTATAATAACCTGCTACATTCAAAACTTTACTACATAGACAGTCGTTTGTAGTCTTGGCAACACATAGACACAAATTATATTAACTGACAACTGAAGGGCACCCAAGTACCCTGTCAATGACAGTATCGAGTCAAAAACCCATACACTGTTCATGAATCTAGGTCGAAAACCCATACCCCCCCTTACAAGTGACACTTGTCCATTAAGATTCTACTGTCAATTATTCTGGCATACTATTGTAAGATTAAAACATTTTTGTCCCAAATTTGAGAAATGTATAGAACAATTATTCAAGAACTATACAGAAAGACTTCAATATGGAAATTAATTACAACAGAAAACAGAGAATTGTTTTTTAAAAAGATAAAACACTAAACAATAATCAATTTATAAGTACTTGGAATGTCTTGGATATCTTTGATTAAAATAGCAAGGTTATCATAATAAACATCTAATTGTAGACTCACCAGATCTTTGAAACTCAGTCCCTGTTGTTTCTTGAACGAAAGCCGCAGCTTTGTTCCAGTATTCGTGGCGAGTGCCGAATGTGGGCCATTCAGTGCCATCTTTCTTTAGATCATCAAAGAGAGCAACAAATTGCACCAAAGCGACCTGCTCCTTCCTCTGCCATGGGATAGATCCCTTCGAGGTCGATGGCAGCTGCTTCGGACTTTTCGGTGATCGCACCAACCTTGCTTTCTGAAGAAGGCGACGTGATGCCTGAAGACAGGGAAAGGAAACACGAAAGACTCTCAGTTACAGGTTAAGCTTGACGAAGAATAAACTTTGATTGAAGTATTGAAGCTCACAACAATTAATTTCAATGTAACACACAGCTCGAACAAATGATAAATACCTTCTGTAAGGGGCTTTTTCTTTCCTGAAAGCCAAGCGTACGCCGAACTGGCGAGGTTATCTCTTCGCGAGATTTTTTGTCGGCTGGCTTGTGTGGTGTGTTGCCAGTTGCCACGTGCGATCGCTTCTGCGAACCATCCATGGTGAATAAAAACAATATTCATCTAAAAGAATGAAATACAGAGGTTTAATATACAAAATGAATCAAAGTGCACACACAAGATATCTTGAAAGCGCGTTTACGACGGCAAATAATGGTCAATAAGCGAGCGCAAGGCAAAATTGGCGCCAACTTCGCGGCATGTCGATTACAGAATTTGACACCTTCGTTTTGCATTTTGGCGGACAAACGGTGGAAAAATACGTTATTTTGTGACGCTCAAACCCGTCGAAATCGCGAGGTCAAAAGAGGTCAGAGTGGTGATCTAATATCCGACATGCCTTATAAGCCCACATGAATAATTTGTAATGCAAAAACTTATGTAAAACAGACACACTCACCCGATTGTTGGAGGTCATTCAACCATGCCTACATTTGCAAGTCAAAACAGCCCAACAAAGAGACGTCCTAACAGAGAGAATAAGACATCCATTGAACAATGAAACATTTCACTATGTCTAAGAAGCATCAAAGAATAAAACGGCACTTTGAAACTAACCTTGATTAAACTCAGTCGCAGATACTCGCCGGATAAAAATCTCTCTCGAAAACCGTTGAGTGCACAGCAAGCGTGAGACGAGTGTGATAAAAAAGCCGCAAAGCGTCATGGGATATACGAAAACCCCCCCTTGTGGCCAGCGGACAAAATTTACAAAAATTTACAAAATGGCGGCTCTGTATTCGAGTGCTGCGCAAATTATCGACAAAGTTATAAAGAAACAAGGGACAGCCAAGTCTTTGACGATCGGCAGTCGGTTTTCCTAAGAAGAAGAAACTTTACGCCCTGGTATGTGAAACGTTGAAATGTAAGTGTGTCGAGATAGATTTTTATCTAAAGCGTGGCCTGGGGTGCATGTTTCGAACATTGGGACGTTCCATTTTTTATCCGCACCCCCCCCCCCCTCCCCCCCCCCCCCCCCTAAGGATGGCAGGAATCCGACCCCTTCAATTTTTGTCGGTGCCCTTTGAAGAAAAAAATCCGAAGGGTTGATTTTTTGACGACTCCTTTAAAAAAAATCCGAACCCTCTTGTAGTAAAACCCGCCATCCTTAGGGGGGTGCGGATATAAAAAGAATCGTCTCATTGGGCCATTCCATTATTTATCTGCACCCCCCACCCCTATTGAGGGTCAAGGAAATCCTAGGGGAGAGGAGAGGTGGGGGGGGGGGGGGTCTTGGATATCAAATTTCTAAGGGGGGGGAATGGCATTTTTTCTAAATTTGACAGGGATCTGAAAGGGGTTTCCCATTGGCCAGGAAATGCACAGATTTCCAGGGGAGAGGGGGGGGGGGGGGTATTGATGTCTCTGAAATGTTTTATCCAAAGGGGTCTTACAGGTAATCCCTTGATAGGGAAAACTCAGACCTCAGACCCCCGGGTGTATCGAAAACAACATGAACAATGGTAAGCTTACCTTACTCATGCCAGTGTCATATTGTTATTATTTTGTTACTTACATTGTAGCTGTATTTGACTGATTTTTGCATTACAGTTGAATCCCGATAACTCGAACCTTCAAGGGGAATCGAAAAAGGTTCGAGTTATCGGGAGGTTCGAGTTATTGAGGGTAAAATTAGTAAGAAAATGACCTGAAGGGGAATCGAAAAAGGTTCGAGTTAGCGGGATTCAACTGTATGTTCAAGTTTCATAACTCTCCAGTTGGTTTCAATATTCTCTAGACAGGGGAATTCTAGAAGATATATTTGAACAAACAAGGCTTTTGAAACTTGAGAAAAAGGTGAGATTATGATATAAGTAATACAGTTGCGTGAACAAGTACCAGTTGATAACAAAATCCTACATCCGAGATGGGACTGAAGCTGCAGTTTTGACTGAAGGTGCTATGCAACATGACATATTGCTGGGGCGATTGCTTACTTGTGAGTGCTCCCGCTAGTTTTTGATTGGATAAAAATTAATGATTCAGAAAATCTTTGAGTGTTTCAACTAAGATTTGCTAGTATAGGGCAACCTTCCAAAATGCTGGGAGGTAAACCTGCGATGGACTAGCATCCAATCCATTGGGCGTGAAGCAAGAAGCAATACTCCTAGTTGCTTCATGCTATGGAAACTGGGATAAGCTCCGGCAGACTGTAATGGTCACTTTGGCCCAAGTACAGACTTGACCTTCACCCTTATGGAAAATTGTTTACAACAGTCATAATTATGTTGGTAGTGAAATGACATACTAAAATCTTTATCAGAGTACAAAGAAAAGCCGCACTCGACCAATAACTGGCCCACACTGCTGGAGCTTATCCCGGTTTCCATAGCATGAAGCCGACTAGGAGTATTGCTACTCCCCCTGGATGGGATGCTAGTCCATCACAGGTTACACCCCAGCATTTTGTCGCCGGTACTCATTTATACTCCTGGGTGGAGTGAGGCATTGTAAGAGTTACATGTAAGTGTCTTTCCCAAGAACACAGCACAATGACCCCCTCCAGTGCTTGAACCTGGAAAGCTCGATCCGGAGTCCAACGCGCTAACCATAGGTCACCGTATCTCCCACACAAAAAACATAATTCTGCAGTTAATTAGTTAACTCATTTGTTTAGCTCAAGCATAACTATGCTCTAGTGCTGGTGTATGATCTCCTGTTTGGCCAAGGAATTCAGTGTGGTGGAGAATTGAAGCAGTGTATTTCAAAGAATAAGACAGCTTTGCAGTCATGCTTGGCGCGCTTGAAAATCAAAGCTAAGGTTCATCGCAATGAGGATCTCTTGCCCAAAGGTGCTCTTGAGACAGGTAGGAATGAAGAATCACGATATGAGGTGGTCTTATTATTTTTAACGAACATTACATGTATGTTATCAGGGTTCCACAAAAGTTTTAAATGTTTAATATTATATAATATTAAAAAAAAAATTAAAATTAATAATATATGTGATGACTCCATTGTTTTATTTCCCCAAGCCTTGGCATCAAGTTAGAATTTTGATACAGTTGAGAAGCTCTCGTAAGCGGACACGTCCCTCTAGTAAGCAGAAAAAGTGTCCCCAACTGGAGCTGGCCGCTTACGGGATGTGTAAATACAGAGTTTGTACGAGCAAGAGTTCAAACAGGGTTTTGTCAAGGTGACCGTAAGTAGAGCTGTCCGCTTACGAGAGTGTCTGCTCAGAGAGCTAGAACTGTTTATCAATATTGGCCTTCTCCATAGCTATGGGACTCTGCCTAATGTAGAATATATTTTCTCCCAGCTAGCTAGCCATCATTATCAATAAAGCAATAATGCACCGTCTCCAAATCTAATATTTTTTGTATAATATTAGGTTCTATTCCAAGATATGTCAGAATCAACAGAATAAAAACGTCAATGAAGGCTGTCATTCAGGATTTCAAACAAAATGACTATCAACTTGTTGAGCCACAAAACATTTCTTCGTTTGTAACACAGGTAAATGTTCTGTTGATTTTTAAAATTTTTTGAGAAAGATATTATTCCGTCAGTGACACAAGCTATTCAGCAAAAAAATTCAGAGTTCTCCCGAAGAGTCAAACCTACATGTATGACCTTCCGCATACTGGTCAGACACTCTACCACTGAGCTACAGAAGTTTCGTGGGAGCTTTAACCCTTTCACTCCCAGAGTCCAACCTTGAGTCAATAAATGTGGTTGTACCTTTTGTTTGAGTCTGTGGATGAAACCCTTGTGTGTGACCATTCAAATGTAAGCTATTGAGCAGTACTTTCAAGTGGTACTGTTTGTTTTTGACAATTTTGCAAAATGAAATTCAAGATTTTTTCTCAGTTTTGAACTTGGCCTTCTTGGGAATGAAAGGGTTAAGGCCATTTAACTATAGGTTCAAATGTGACACTGATACTTCCTGCATACTGCTTTGAAATAGATTTGTTGAGGAGCGAGAATGTGTGGAAAAAAATGATGGTATATTTCAGCTAGGTAGAAGTATAAAGATATTATTCAGTAGTGACACAACCTACATCAGTCAATTCACCACAAAAGTCCTTTTCAGCACTGTCTAATCACTTCCACCCCCGGGGGGGACTCCTATATAAAAGTGATGGGGGTGATCGTCTGAAATTTTGAAAAGAACTCCTAATATATATGGGAGTTCCCCCCAGGCTTTCACCTAGACGATCACATTAGGCAATAAATTATATCTTGACATCATTTCATAGATTGAAATATTTTTGTGAATATGACGTATAAGACAGAAATAATTTTCAAAATTAATTTAATTTTCTCTTGTTTCCAGAGCAAGAATTCTGTCGATAAGAAGTTCATGTGTGATAAACACCTCTCAGATGTCTTGGTATTCCCAGCAGGAACAGATCTACATGATCATCCTCTGTATGTCAGTGGACATATCCTTCTCCAAGACAAGGTAATTTTAATAAGGTTATGTTTTCTTTAACCCTTTCACTCCCAAGAGTGTCAAAGCTCAAAATTGAAAAAAAAAATCTCAAATTTCATTTTGCAAGATATGGAAAAACAAACAGTACCGCATGAAAGTACTGCTCAATAGCTTTCATTTGAATGGTCACACACTAGGGTTTCATCCACAGACTTAAAAGTTAGAACCACCTTGTACAGCATAATAAACAGTACCACATGAAAGTACTGCTTAATAGCTGTCATTTGAATGGTCACGCACTAGGGTTTCATCCACAGACTTAAAAGTTAGAACACCTTGTACAGCATAATAAACAGTACCACATGAAAGTACTGCTTAATAGCTGTCATTTGAATGGTCACACACTAGGGTTTCATCCACAGACTCAAAAGTTAGAACCACCTTGTACAGCATAATAAACAGTACCGCATGAATTAAGTACTGCTCAATAGCTGTCATTTGAATGGTCACACACTAGGGTTTCATCCACAAGACTTAAAAGTTAGAACCACCGTGTACAGCATAATAAACAGAAAGAACTGCTTGGTCGCTTTCATTTGAATGGTCACACACTAGGGTTTCATCCACAGACTTAAAAGTAGAACCACCTTGTACAGCATAACAAACAGTACCACATGAAAGTACTGCTCAATAGCTTTCATTTGAATGGTCACACACTGGGGTTTCATCCACAGACTGAAAAGTTAGAACTACCTTAAACAGCATAATCAACAGCACCACATGAAAGTACTGCTCAATAGCTTTCATTTGAATGGTCACACACTAGGGTTTCATCCACATACGCAAAATTAAAGTTAGAACCACCTTGTACAGCATAATAAACAGTACCACATGAAAGTACTGCTCAATAGCTTTCATTTGAATGGACACACACTAGGGTTTCATCCACATATGCAAAATTAAAGTTAGAAACCACAATACAATGACTTGATGCTTGCTTCTGGGAGTGAAAGAGTTAAAACAATAATAAATTATTAATGGTGCAAAATTCTTGCTGAGATCTTAGCCTCTTGTAAACACCACTGTTTTACCATGATTGTTTTTCAGAGTACAATTAAACTATATATGTTTCTTTAATAATTATTGTGGATTTAGGCCAGCTGTCTGCCGGCACATGTCCTGGCTGCACCTTCTGGATCGCATGTGATTGATGCTTGCGCTGCTCCAGGAAACAAAAGTAGTCATGTGGCAAGCTTGATGAACAATAAAGGGTATGATTTGACAAACATTATAATCTAGCATCTTTAGCCCTCTGCACACATTGCATGCCTATGATGCTGAATTCTCATATTACAGACTAGTGTGTGACCATTCAAATGAAAGCTATTGAGCAGTACTTTCATTGTTTATTATGCTATACAAGGTGGTTCTAACTTTTAAGTCTGAGGATGAAACCCTAGTGTGTGACCATTCAGATGAAAGCTATTGAGCAGTACTTTCATGTGGTGCCGTTGTGGACTCTATTGGATCAAAATTCTTCTTCTTTTTTTTTCAGGAAAATATTTGCATTTGACAGTGACAGTAAAAGGTTGACGGTAATGCAAAAACTAATGAAGAAGGCCAGTGTAGAGTGTGTCACAACAAGAAACTGTAGTTTTTTGGAGGTTAGTATCATTAATTATGGCAGTCACAGAAGACTAATTAGTAACTGGATTGCTTGGTTTATCCAGATTCATAGATGGGATAGAGAGAGAGAGTGGTAATTGGAGTGGAAAACGCTGAAAACTGGGGTCGCACCCAAAACTGGGTCGCACCAAAAACTGGGGTCGCACCCAAAACTGGGGTCACACCCAAAACTGGGGTCGCACCCAAAACTGGGTCGCACCCAACTGAAATGTCTTGGCGGTTGCCCAGATGAGAAATCATTTTGGTCAAGAAAAGTTAAATTCTGAAAAAATTGTCGTTGGGTACTCCTGAGTCTTCTGTCTGTGATCAGCGGTAAAGAGACTGCCATTCATGTGTGGGACTATACAGTCACAACAGACGCTGTTCCACCGTCAGAGACTATAATCTAGAGCGCTGATCTAATGGTCCTTCGGGACTGGCCTACCAGCTTGAGCTAGACATCTTTTGAATGTCATTACAGTGAAGATGACGCTACCGTTGCCTTTCAACAAAGTTTTTGATTAATTTTTGACATCTTTTTGACAACTTTTTGATGACTTTCGGATTGGTTCCGTTTGACTTGACCAATCCAAATCCAAGGAGTGTTGGAGGCGGAGTCGTGAAATTTGAATGGTTTTAGTTGTGGCGCCACAAAACAGAACCCATCAAAATTGTCAAAAAGATGTCAAAAATGTATCAAAAACTTTGTTGAGTGGCAACGGTAGCGTCATCTTCACTGTAAGACAAACTGGTTATTCTCTGATTCTCTGCTTTAGGTAGACCCTTTAGATGTGAAGTACAGTAACGTGCAGTACATTGTGGTAGATCCATCTTGCAGTGGATCAGGGATTGTTAGTAGAATGGATAACTTTATTGATGATGCAGAGGACAAGCGTAAGAAAGAGGTGAGACTGGGTACCAATGAACCTCAAAACCCCAGCTGTGGCATAAATTCTTATTTGATTCAATAGTCCAGTTTTAAGTTAACCAGGACCACTGAATAAAAAGACCCAAAGACACATCTGTACAGGGTTAGATGCGATCTGAAGTAAACAATTAACAAATACCAACAGAAAAATGCTGAAGCGTAAAACAAAACAATACACAGAGTTGTGAATACAGTGGAACTCCGCCATACGACCACCCCGTTATTACGACCACTTTTTGTGGCCTGAACAAAAGCCCACTCATTTTCTTATCTCAATACCTGTTAATCCGACCACCCCGTTATTACGACCAACGACCACCTTTTGAAGTCCCCAGTCGTTATTTTCTTTATAAAATTACCCCATTAATACGACCAGTCAAAATGCCTGGTGAGACTGCTGAATGAAAAACACACACAATCTGACAAACACTAACGCATTTTAGAGAGTGCTGTCCGGCAAAGTTGTTTGTGATTAGCGTGTTCAATTTGTAGCGGAATTAAAGGTATAGTTGTCATGGCATTATTTAGAAGGGTGTAGCACCATAATTTGACCCTACTCCGTTAATACGACCAGATTTTAATCGCCCGACGGTGGTCGAATTAACGGGGTTCCACTGTAGTTCATATTCTCACTGGTATTTGTGAATATTTTACTTCAGATCGAGTCTAACCCTGTACAGATGCATCTTTAGTCTTTTATTCAGCGGCTGGACTATTGAAGTGAAGCCTGGGTAATCATTCGTCTTTCTTTGCGCACTCGATTCTTCCCCTGCTTAAAAGACATGACTCGACCCACAAAATTCCATACTATGACGTAGCTCTACAGAGATGTGTGTATACGTAGTGTCTCTGATTGGTTGCTGCTTGCTTTTGAATTTTTTATTATTTTCTTTCTGCAGAAAAGGCTTGAATCACTGGCCAAGTTTCAGTTATCAGTGTTAAACCACGCCTTGTCTTTTCCCTTTGTAAAGAGGGTGGTCTACTCAACATGCTCCATCCATCAACAGGTAACCTGTCCTACATAAAGAGTTCACAGCTTGTAGGACATAATCCTTTCACTCCCAAGTGTGCTAAGTTCAAAACTGAGGGAAAAAATCTTAAAACAGCACCACTTGAAAACTACTGCTCAGTAGCTTTCATTTGAATGGTCACACACTAGTGTTTCATCCACAGACTTAAAAGTTAGAACCACCTTGTACAGCATAATAAACAGTACCACATGAAAGTACTGCTCAATAGCTTTCATTTGAATGGTCACACACTAGGGTTTCATCCACAGACTTAAAAGTTAGAACCACCTTGTACAGCATAATAAACAGTACCACATAAAAGTACTGTTCAATAGCTTTCATTTGAATGGTCACACACTCGGGGTTTCATCCACAGACTTAAAAGTTAGAACCACCTTGTACAGCATAATAAACATCACCACATGAAAGTACTGCTCAATAGCTTTCATTTGAATGGTCACACACTAGGGTTTCATCCATGGACTCAAAGTTACAACCACATTTATTGACTCAAGGCTTGACTCTGGGAGTGAAAGGGTTAAATAATTTATAAAGAAAATAACGTTAAGAAATAATTAATTGTTGAGGTGATTTTTGTCTGCGCTTGCTCGATTGTTCTTGTGACTATGTAGCCAGTAAAATTACAGGATTGCTGTTAGCCTACATGCAGCTAAATACAGTTTAAGTTCCCGTAAGCGGACACCCTCGGGAAGGAGAAAAAGTGTCCGCAACTGGAGCTCGCCACTTTCGAGAATGTGTAAATACAGAGTTTGTATGAGCTAGAGTTCAAACAGGGTTTTGTCAAGGCGGCCGTAAGTAGAGCTGGCCGCTTAAGAGAGTGTTCGCTCAGAGAGCTTCGACTGTACCAACATTTTTATGGTTGGGGGATTCGCTGCTGAGCGGGAGCCACGCGTGAGTTCCACGCGTGATCCACATGTATCATCCACGTGCGGCTGTTTAGAAAGAAATTGAAAACCTCTCTCTGTCCGCGTTTGTACGACTGCGTTTAACGCTTTCTACCTGCTGCAAATATCGTAAACTGTGTCTGTCAAAATTTATACTGAAAATTAAACTTGCAAACTGGTTTTTGTGTTTACCACTGAAGGAAAACGAAGATGTGGTTGAGGCAGCTTTGAAAGCGAACGGCGACAGATATACATTGGACCGTCCTTTACCCTCCTGGACACACAGAGGAATGGCTGTCTTTCCGGGAGGTGGGTGTCGAAACTGTTCATAAATACTTTTGAGGTAGAAAAACACCAAAGAGGTAATAATAAACCAAAAAAAGGTGGATATTAGAGAGGATTAGGACCGATTACGCATGACCAACGGGAAAAATTTAGGCTCTCTTTCATCCAACATCGTTCCCAGGGTCTCTCTTCTTATCGCGGGGCGGGGAAGAGAGACCCTGGGCACGAGGATGTCTTTCATCCATGACATAGCTGCTATAAGTGGTCATAAGTAATTTAATGAGTGTCCCTTTCTTGGTGCATTTTTGTTGCTCACTTGTGGACGTTGTTTGATTTTTTGATGTTATGTCTAAAGTTCGACATTACGAACAGATGCAATTTCGTTCCCAATAAAACTTCAATTTTTTCGATCATATCGCTAACTTTCTTGCTTTGAGCCTTCAGAAATGCACCGACTGACTGACTGATTGACTAATTGACTAATTGACTGATTGACTGATTAACTGATTGACTGATTGACTGATTGACTGACTGATTGACTGACTGATTGACTGACTGACTGTTTGACTGACTGATTGACTGACTGATTGATTAATTGATTGAGTGACTGATCGGTTGATTGATTGACTGATTGCCTGATTGACTGACTGATTAACTGGCTGGTAGACTGATTGACTGACTGATTGATTGATTGACTGACTGATTGATTGATTGACTGACTGACTGATCGACTTATTGAACGACTGACTGACTGATTGACCGACTGATTGACTGACTGACTGATCGTCCAATTGACTGACTGATTGATTGACTGACTGACTGACTGATCGACCAATTGACTGACTGATTGATTGACTGACTGACTGACTGACTGACTGCTTGATTGATTGATTAACTGATTGACTGACTGACAGACTGATTGCTCCGACGAAGGGCTAACGCTCGAAACGTCAGCTTTTATAAATTCGCTACGGCGGTTAATTTACCTTTATCAACTCCGAGTTGATAATCAACATAGTGATTGATTGATTGACTGACTGACAGACAGACAGACAGACAGACAGACAGACAGACAGACAGACTGACTGACTAATTGAGTGATTGACTGACTGACGAATTTACTGATTGATTGATTGCTATCGTGTATAAATAAATGCTTTTATTATTATTATTATTATTATTATTATTATTGACTGATTGATTGCTTGATTGCTTGATTGATTGATTGCTTGCTTGATTGATTGATTGAACTTTGGCACTGTTGGGAGTCAATTATATTAAATGCAGCTTATTTCATTATACTTTACAGCGGAGAAGTGCATTCGTGCCTCACCTGATCAGGATTATACCAACGGATTTTTTGTTGCACTCTTTGTGAAGAAAGAGAGCGAGATGGAACAGAAACGAACAGAACACAATGGCGTGTTACCTAAACGGAAGAGAAAACACTCAAATGGAGTTGTAACTGAGCCTGAAATGTCATCACAGTCTGAGTCAACAAATAAAATCAACAACGAGGAATCAATGTTGCCATTAGCGCATGTTATGGCTACATCCAGCCACGATAATTTATCGCCAAAGAAGAAACGTCGTAAACGGAACAAGAACCGAAGGAAGTGAATGTCCAGGGTGAATCTCAACATATGACAGCTTCTGAAGGAAATGTAGGATCGAGTTAATGTTAAAAAGAAGAGAAAGCGAAAGAAGAAGAATAAAAAAGTTTCTGTTTGCTCTTGATAATTCACTGATTTGTTTTTCTTATTAGAGCGGTTTTCAATTGAGTGTCGTGAAACCAAAACCAAATCAGTTACAATGGCCAATCAGAACAAACGAAAACAACACAATGAACCAATGAGAAGCCAAAGCAAATACACGTGACCGCCGCCAAGCGCGGGAAAACGCGTGCGACCAAGTCGCGATTGGTTTTGGTTTTACATCTGATTGGTTGAGAAGGTGGCGCGAGTTTTTTTTTAACCAATCATAGCGCGTAGTTAAGCAAAACCAAAGCAATTCAGCGATTACTACTTCGATACTCAAATCGAAAACCGCACTGTCGTTATTAAAGGCGTGGACTCCTCGACAGTACGAATGGGAGTCTGGGGACGAGAAAATAGATTCCTGTCGGAGGAGCTCGTCACGCAATTTTTTTGCGATGCTTTCTCTTTCCTATCTGTTTTTTACAATCCATCAAATACTTTTTCTCGCGTGCGATTACTTTGGCATAGTCGGGGGAAGGGTGAAATCCTTCGAATCGTGACAATTTTCGGAGTATTCGTTAGTGCTCGCACTGTTTCTTGATTGGATAATAAGAATCGGAAACTATTCGAGTGCTTCCACGAAAACGGCATTTTCCAAAAACGGCACTTGTTCTCCGATATAAAAACGCAACCGTGATAAATAATTTTATCGATGCAATATACTTCAGCCAAAACTGGGGTTATATCGGAGCCTGATACCCTCAAGTAGGAACTTATATTAGGCCATCCCCATAAAATGCTTTGTTTCCCATCGCCCGACCGACCCAATTTTTTCAAAAAGTAAAAAAAAAGTTTCTGATTCATTGCCTGCGCCCTTTTCTCGGGTGTTTCCAAGTTTAATATGCTTTGTTTACATCTTAAAGTCATTCTGACATCTAAATCAGCCCAGTAATGACGTCTTCGAACACTTTTCAGAGTGATTTCAGCTCGTTGCAAAATGGTGGTCACGGGGAAGATATAATCAAAATGTATAATTATTTGTCAATATTTCGTTTCTCGGCTTTTCTTTTTTTTTTTTTGCCGATCGACCGACCCACTTTCACGAGAGAGAGGGCGATGGGAAACAAAATATTTTATATGGATGGCCTTATCCCTCAGTTTTAAAAATGTACGTTTTACTTTCACACATTCCGATTTTGACCACAAGCCATAATGGGCTCCTGCCACAAGAAATTGTACTTGCTTTCGTGAAAATTTGGGCAAGATCTCCCAACAGAGAGGTCTTGAGTGAATATAAAGGATGATAAACATAATTTTGTAATTAATTTTCTGCGCGGACGGTGTAAACTGCAGGTTGCAGGTTGCAGGTTACAGGTTGCAGGTTGCAGGTTGCAGGTTGCAGGTTGCAGGTTGCAGGTTGCAGGTTGCAGGTTGAAAAAAGAAATTTAAAAATTAAAAATTAAAAAAAATTAAAATTAAAAAAATAATATTAAAAATTAAAATAATAAAAATTTAAAAATAATAATAATAATAAAAAATAAACAAAAAATGTTCCTTTTTGTGTAAAAAAAAGAAAAAAAAAGATTATCTTGGAAGATTTAGAACTGGACTGGACTCTTAGTATGAGAATTTGAGGAACCATTTCAGATGTTCTCGTTTCGGATCTTCTGCGGAAATCTTCGGGTCAACTTCGGATATCTTCGGAAATCTTCGGGCCATCTTCGGAAATCTTTGGACATCTTCGGAAGTCTTCTGGTCAACTTTGGAATTCCGCAAATTCTCATACTAAGAGTCCAGTCCAGTTTTAAATCTTCCAAGATAATCTTTTCTTTTTCTTTTTTTTACACAAAAAGGAACATTTTTTAATCATTTTTTATTTAATTTTTATTATTATTATTTTTAAATTTTTATTAATTATTTTAATTTTGAATATTATTTTTTTAATTTTAATTTTTTTTAATTTTTAGTTTTTAATATATTTTTCAACCTGCAACCTGCAACCTGCAACCTGCAACCTGCAACCTGCAACTGCAACCTGCAACCTGCAACCTGTAACCTGCAACCTGCAACCTGCGGTTTACACCGTCCGTTTTCTGCGCGCGAATTGGCGATATCCCGCGAGGGAAGCACGCACTCGCGCGAGACGAAAGCGTCTTCTCTCCCCAATCCCACTCGATATTTTCATGCTCGCTCGTTCCAGACTCCTTTTTGCCACCAGTTCTCCACCCTCCCCTCCCTAAAGTTACTTCACATTGCTCTATTCCTCGTGTGGAAAACAAAATGGCGGAAGTCGATGAAGGACCAGCGAACACTGTGGAAGAACCACTCGATCTTATACGCCTCAGTCTGGATGAAAGAATTTATGTGAAGCTAAGAAACGATAGGGAACTCAGAGGAAAACTACACGTAAGTAATTTGTTGATTAATGTAGAGGATTTTGCAAATGGCGTGCTGTACAGTACACAAATTTGCAGCGTTCAAATTATTCAGCTGTTGCAGCTGTTGTATTGAAATATGTTCAAAAATGGCGTCACTCGAACCTTGCAACACGTTAGTTCTGGCCTCTAGTTTTGCGTTTGTATTAAAATATACCTTTTTCTGTTGATGTCAATGATTATAATAACAAAATTGTATATTAAATTAAATCGAACATGCTACGATTATCAGTTGAGTAAGGCACGATGGAAGTTTGGTGACAAGGTTTACAGGTTAAAACTACGTTGTTACCATGAGCAACTGGCTTAGTTTCCAATGGTAACCTGTGTGTCGCTGACGCTTTGTTACCATTGATGTCAGTAACAGACAGAAAGTCTGGGTTACCATTAGAAACCTAGCCAGTTGCTCATGGCAACAACATAGTTTTAACGTGAAACATTGTCACCAAACTTACTCAACTGATAATCGTAGTATTTCAGCAAATATCCGGAACCCAATCGAATGATTCATATAAAATGAACACCATCGAACAAAAAGTATATTATGCGAACGTTAGATTGTGTTCGATTTGTATATGTAATAATAGGACTACATGACTTATTGGGTGGAGTAAATTCTTGCATAATGCGAAAAAGATGTTTGAAGAACAATGCATTTGCAGTCTGGAAAATCTACCTGTAGGACGGAGCCCTGAAAAATTCCTGGCAAAGTTCTGGAAAATTGTTGCTGAAAAAGAGTAGGAACCTTGGGTAGAGATGCAAGCCACCACCACAGTTGTTGTTGTCTGTTTATAACACTCTCAAGTCTCCCACGCAAGCTTTTAGCCAGAATTTGAAAAGTGTGCATCCTGGAGGCATGCCCCCACATAAATTTGTTAAAGCTTTGGTGCATTTTTCATCATTTTCTCCCAGGATTGGGCATCCACAGGACACCTGGACGCCCTTCTGGCTAAAAGCTTGCTCCCACGCTGACAAATGAGACTCTGTATGGGTATTTCTGACAAAATGGAAGTCGCGACAATTGCCATTATAAAACGACGATCTGGGAGATTGACACAACGATTTACAAATTATCGTGATCACATAGAAAATATCAAATGTGTCAAATGTTACAAAAAAATTACCGATACAAAAACAACAATTTTGTTAAAAAAAATTGACGATTATTTTGTTAAAAAAGCGCGATGAAATCAAAGTCTGTAGGAATCCATAGAGAGGCTCGCAATCCTGTCACCATGGTTAACCCTTTCGCTCCCAGAAGCAAGCATCAATATTCAATATTATTGTGTTTCTAACTTCTACATTATGTACTTTCATGTGGTACTGTTTATTATGCTGTACAAGGTGGTTCTAACTTTTAAGTCTGTGGATGAAACCCTAGTGTGTGACCATTCAAATGAAAGCTATTGAGCAGTACTTTCATGTGGTACTGTTTATTATGCTGTACAAGGTGGTTCTAACTTTTAAGTCTGTGGATGAAACCCTAGTGTGTGACCATTCAAATGAAAGCTATTGAGCAGTACTTTCATGTGGTACTGTTTATTATGCTGTACAAGGTGGTTCTAAACTTTTGAGTCTGTGGATGAAACACTAGTGTGTGACCATTCAAATGAAAGCTATTGAGCAGTACTTTCATGTGGTACTGTTTATTATGCTGTACAAGGTGGTTCTAACTTTTAAGTCTGTGGATGAAACCCTAGTGTGTGACCATTCAAATGAAAGCTATTGAGCAGTACTTTCATGTGGTACTGTTTATTATGCTGTACAAGGTGGTTCTAACTTTTAAGTCTGTGGATGAAACCCTAGTGTGTGACCATTCAAATGAAAGCTATTGAGCAGTACTTTCATGTGGTACTGTTTATTATGCTGTACAAGGTGGTTCTAACTTTTGAGTCTGTGGATGAAACACTAGTGTGTGACCATTCAAATGAAAGCTATTGAGCAGTACTTTCATGTGGTACTGTTTATTATGCTGTACAAGGTGGTTCTAACTTTTAAGTCTGTGGATGAAACCCTGGTGTGTGACCATTCATTTGAAAGCTTATGAGCAGTGCTGTAATATGGTACAAAAACCGTACTGTTTGTTTTTCCATATCTTACAATATGAAATTTGGGATTTTTTTTCAATTTTGAGCTATACTCTTGGAAGTGAAAGGGTTAATATGTTGTGTTTTATGATGTATTTTTAGGCTTATGATCAGCATCTCAATATGATCTTGAGTGAGGTTGAAGAGACCATTACTACTGTTGAAATAGATGAGGAAACATTCGAAGAACTTTTCAAGGTAAGTAAATACATTTGAAGCTGATATATTTCAACCAATTGATTGTCTTTGAATGCCTGGATGGAATTTTTTAATATATTTTTTTTATAATAAGTATTGTTTCTTAACAATGGCCGATTGTTAGGAAATAATACTTAGGATATATCTTAACTTAGGAGGGCTCTGGACGCGAATCTGACCCCAGACATTTATAGGGGGAGGGAGGGAGGTGGTGTGGCCGAGTGGTTTAGGGCGCTGGATTTGAAATCTGGAGGTCCCACCCTACCACTAGCTGGATTTGTTACATCCTCGTTCCCAGAGCTCCTCGTTTTTTTTCTTTGCGCCGGAAACGAGTAGCCCTGGTCACAAGGAAAAAATTCATTGGCTGATAAAAAATGAATACGCAACACAAATTAATGAATGGATGTCCGAAATTTTCGGACATCCGGTAACGGCTGAGACCAGAGCCTCCATTTCGCCAACCACGTGACCAAAGAAATAGAGGATCTGGGAATGAGAATGGATTTGTTAGAACTTGGTAGTCCAGAGTTCAACTCCTTGGTCTCACTTTGTAATATTATTCTTAACAAGTTTATGTTCAATTTGCAATATTTGTTTGTTCATTTACAATTAGCACAGCAGTGCTAACTATGTTGACACTATGTTGAAAAAAAAACAAACTATGTTGACACTTACATAAAGTAATTCATTTTTATAATATATTAATATTTTATTTTACATTATTTTGTGTTTGTCTTTCAACAGACCACCAAAAGGAGTATTCCTATGTTGTTCGTAAGAGGAGACGGTGTCATCTTAGTCTCGGCCGCCGTTACGCGTTGGACTGTGAAATCGACAAGAACATTGTCTTCATCATTATATCCACAAAGATAGAACTATACAAGCTTTTATCAAGAAAAGCTGTTAGTATTTACTGTTTTTGATACTCGCTCACTGTTTTCAGAAAAATTAACATAAACGTCAACAATAAAACTATACAATACAAGAATTTCAATGCACGTGTACTTACAGTGAAGATGACGCTACCGTTGCCACTCAACAAAGTTTTTGAATAATTTTTGACATCTTTTTGACAACTTTTTGACAACTTTCAGATGGGTTCCGTTTGACTTGACCAATCAAAATCCAAGGAGTGTTTGGAGGCGGAATCGTGAAAATTGAATGGTTTTAGTTTCTAGTCTAGTTCAAATGTGGCGCCACAAAACGGAACCCATCAAAGTTGTCAAAAAGATGTCAAAGATTAATCAAAAACTTTGTCGAGTGGCAACGGTAGCATCATCTTCACTGTAATTTTGATTAACTCTAAACCCCTCTGGTGTCAACATACAAATTCTCCTTACTGGTCTCCATACATTTCTTGTACACTGCCATTGTTTGGGTAGCCTCCTACGCAGACATTCTTTTGACTCGTCACACAATCTCTCCCCAACGAACGTTCGTTGGGGAGAGATTGTGTGACAAGTCAAAAGACTGTCTGCGTAGGAGGCCTACCCAAATTGCATTTTACTGCATGTAATCAATCTTTGGTTAAGGTTTCCTATCTTTTTTAACGTCAAGGTGTAGACTGATTAGATAACTTGTTAGCCCTGCAGGGCATGCAAACATCTATGGCGATGAAACCCTGACAGAACACCAGCACCCCCCCACCCCCCTCCTCTAGGTTTGAGGATTGGTCACATGAAAATTTCACCTATATCAAACTAGCTAGTCTACAGGACCTATGTTCCGTCGGGAACGGAGAAACTGATGCCTTGTTTTCTTTGGAACATTTCACTCTTTCCTGCGCCCTGGTAGCTCGTAGCCTGTGTACGCTCGTCGAAAACAAGACCGTGAACAGGAAAGGCCTACATGCAGCTGTCGGAGACTAGCTAACTCCAGTCGATCTCTAAAGCCTGGTTATCACCCTAACCTTACACCCAACAATAATTAATCCCCATCCCAGCTTCGCGAGGACCGATGCGAGTCACGTATTACTAGTTTAGTAAATTTAACGTAAAAAATGTAAATCAACATAATGCTGGAAATGTACTCTGACTCAGAACTTTGTGTTTGAAAAGTCTAAACCTCTGTTCTAAATTATCCCCCCGCGCTGTGCGTGCTTGCGATCAATCTCGTACCCCTCGTACCCAGATTCAACGGTCTCCTCGGTCAGCGGGTCGTCGCCAGGTTAGACTTTGGGGGAAATTATCGAATTTTTTTGATTGGCTGTCTCGTGTAACAAACAATGGCCGTTACACCAGATTTCTGGTATTCAAAATTCCATTCCCCCACAGTCTAACCTGGCAACGACCCGCCGACCCGAGGAGACCGTTGACTCTGGGTACGAGCAGGGGTACGAGATTGGCTGCGAGCGACTGGGGACAAGGCAGCTACTTTCGTTTCATTTCGCCAAAATAAAACTTTTTCTCGCAAAATTTGCATGACACGACTGCGTGACACTGGGATTTCCTTAAAATTTTGCGCGGGAAATTGGCGCGCTTACACCTTTGCGCATACTCGAGAAATTGACCGCTGTGAGCCCTCGCTCAGTAGCATAACAACACGTGATCAGTGATCCGTTCTGCAAGTGTGGTGGTCGCTTGATTGTGTTTTGCTGTTTTCTCCTGTTTTTCTCTGGCAATAAGGTAAGTAATCAAACCCGTAACGCTTTAAATTTGTTCTCACAGTGTTCAGGAAATGTTTTATATTTCCGTTGAATGTGGAATTCAGTCACATACGGTGATACCGATACTCGTTCGTGAACATGTTGATGTCGTCGACCGATTTGATGTCGCTTTGTACTTGTATCAGTTGATTCAGTTCGGTTGACGTATTTAGTTATCACTGCTTTCTTGCCGAGTTCGCTCTTAGGTTATTTTCCTGATACAAATGTGCTTTTGAATTCGATTAATGGAACATGCACACTTGCCGCCATTTTAGAAAAGTTAAAGAAAACAGAAAACATGGATGATGGGACTCTTGGATCCAGGACTGGGAATTAACTTTCTTGTACCTGGACAATTTAATAATACTAGTAATACAACACTCGCAGGTTCTCGCAAAGCTCGGGGGAGTGGACGATTTTTGGGGTTGTGTGTATACCTTAGTTCAACAAACGGTGTTATCAAAGTGCACGTGAGCTTGAACTGCTAGGAATAAATTCATCATTTTCCTATGTTTGATAGCTCCACCCAGAAGAAACACAAAACACTGAGAAGTTCGCACACAAAATCAGTGCTCGAAATTAAAAAAAAAATCCAAATTGTCCTTATGCCAATGCCGGACAACCAAAACCCTGACTTTGGTTGCCCCGATGACTGCTTGGTTGTCCTTAAAATATTACGGACCTTCAGATTGGGGTACGAGTACGAGAACGAGTACGAGTACGACTTTCTACTTTCAAAACAATATTGTTCCCAGTGCCCTCGCTCTGTCCTGTGACTGACCAGTAGAAGTGTAGGTTCTGGCCGAAGATTGGCGTGACACGTGATGATATTGAGGATGCGCAATAGGTTTAAAAAGTTGTACTCGTACTCGTACCCCAATCTGAAGGTCCGTATTATCTAACCTATTACCTAATAATTATGGGTTTTGACTCAATTTTCACAATTCTCTGAAGTGCATTAATTCAAATAATAAATTCACAATGTTTCACGACAAAGTTAAATTTCCCGAGCTCGACATGTGAGCAAGTCTACTTCAGGGGTTTTCATTAATTTTGAAAGTAAGCGGCTTACCATGGTGGAATAGGCGGCTGTGACCAATATAAAGGGCCCAAGGCCCCTTTTTGCTAGGGGGTATGGGGGCATGCCCTCCAGAAAATTTGGAAATGCAGAAGCTTGGAATGCAATCTCCAGCATTCTGGGAGTCAAATCTAGTGCTCTACATGTATATGACAATTGTTATCGATCACAGTAGATCTCGGGTATTTAAACGATCTTGCGATTATTCTATATGAAATTTTTTGTTTTTTCTTTCATAAATCTTATAAGTAAACTCTCAGAAAGCCAGAAGGCTTGATTAGTAAGCGGCGGCAAGAGGCAACGTAAGGCGGTGGTTGACCGTCAGTAGCCGGCTTTTTAAACTCATCAACAATAGATGAGCTTGGGGAAGGTGCCTGTAAGGTTGGTGGAGCCACATGCAAAACGAGTCGAGCGCGTAGGTAACCATGGCAACCCTGAGAGCGGCAACCACCAGGCACCGTCACACTGATAGTCAGTGGAAACAACTACATACTCACCCTGTATACTTACCTAAAGGGAGGGATGGGCGGGAGCAAATACTTTGAGCGCCGACAATGAAAGGCAACACGCACGAATGGCTTGACATCCGCAGTAGAGCTGTAATACGATAATGGCCCTGCAAAACCCCCAGGCCACCCCGCAACCCTACGATCATGGCGGGGTACCGCTGGCCACTATTGTCGTGCGTTTAACTTAGCTTGAATTCAAATACAACCCTTTCTAATGAAAACCCCTGGTCTACTTATTCTCTTGCCGTTAAATTTCGCTATTAGCCTTTGAATACAGATGTGAATGAGCCACTTTGAGTTTTTCACCTCAGAGTGCTGGGAGCAAAGAGAAGCAGCTGTTTTTCACTGAATTATTTGCAGCTATGAAACACAGGCAGCAAATCCTATATGCTGTTTCTCTTGCTTTTTATTTCTGTTGTAAGATAAATACCTACAACATATTGTTTTCTTGTCTGGAACAGGTTAAGACAAGACAAGACATGAATACTGATAAGAAGAATAGAAGAAAAGGCCTTGAAATGTACAGTGTGTGGTAAAGGATTTAAATACCAGTCACGTCTAAAAAGGCACCTGATGATTCATAGTGGTGAGAAACCCTTCAGATGTACTCAATGACAAACACTTTACCTGTTCATCAAAATTGAAAAGGCACCTGATGATTCACAGTGGTGAAAAACCCTTCAGATGTAGTAAATGTGACAAATGCTTTAACCAATCATCAGCTTTGAAAACACACCTGATAACTCACAGTGGTGAAAACGCCTTCAGATGTACTCAATGTGACAAATGCTTTTAAAACGTTCATCAAATTGAAAACACACCTGTTGATTCACAGTGGTGAAGAACCCTACAGATGTACTCAATGTGACAAATGCTTTACCTGTTCGTCAAAATTGAAAAGACACCTGGTGATTCACAGTGTGTAAAACCCTACAGATGTAGTCAATGTGACAAACGCTTTGCCCAATCGTCAGCTTTGAAAACACACCTGATGACTCACAGTGGTGAAAACCCCTACAGATGTACTCAATGTGACAAACGCTTTACCTATCCATCAAAATTGAAAAGACACCTGATGATTCACAGTGGTGAACAACCCCACAGATGTACCCAATGTGACAAACACTTTAATCGTTCATCAGCTTTGAAAACACACCTGATGATTCACAGTGGTGAGAAACCCTACAGATGTACTCAATGTGACAAACGCTTTAACAATCGTCAGCTTTGAAAACACACCTGATGATTCACAGTGGTGAAAAACCCTTCAGATGTACTCAATGTGAGAATGCTTTACTGTTTCATCAGCTTTGAAAACACACCTGATGATTCACAGTGGCGAGAAACCCTACAGATGTACTCAATGTGACAAACGCTTTAACCAATCGTCAGCTTTGAAAACACACCTGATGATTCACAGTGGTGAAAAACCCTTCAGATGTACTCAATGTGAGAAATGCTTTACCTGTTCATCAGCTTTGAAAAACACACCTGATGACCCACAGTGGTGAAAAACCCTACAGATGTATTCAATGTGACAAATGCTTTACCCAATCATCAGATTTTGAAAAGACATTTGATGACTCATAGTGGTGAAAAACCCTACAGATGTACTCAATGTGACAAATGTTTTACTCAGAAAGTAAGTCTGTTGTACCATAACAGATCAATTCATGGTGATTTTACTCACAAGTGCAGCCACTGTGGCAAAGGCTTCAAAGATGACCGAGGTTTAAAGAGACACAAATGTAGAAAACTTTTCTTCTGAAGACAGGGAGAAATACACCTGTTGGATGTGTGGTGAATTTTGTCACAACTGTTGTGGAATTCTTTATCACATGTATAAACATGGTATGCGGAAAGATACAGAGTGATTTTTACCGTAGTCCCAGGCAGTGTTGGTAACAAATTTATACATAGCTAATATTATTTGATAAAAGGTTTTTTGTCATCGTTATTAGTGCAGGGCTGCAATAATTTTTTTTTTCTTGAAAGGACATGTGTCCGACTAAGTCACCGTTTTGGTTGGACAAAACAAAAATGAGGTCGGACATCATTTATTACAGTACCACTTGATTAGCGAACCTGCTAATCTAATGCGTTGTCAACGCAGAGTAAACTAGTTTGCGTTTAGAACAAAACGTTATAATGCTTTGGCGTTTTGCGTTTGAAGGCAAAACAATTGTCCGGACATCATGTCCGGCCACAGTGGGGATTTCATCGGACATTGGCAAATTTGGGTCGGCCATTGTCCATTGTCCGATGACCGACTGTTATTTGCAGCCCCTGTTAGTGCATAATCTCCATTTTGTATTGTTACTTTATCTTTTATAATCTCATAAATTTATAATTTTTATCCAGGGCCATTCTGTAAACCACTGCTGTAACGAATACCCCTTGGCTATAGACTGTTACTATTACAGTGAAACCTCTATTAAGCGGTCACCCTCGGGAAATAGCCAACTGACCGCCTAAAAAAGGTTGATCGCTTAATAGAGGTGTTGTAAAATTTAAAATTCATTGTTAAAATTTATCCACACCAGTCAACACTATTAGCCCAAGCAATGTATTCTTACGCTTATTACATATATTTTGTTGTGTTTGATCAGCTCTTGAAAGAAAATATATTGCATTGTTATCTAACTATGTGCCCGTTTAATAGAGGGAAAGACATAATTATTAAGTCTAAAACGATGACCGTGTCCGCTTAACCCTTTCACTCCCAGAGTCAAACCTTGAGTCAATAAAATGGTTCTAACTTTTAAGTCTGTGGATGTAACCCTAGTGTGTGACCATTCAAATGAAAGCTATTGAGCAGTACTTTCATGTGGTACTGTTTATTATGCTGTACAAGGTGGTTCTAACTTTTAAGTCTGTGGATGAAACCCTAGTGTGTGACCATTCAGATGAAAGCTATCGAGCAGTACTTTCATGTGGTACTGTTTATTATGCTGTACAAGGTGGCTCTAACTTTTAAGTCTGTGGATGAAACCCTAGTGTGTGACCATTCAAATGGAAGCTATTGAGCAGTACTTTCATGTGGTTCAGTTGTTTTTTGATAATTTTGCAAAATGAAATTCAATATTTTTTTCTCAGTTTTGAACTGTGAGTGCTTAGAAGTCAACTTTACAGTAAGTATGGGGAGTGATAGGGCCGCTTAATAGAGGTTTGACTGTATTATATTAGTTCTGGAGCTCACTCTCGGGTCAGCGAGGGAATTACATGTAACGTGACGGAAATCTTGAGGTACGAGAATTGGTGTTTGATATAATAATTATAAGTTGAATGGCAGATATAAACTAGGAATGGGAAATAGACAATATTCGTATTCTCACGGTTGGACTGGAACTAGCTTGCAATCGAGGCTAATGCGGGGAAATCTTTTCAAATGCAAATCCAACCTCGTTTCCCAGGGTCTACTCCGCTTTCAAGATGGCGGCTGGGCGCGGAGAAGACCCTGGGCTACGCTGTGAAATACTCCACGAATCGTGGAGTATTTTGTCGTCTTCGCTACACTTGACCAGCGGTTCCAGGATTCAATATGGTCGTCTTCGCTACACTTGACCAGCGGTTTCGGGATTCAAAATGGCTACTGGAAGGAAGCTGGCGAGCTTCGTTTTAACACGTTTTACACCAAATTAAGCCACGGAATAACGTTTTTGTGGTCCGTTGAATTTTCGAATAGATTTCTGCTGTCTTTACGCATGATTGGTGAGCGGTCTATTTTATTTAAGGTGAGGTTTATTACACATTTTGTGACTGTTATTTAGCACCAGTTTAGCTGTATAAACAACGCACGATCATATAAAGAAAGTCAAGTTAGGGAAGTTGTCGAAAGTTTAAAAGCGGATAGTTTGGGTGGATTATATTATTTTTTGGTCGATTAATTTGGTTTATTTCGTGCTCGGATCGCGACCTTGTAATTTTTTTTTTATAGCACGAAAGTCATGCCCAATTTAATTAATAAAAAAATATTAATGCAGCATGATCATGGTCGAATCTTTGTGTGATTGTTTTTATTTAGAGGTGATATTTTTAAGGTTCATGCTGAGTCAGTACTTTGTGTGTGTTATCTAAATAAAGATTGCTTCCTCCTCAACACTTCAGCATGGAAACTCACAAATATTTTAAACAGATTCAAATTAATTTAGTAAAATATCAAAGTGTAATTTCAACTGTACAAAAAAGTGGGAGGCTTCCCTGCGTGGTTTCTGTGGATGACAATGTTTTATAGCCTTTTTATTTAGCTTTTATTTGGAAACCAATAATTACCGTTAAAGCCCGGGGGCCGGGGGGCTTATTTAAATTTCAGGCCTCAAGAATGGGGGGGGAGGGAGCTTATTAGAGAGGGGGGCTTATTTCAAATCATAAATTTTCGAGAAAATTCACATTCATTTTTCAAACTTTACTACCTGGGGGGGGGGGGGGGGGGTGTACTCCCTTATGTGGCCTATACGGGGACATGCCGTTGGACAGGTATGGTTTTTGGGCCTCTCTGCCCTGAACAGGGTATATAATTTCATGCACGTCTGTCCTAAACAGGGTTATGGTTACACGACTGTCGTAAAAATACGGTTTTATACAGTATTTTAGAGATTGGAGATGTTTCCCGCGTATCAGTCCAAACAGGATTCGCTAAATAATTTGCAACCTAAACAGGGTCCTAAAATAGCGGATGTCCTACACAGGGTAGGTATTTTAGGGGTTTTTATTGTTGTTTTTTTTGTCCTAAACAGGGTCAGGTTTTCAAACCCTTAGCGGCACCCCTATACCCAAACATGGGTCAAGTACTTCCCCCCCCCAGGCTTTACTATTACACCACAAACTAAACAGAACAAGAAATGTGTTATATATATCACCGTCTTACAAATGCAGTGTCATTTATATCCTAACTCAATGATAGTTCTGGAATTAAGACCATGTTTCCATACAAAGTGACTGAAACAACAGAAAATATTTCTTTAAATACATTATTACATCAGTCTGATGAAAAGGGGGGGGGGGGGGGGGGGGGCGCTTAATAGAGAGGTGGGGCTAAATAGAGCTTTTACGGTATTTATTATATTTTATGCCCTGGGGTGTACTTTGAATTTTTGGAGGGATTGTGCCATCCAGTACTGAAACCAAAATGTATAACTTTTCTGTACACTATTACAGACCTGGGCCAGGGTTTTTCAAAAGGTGGATAATGCTATCCACCAGATAAATCACTATCCAGTGGATAAGTATTAACAAAAAACTACACTATCTGTTGGATAGCGATTTAATCCGGTGGATAGTGTTTATCCATCTTTTGACCAACCGGGCCCTGGTCTTAAAATCCATACCCTATTTTCTGACTACTTGTTTCTGTTCTAGTTGTACACTGGAGAACAATAACTCTATTGAGGGCGGGTACTTATTTATTGTCTATCTGCAGGGGTGGATCTAGAATTTTTGAAAGGGGGGGGGGGCGGGGGGGGTGTTTGTTAGCCAATATTTTGTCATTTTATTTTAGCTAAAAACAGTAACAATTTTTACACCTGCCCAAAGTGCTTGATTTTTTGGCGGATTTTGGGGACCACCCAATCAAAGTGTTCACACTTTTCTGACTCACACAAGTAAGGTAGAGTAGCACCAAAAATATATGAAGAGGGCCCTGGCCCACGGTCAGCCCATATTTTGCCCAAATCCTAGTCTCCCTCCCAGCCTAATGCTTGCTCAAATTACCCCATTCCCAACAGCAAAATTGGTGCCCCAAATCCATTTTTCCAGTGAAAAAAAGCAAATCCCAGTTCCTATTTTACCTCTTCAGGACCCTATCCCCAGCACAAAAAAAATTACTACAGCTAAAAAAATACTCCATAACAAGGATAATAAGATAAAGGTTAAAGCAACTTTATTTATACATGTCCAATCTAAAAATGAAAAATACCTCCTAGAACAAAAAATAAATTAAATAACCCATATCACTCTGAATAAATTCATTCACACCTCCCCAACACAATATACATTTGAGGGGCATAAGGAACAATAAATGTCATACAAAAACATTGCAACACAGCAAAACAAAAAGGACAAAAACTGAAAGAAATGACCTACAAGAAAACAATACCCTGCAGTACACCAAAAGAAACTTAATCACACAAAACTTGCACCCAGTACAGTCTTTATTGACATACAGTGTACATACAACTGCCGAAAATTCCTCAAACCATGGAGGCCCACCTTAATGACCAAAACATAACTGTTGATCGATACCGCAGCAGACCACTGAGGGAACAACATCTAGTTGGAATAATCATGAGGATTGCCTGATGAAGACTAGCAGTATACACAAAGCAGTCAAAACGTTGTGATCATTGACAACACCTCAAAGTGACTCTATCATGAGACAAATGATTAAATATTCATCTATCTACTAGCCTCCTACGCAGACGCTCTTTGGGATCGTCACGCAATCTTTCCTCGCCCACGAACGTTCGTGGGGGAGGGAAAGATTGCGTGACGATCCCAAAGAGCGTCTGCGTAGGAGGCTACTATCTACCACGATGAACAATAATTTCCCAACATCAGACAAAAATATAAACTAATAGGTGTCCCTTTCATAGCAGTATCTGGATTACAAACATTATATATATGAGTGTGGTAAAGGAGGTGTTCCCTTAATAGAGGTGGCCCGAAGTAGAGGTTCCACTGTATGTTGTAAACTTGTATAGGTGATTTAATACCTATACCAGCTTAGAAAATTGAGAAAAACAGCTTTATAACCTATAATCTTCATTTTAAGTATAATCAAGTTTACAAAATATTCAAGGAAGGGCTTTCCTTACTTTTAAGTGCAGTGCATCAAATGGTCATAATATTGTATCTTGTCTGTTCAAATCATTTGATTGTAAGCTTAATCATTCTCTGAAAAAGTACAGATCACGTAGTTTACGAGTGAAAAAATTCGATTCGTCATTTGTGCGAGCAATACATCAATTCAGGATTCCGTCACATTTTCAATTCGCCGTTAAAAGCATTTTGAAGAAATTCCAGGCTTCGAATAATAACACATAAGCTTAAAAATTCATAAACGTGTAATCATATCATCGATCTGATTTTCACCTTGCTTGATATTTCCAGCTCTTGATCTGTGCGCCTGAGGCATTTCAAATTAATTTACGGTCCAACGTCAACTCCATCTCTTTCCTTAAATTGCCGTGCATAATTTAAACAAGACGGGAAATATTTAACAGGCAATAATTTACGTTTCAATTCGAGAAGAAATAACAAAAAAACTCCGCAAGTCGGCCATTTTGCAAGGAAGACTATTTCCGCCAATCACGACTAATGTAAGAATCATAAATCTAAAGACCAATCAGCGTGGGCGTTATATCAGTGTAGCCCAGGGTCTTCTCCGCGCCCAGACCGCCATCTTGAAAGCGGAGTAGACCAAAACAACAACAACAATCTTTTATTTAGCTCATTATAAAAATAAAAATATACAAATGATAGTAAAGGAAAATACAGGTGTTTTTTTTTATATAAATAATATTTAGTAGCAAAGAGTTAGAGCCTAGGGGCTAAATAAACCGCGAGGTTTTCGTGTTAGCCCCTAGACCCTGGGAACGAGGTTGATGCAAATCAGGTGGTGTGCGCACTAAGCGCGCAATGCATTATTTGCGTCACGAATCCATCATGGCGGAAGATTCGAGTGGTGAAGACGGTTTTTCAGGGTAAGTTTATTCATTCTTTTCGTAAAGGACTCTTTCGTTCTTGAAGCTAAGATGTCATATTTAGCAACATTAACATTCGGGTAATCATTCTGTCTAATCAAATATCCTCGTTATAAAGTTTAAAGGTCCAATTTATCGCCTTTTAAAAATCAAGGTAAAATTATCACATATTTCGCCTCGTCGAGTAGGTCGTAGTTTTTGTTCAGAATCACTGCTCTCAGCCAGTGGTGCTTGGCTTTTTAGTGTAATAAATCAAAAGATTAGAAGTTTTTTAATGTAGAAAGTGGATCGCACCAGATCGCACCAGTCGATCTGAGCCGTTTGAGGTAACTGAAAATGGTGCATGTTTTGAGACCATGTAGAGCTGTGAGAGGTTTCAGTAAGGTGTGAAACGCCGTCATAGCGCAATTTATTAGTCAAAATATCGCGCATATTTACCTGTCATTATAACTTTGAGTTAAAAATATCACATGTAGTCTCACATTACGAGTTTAGCACTTTCATTTGACAATTTACCACTTTCTTTGGATGTTTAATATGTTTATATTTTTGCTGACAAATTATTTAATTCTGTATTCTTTTAGGACTAAGAGAACCCTATTTGGGAAATATGTTCCGGAAAATAATCAAGATGAACGTCAAAAGAGGACTGGTTTAACCGAAGGGAGGCATATTTGTTTTATGCTGCCTTGATTCTGCCGTCACAGTTGAACGTATTTATGCTGATGAAATAAGGAAACTACTATTTTCTGTATTGTTTAGGTCATGTTCTACTCAAATGGAACCTCTAGAGATGATAAATGGTTTCATTCTTGTGTTTTGTAATATTGTTTTGATTGTACACTGAAGGTCACATTGAAGTGTAATACCGTAAGTCCTCGAATAAGTGCCCGGGGCGCTTATTTCAAATTTAGGATAAGGCTCTTAGGGGCTCTTATTCGAGAGGGGTGGGTGCTTATTTTATTTTTCCCAAATCTTGGCCAGACAGTCATTTATTTTTGAAATACTACTCTAGTAGTAAACATTTGCACGTAAACAACATTTATAACCCGAGTAATTAAATATACAAAGCTGTACATATACATGTAGTTCTAATAGCAGCATCTTGCTATTTGTAATATTATTTTCGGTTCACCGAACATGTTCACAAGCTGAAACAAGTATGTGCAAATCTGTTCGTATAGTAGTCAAGAGTAGTTCAACTTTGATTCTGAATAATTATTACCGATAATTTCACAAAATGATGAGTGAAACATGACTGACACAATACTCAACCTTTGTTGTCTCAGTTCTTACCCAGAAAAAAACAGGGGGGGGGGAGCTTATTTCAATGTTTGGCCGATAGGAGGGGCACTTAGGGACTGTGCAATAATTACCAGGAGGGGGGGGGGGGGGGGTTGGAAAACCAGAGGGGGGGCATAAAGTAAAATCAAAGCAAGGAGAGGGCGGGGGCTCTAGGTAAAATAAGTCACTCAAGAGAGGGAGGGGCTTAACATTTTATTTCAAGTACATATTACATTGGCGAATCCATACCTATTTATAAGGTGGGGGCCGAAAAATTTCCGGCCCTTCGCGGCCTAGCTATCCTTCACCGGACCTGGAAATAACACACATGCTCTTTTCCTTCTGCTATAGTTCTGTTGAACATTGCTACGGAGGTGATGTTTGTTCCAGACGCGGATGTCCACCAATTAAACATTGTAGTAGGAACTCTTCTTTCTGTTTATAAGATTTTAATCCACAGGTGCGTGTAGAGAAAATGTAGGGTACTTGTATAAAGGTGTGTATACTGTGAAGGGGGGGGGGGGGGGGGGGTCGTAACATAATTTCTGACTGATTAGGGGGGGGCAATAACTAAATTCACTCTTTTAGGAGGGGGGTATTACCTAATATTTGGCTACATGAAGCCCATTTTACCACCCCCCCTCCTGATAATTATTGCACAGTCCCTTATTCGAGGGGGGTGCTTATTCGAGGATTTACTGTATTCTATCTGTTGTTACTAATAAATATTATACTTCACAACAAAACCAGAAGGTGTAGACTTCATATTAGAAAATACACATGGACAGCTCATTTTCGGAATTGTCAAGAACTTTCAACCTCTCATGGTTCTCATCAGGACAGCTAATTAACCTTTTATTGAGGGGAATGGGAAGTTCAATAAAATGGTTCTAAAAGACCAAATGGGTTTTATTCATTACTGTGACAATGGCTTTATAAAAGTATTTCTGTCAAGCTTTGGGTATCAGGAAAAGGATTTGTCCTGCTTTCTAGCAATAAAATTATTGATGTCAAATTGGAAAATGGAAGATATGAAATGACACAAAGTTGCACATTGTTTCTTTATATGTTTTATTTTTACAACCTCAAGAAAATTTGATATTCATCTAAATTTGTGATTGCGTCATCTCAAACTATGCCAACTACTGCTTTATCTGGTCAGTCAATCTTTTAAAACTGTTCACATCCTGGTACTCAAGCTTCTCTGAGTAAAGTAACTACTGCCTCCCAAATTATTCCTCCAACACACCTGGGCATTTTCCATTCAGTTTCTGTTTATTCTCTGAATAAAGAACAACAAATAACTTGATTATAAACTAGTTCTATAATCAGTACAGCAGCAATAAAGGGAAGGAAATAAACATGGCCTGTGCACACCTAACAGCAACACATTTGCCCTGTCTCCCATTTTATATGAGTAAGGATCCTTTTATGGAACCATATAGAATGAGGGCCTTTCACAGTAGTAAGAACAAGGGCTGTTTTTACAATGTAGAAAATTACACTCACTGCAGTTTGCTGGTAGCTAGCTAGCTGTTCAATAACTCAAAAGACCTAACCATTGGCTGACATTACCCCAACATACAAAGGCCTTCAACCATCTTAGCATCCAGCTGACAAATCTACAGGTGTGGATCTGAAGGGAGGGTTGAGGTGGTTGCAACCCCCACTTTGAGAAGCTTTTAAAACTTCTATGACTCCTCTCTTTTTCTCCCCTTTTTAATTACAAGCCACATTGTTCAATTGAAAACGTATGAATGTAAATAAACAGCCATCGTTGCTATCCACAGTCCCATTTAATAATACATTTTAAAAACTGCTATGAAATAAAAATGCAAATATACTCTTTCACATGTTTCAAAATTTTCTGGGTAAATAAACCTCCATAGCCCAGACCCCTCCCAGGCCTATGGACCTTAGCTTTCCCCTCTCATACTAACTCCCACCCCATTCATAAACTCATGGATCTGCCCCTGCTGCATACTCGACTGATTTTCAGATGTATGAATAATATATTTTTTTTACCAGCCATCCAACTGGATACTACTGCTCATTCTGCTATGCTTTGTCCCCGACTAAACATAATAGCAACAAAACATTTCGGCTTAGTCACTAATATGTACTCTGGCCCCTGTAATTTATCATGATGCCAATAGACTGATCCTTCATGTATCAGCCATGAAGTACTAGACTTGAATGGATATCAATAATTGATTTTAATTATAGGCCTATGCAGGGGTGTGTAGCTACATTTAAGCTTATATTGAAGCTGCGGACTACTGATGAATTCGTTCGCTAGGAAGACTACCACTGACTTATTTAGCTGATTTTTCTCTGAGCTACATCAAAGTCAGAACACATAAAAATTTTGGATTCAATAAATCATTCACAGTTCACTCTCACTATATTCAGGGTGCCCCTGATTTTTCCCGGTGGCTATAAAGCAATAGGTTATCAAGAGGTTGTATTAACTTGTTGTGTAAAGTGTTTACAAACCACAAACATGATTTAGCTTACCTGTAAGTCCCGTTGAGACGTCCAAAACCAATGGTTTTCCACACTAAGTCCGAGAAAATCGTTACTTCCTAATATCAATAACACGATAGAATCGAAAGACTTGCAGAAGCGGCGATATTTGGAGCAAAAAGTGGTTATTTTGAGATAATTCAATGCTCTCCAGACATCTTCACACGATGGCGGTTGGGAGCAAATGAGCTGAAACCGAACAAGTACCAGCATGCATCGCGGTCTTAGTGCGCACACCACCTGAATGCAAATAGTTTTAACGAAATTTCCCCGCATGAGCCTCGATTGCAAGCTAGTTCCAGTCCAACCGGGAGAATACGAATATTTTAACAGTTATTCTTCGAGGACGCGCCGGATATGAGCTGATATATATAACCAACGAGGCGCTTCGCCGAGTTGGTTATAATCAGCTCATATCTGGCAAGTCCGAGAAGAATAACTGTTTTAGTAAATTTTCAAACACTCAAATAACCGGAAGATGCAAAAAAAAAAAAAAAAAATACATGCCTACAAATGTACAACAAATGTAACTGAACGAGCACTGCATGCAAGGAAGCCTGAAACAAACTTTGTTTACGGGAAGTCCCGAACTGAAACCAATACAAATCTGCACATATTTAAACTGAATGAAAACCTGTTTACACTACAATTTTAAGCTTAACCTATTCAGTATCGTTACCTTGTGTTTAGAAGAGGCTTGTCAATTCCAGCTGGAGTAAGCTTTCAAAATCAACACAATAAATCGGGAACGAGAAAGCATAAATATCGCAGTCGATCGATCGTCAAGCGTTGGTGATGGTACAATCGAGGAGGACCCGACTTCACGGTGAAATTATCTTCGACGATCACTCTTTTTCTCTCCATCCATGTAGATATTGACGCTTTCCTTTGCGTTTTACTTAACAGTGAACGTGATTTTAACTGGCTCAGTTTCGCTGGTTTCAACACAATTAATTCCGTAGTCGTGCACGATTTGCTCGCCGTAAACAACCCGTTCAGCTGTTCATTCAACTTGTAAAATGAATATAATGTTCAACTCCACAATTATTTCTGTTCTTTCCATTTAAGCTAAACCATTTGCACAATTTTCCAGAATATACCAAACTTTAGAAGACACAGAGCGAAGATTAAAATTCTGCTTTGCTCTCTTTTCATTCACGGTGCTAACTGAACTGGCAGACCGCGCCAGCCTTTTGCCGCCGTTTTCATACAAACCATGCTTCATTTAGATTGAACTGAAAAATCACTCAGTCGATTTAGAAATTTTTAAAAAGTAATACTGAAGTTTAACATAAAGCTAGTGATGTTTTTAATCAAACAATTATTCCATTCGCCCTTGTTGGATATACAAGTACAAGAAATTCATCATTTTTCCATATTTGGTCAACTTAAAGTGCAACTAACCCCCCCCAATTTTTTTTTCTCTTTAAAATCTATTTATTGCCCCGATCACGTCTGCGAAAAAATTATCGTGATTGATAAAATCCCCGCGTTTCTACAGTTGTTTAAAGTCAGGCTTTCCATGTTCACCACCGCGCAAATGGGAGTCCTGGGTCGAGCAATGTGACGTCAAAGCAGGAGTGTGATTTATCAGGTTTACAAGCATTTGACTGGGAATCCTTCGAGCGTAGATATTCTTTTCGTTATTTCCGAGCCGTTTTATTTTCGAAAGCCACAGAATTTTAACACAAACTAGATATGTCATCTAGTGACTCAAATTCGGAGTCTAGTTACAATTCGAAAGACTATGACACAAAAGTGTTGAGATCGAAGTGGAAGATTCACGGGTCGCAAGCTTCCCGTGATGATCGAAGCACACAGATGGGATGGCTTTCGCTTTATGCCGACGAACCGTATGTGGACGAGGAATGGCTGAAGAAATACGAAAAGGAGGAAGAAGAAGAAGGCAAGAAGCTAGAGGAAGCAATTCAAGCTAGACTTGACGGCAAAGAAAGAGTGGATTCTTGGTTAGTCTTATCACTAATACTTGTCAAACCAGATGTAAACAAATAGACTCGCAATCGATACTTCAAGCAGCAATGAGTAAGATATCTTCTTGGATGAACTGCCCGGTCACCTGGAATGGACAACTAAATGCGAAAAGTTGGTCAAAGCGAACGAAGAGTCGAAAAGAAAGCACAAAGGACCGCTTAGATAGCACTGAAGAAGTCAGTCAATGGTAAGCAATTATTGTCACCTATAGTACTCCCATGCATCGATATGCGCGAGCAGTATGATCATTTATATTTTTGCTTTAGCGAGTATGTATTTTTGTAAAGCAATGGTTATTCTGTTAAATGCCAGCTTTTCACCATTTAGAGGGTTTGATTTTTACAAAAGCCAAGTAACTGTCGCAGTTTTCTCTCGCTCGCGGCTTTTTTCGATCGATTGAAAATCGGCTTGCTCCGCGCGGCTTGCTCGGGCCTGGAAATTGAAGCCATAAAAAAACAAGCTGAAAGGAAACAAGCCACATCACTACAGTTTTGACATCCTCAAACGTTTGTCGTTGCTACTCCAAATAACCACCATAGTGAAACTAAGTTAATCTTGAAGTAAAAACCGTCAAATAAATAGCACTTTTTAAACCTCGATAAGCGAAGTGGACCTGTTCCCTCTGTAGTCCGCATTGATATTACGATGAGTATACGGTTTATCGCACTGGCTTATTTCCCGGCCTCAGAAAAACTTTTGGAGTTCAAATCTTTTGTCATTTTTCCTATTTTATCCTTCGAAAGAAATTCGTCTTTGACTTTCATCAATATTCCTGAAATTGCTTCGCACGAGGGTGAAATGTTAACGCCATTACAGATGCGCGATACTACGGATGAATGCTCGGATTCTACGCTCGCGCTACTGAATTTCATGGGCTTACATTTCTGGCTATAGCGATGGTAGAGATAGGTTCTCGGTAACATTTGGTCGATGGCTAGTTGGGTTGGCTTCGACCGGGTTAAATAGCCTTTGGAAGTCAGCCTGCTAGAAGTGCGCGGAGAAATTCTAGACGGAGTTCTTGAGCATGTCCCACTTTAGTCCCACTTTACTTCGTTCGCTTGAGTTTACATCCACCGTCTTTTTCGTATTTTCTCGACGATCGCTCTAGAATGGTATAGTATACCTTTCTCTAAATCTGGGGTGTTACTGCAACGGCCAATAACGCACCTGGAAGGCGTTTCTACACACTTTTCGAATGTGTATCGCATCTTCCTGAAGGAAATGAGTGGACGCGAAGGATCCAAGGCTCCTGAGTTGACGTCACTAGCCGCTAAACTCATTCCCAGTCAAAAACGCGGCCGTGAACAAAAATGGCGGCGTTTTTGGCCACTTTGCCGGGGCACAGAAAATCGAGGATTCAACCAAATCCAAAAAAAATTTCGCTGTTAAGTTTCAAATAACAAGTACATTTATTTAAACGAATAAAAAATTTTGGGGTTAGTTGCACTTTAAGGATAATGGCTCAGATCCATAGAGGAGGGAACCAATCAGAAAGCTAGAAAATCATTATCCAGAGGTACAAATTTACTAATGTCTATTAACTTTGAGTGGTTATTATTTTTCTTTTAGTGTAGATTAAAGGCGTGAAAACAAGTCAGATATTTTTGAGTTGAACCTCTCTACTAATGCGGACACCGAAGGGACGGAGCAAAGTGTCCGTATTAGAGAGGTGTCCGTATTATATATAGAGGTCAGGAATATGACATCACTTTAAAGGTTTTTACTGACGATAAGAAATATCAATGATAAATGGTCGATAAATGTCGATAAACTGATTGTAAACAAATGCTACTTTTATTAAAATGGACAGCAGACAATAAATTTATCTTGACTTTGATCAGTGTGTAAGACCACAAACAGAAATAAATGTATTGATTACGAACTGTTATCAAGTGTCCGTAATAAAGAGGTTAAGTTTATTTGAATTTGCTCTCTGGGGCCGAGATTTAGTGTCCGTTGTCCGTATTAGAGAGGGTCCGTATTATAGAGGTTTTCTTTATAGAGAATATATGGACATTTTGCCGGGACCAAGGGAATTGTACATTTTGGTTTACTAAGCTTCATATAAGGTTTCGTTATGAAACATTTGTACAGTATATGATAATATATATTGTTTTCTTGACTTTCTAGTATTGTTCAACATGTACCGTAAAGCCAGTTCCGAAAGTAACAACCCCCCGATAGTAGCGATCGATCCCCACCGCCGTCACAAAAAAGTATAAATAAAATGTCATGGTTGTTTAGTAAATCTCAAAAGTAACGACCATCTGAAAGTATCGCGACCTCAACCGTAATTTATTTTTATTTATTTTATTTTGAAACATTGGAAATAGCAGATAGAACAAGGTGTGTTCCTTATTCCAAGGACGATACACTGTTCTGATGTAAATTATTTTCAACAAGTTTTATCCTTAGATTGATCTCGATATATTAGACAATGACTGTTTCAGTCAAAACATTTTTATTTTATTTTAACTTGGTTCGGTCCACATATGGTACACTTCAGTTACAGCCCTCGAAAGTAGCGATCCTCTGAAAGTAGCGACAGGTAAAGGCTACAAGAGCGGTTTTCAATTGAGTGTCGTGAGTAATCCAGAATTGCTTTGGTTTTACTTTACTACGCTCTGTGATTGGTTTAAAAAACTCACGCCATCTACTCAACCAATCAGATGCAAAACCAAAATCGTGGCCTTGTCACACGCGTTTTCCCGCGCTTAGCGCCGGTCACCGCTGTATTTGCTTTGAGTTCTCATTGGTTCATTGTTGGTTCATTGGAAGCGGGATTTCCAAATAAGGTAGAGAGGGTATATTGCCTCTGAGACCATGAGTTAGGGAACCAATCAAATTGCTTGAAAATGCATTATCCCATGGTTAGTATATTATAATGTGTATAAATATTTTGCAATAGAAAAAGCACAAAGAGGCAGGACCACAACGGATGGAGCGGGAACCAGGCAGGAATACAAGGTACGGGAAACGGGAACTTCAGCCTTCCCTATATGATGCTATGATTATGAAACTTGTGTGGTGTGTGAAGCATCCAAACATGTTTATTTCTGGGTTGTCACTTGTCAATTATGACGTCAATTATGACGTCAATTCGTGCCAAAAAGAAGCCATAAATTTCAAAGTTCTGTCATCATGGATCGATCCGCCATCTTGGATTTCAAGGTTTTGAAAATATATATCGGAAAATTGATTAAAAAAAAAAAAAAAAATAATATAAGCTGTAAAGATACTGGAAAAAAACTTCTCGTTGAAACCGAAAACTTCAGTTAAAAAGCCGAAAATTTAAGTAAAAAAAAAAAATCGAAGTTTCGGTTGCACAGCCTGCTATAAAAACATGGTTGCCACGGAAACGTCAAGTTAATTATTGACACGCCAAAATATTCCCCTATAACGTTAAAGTTTACCCCCCCCCCCCCCCCTCCCGACGACTTTCTACACTCCCATTCTTTTTATCCATCACCAATGATCTTGTCGTACCGTATTCCAGTGCGACTACTGTAACCGGGACCACTTAGGCAATGAAAACTAATCACATATTGCAGAGCAGAATAGTTTTTCAACTTAATTCCACATTGAAACGTTGTATTGAACTGAAAACTTATTGGCTCAAACAACTGAAGTTGAAATTCTTCGTTTCTATCCTGTAAGATGGTTTGGTTTTCTTTGTCTAAGTGGCCCCGGTTATCGTAGTCGCACTGTAACGAGGTTCAGTAACAAAATAAAATTTCATCAGAACAAACGAAAGTGACCATAAGTGGTCGTGAGGCGGGATTTTACTGCATGTAATCAATCTTTGGTTTCCTATCTTTTTAACGTCAAGGTGCAGACTGATTAGATAACTCGTTAGCCCTGCAGGGCATGCAAATAGCTGAGGCGATTAAACCCTGACGGAAAACCAGCACCCCCCCCCCCCCCCACCCCACCCCCTCCAGGTCTGAGGATTGGGCATATGACCAAAATTCCACCTGTTACAAACTAGGAACGGAGAAACTGGCGCCTTGTTTTCTTATGGGACATTTCGCTCGTCGGCCCTTCTTTCGTAGCCTACAGAGAGCAGCCAGGCTTTACGCCTGTTGCCGGCCTAGTCCCTAGTAGTTCTTTTTCTCTCTCGAGCGAGCGCGAAGTACACGTAAGGACTTGGGAACGGGTTTACGTGCCGGCCAGAGAACGCCTAGTGGATAATGCCAAATCAACCCCCGAATTTCACGTTTTTTACCCCGTTTTGAATTAGATATTTCTGGCCTCCAAGATCAAGCATACGGAAATAAGAAGCTTTTTTGGGAAGTTTGAACATCGATCTACTGAGATACAGGGTAAAATTGAACTATTTTTATGTTTTTTAAATCGAAATTTGCTGGAAACTAGAGTCGAGAGACTTCACCTACAGAGCTTGTGTAGCCGCCAGCCTAGTCCCTAGTCGTTCTCTTTCTCTTTCTCCACGTAAGGGCCTGGAAACGGGTTTGCGCGCTCAGTGTCATTCGGTGACGTCATGAAATTTCGCGCCAAATCCCAAATCGAGTAAGCGGGAAGAGAACGCCTGGGTACTAGGCTGGCCTGTTGCTTCATGCGTCAAAACACAGGCGAAAAACAAATGAAGGATAAGGTTAATTTTTCGTCTGACTCATTCTATATATTACCATTTTTGTTTAACATTGTAATTGATATTCGAGACTGCTTGTAGTGAGGGGTTAGGGCGTTACTGTAATAATTCAGATCAATGACAACATATAAAGATATAAATACTCCTCGGAGGAAATTTTATTCAGTCACAAACTCGCATAAAACAAAAATATATATGTCCATGTCAATAGATATGTCAATTACGGCCGTGGGTGACGCTTGTTTTGTCTGTTTTTGGGACGACGTTCTGGTACAGGCCGGCGGGCTAATCTTTCTTGTCTCAGTCGTATGTCTTCTTGTCTTTCTCTTTCCCACCTAGCATCCAAAACTATAAAATAAAAATACAAACAAAAAGAAAGATGTAAAGTCTGACATCTCCCAAAGGCTGGTCTTCTAAAAGTTACCAGGATAACTCTATTGGAGGTCATTATTAGATCTAAACGCCCTAAGCGGTACCAAACCATGAATTTTAACCTCCAAACGGTACAACGAACACCCCCGTCACTTTAATATGAGATATGGAAGTCCCCCCATTGTGTTGCTACCAAACTTTATTTTGGCCAGGACTGGAGCGGTCGTTACGCCTGGTTCTCATAGAGCGGTCTTCAATTGAGTGTCGTAAACCAAAACCAACGCAATTACAATGACCATAAACAGCATAACGAACCAATGACCGACTGGAAGCAAATACACGTAACCGGCGCCAAGCGCGGGAAAACGCGTCACGATCAAGTCGCAATTGATTTTGGTTTTGCATTCGGCAGCGACTACATCTTAGGTTTTCCGGAGACATATGAGAACCAGGCTTTCGGAACAGTCAGAGAATTGCTACATTTGAAATCCTAGTGTGTATAAAGATCAAATCTGGTTTTTCTCTTACCCCTTCAGCACTTCACGTTGCCAAATAATCCAGTATTTTCCTAAGAAGTATAAGAAGAATACAGCAAAGACGCGTAGCATAAGGATTCGTGCGTCTCGCCATGTCCGACAGTTGTGATATACGGAATTCTTCAATCGTATCCAAAATTCTAGAATAGACAAGATAAGAAAAAAGAAGTGAATGATACGAATGCTAATTTCTCCCTACAATATCAGTACATTATTAAGAGACAAGTATTGAGAATATAGAAAATCATCAACTACACTAGGTGATGCTGACTTGATGTACAAACTCTCACAACTGAAAATGTATGTAAATTAGAAATTATGTGAAAATTTTCTGGAGTGGAGGAGAGCACCAGGTTTCGTGCGTCGCGCGAGGGAAGACACGCGCGTCTTCTTTCTCTCGCGCGGTCCCCTCCGCTCTATGCCGCCAATGTGGTGGAATTTTCATTTGCACAACAATTATTTTAAGCTAGCGCATACATACACTTCAAAGCGGTTAATTATTGCTTGTTGCCATTACAGCATGCACAGTCTTCAATTGAGTGTCGCAAATAATCCGGAATTGTTATTTGTAACTATTTTTCACCTTGCATGTAATTTCCCCATTTCGCGGTAACAGAATAACTTAACTTACGGTTTATCAATTGCTGCTGTCTTGCTCGTTCGTCGTTTATCAAGACACGGCGTCGTAGTCGTTCACTGTTTCTTGCAGTGAATGGTGCAGATTCAGTCTTTGTCCGATCCTACAGCGACAAATAGTATATTAATGTGCCTATCCTGAAATTTTACTTTTTTATTACAGTCGAAGCAGCCGTAAGCGGACAACTTCGGGAAGCAGAAAAAGTGTCCGCAACTGGAGCTGGCCGCTTACGGGAATGTGTAAATACAGAGTTTGTATGAGCTAGAGTTCAAACCGAGTTTTGTCAAGACGGCCGCCGTAAGTAGAGCTGTCCGCTTACGAGAGTGTCCGCTCAGAGAGAGCTTCGACTGTAAGTGTAAACCGAGGAAGACTGGTGCTTGCGGTCAACTATGGTTCCCAGATTCCCAGCCTTCTCAGAAACACGTCCAAGTAAGTTAACCGCTTGCTGCTTCAACCAATGAATTATGCAATGAAATCCTGTCACACTTGTATAACTCGTATAACTTATAATTAGTAGCAAAACTTGTAACTAAATCAACTCACATCATGAGTCGTTGTGTCCGTGTTTCGTTCATCAGTGGTCTTTGTAGCAAGAACATGGTCATCCGGGTGGCTTTCCATACCGTTCATTATATCTTCTATTCTTAGTTTCTGTGGAATAAAATCATGAAAAGGAAAACAAATGGGTGAGAAAGAACAAGAAATTGAAATTACACAGACCCGCGTTATAGCTCTTTTCACATGACAGTACGGATCGAGCGCACCGAGGACCGACGAGGGCCGATATTGCTGACCTTCCGATTATGTTCGAAAATCTTCGGAGGACCTCGGGTGATTTTCGGAAAATTTTCGGGTCATCTTCGCCAATCTTCCGGAGGGTTTGGGTCATCTTCGGAAATGGTCGGAATTCTTCGGGTTAACTTTGAAATCTTCGGAGGTCCCTTGGCGATCTTCGGGAATCTTCGAAGCAATTTTGTCCCGGGTAAACAAAAATTAGCGGAAACTTTTTCCTGTCTAATGTAATGTATCATAGTCTCTTGTATAATATAATCAAACGGAATCCTAACTCGTATTACTGAACTCAGCAGCAAAACTTGCAACAATCATCTACTTACATCATCCAATATCGGGTTTTTGTTGAATATTGGTAATTCCGGGAGAGGCGGAGTCTGTTCAATTGAAGTTTGTGGCAAGCTGTTCTCTATATCTTGGATATTCGATTTCTTCTGTGGAATAAAATCATGAAAAGAAAACAAATAAGCGAGAAAGAACAAGCAGTAAATTACACAGACCCGGTAGCTCGCCTAACAACCACGTCCGAAGGGGGATGGGGCGAGGGAGGGGGGGGGGGGGGGGGAGATATGAACTTCCCACTTCCCGTATATCTTGGTGGCTCCGATCCTACTTCGTTGTACTTTTTCTATTGTGAAATATTGCGCAATGTTTTCGAATTTCTCCTAATTTCGGCCACATATCGCCTCCGATCTAGCCTGCTACGCCTGCCACGCAGGCTACCTCCGATTTGGTCCCGTAGTCTTCTCACCCCGTTACTTCCAGGCTCCTGACCTTTTACAGTGTAAAGACATGATTTTTTCTCAGGGAGAGAAATCCTTGTAAAATACAATAGTTCAAGTTCAGTTAAATAATAAACGAAATCCTCAGTAGCAAAACTTGCAACAATCATCTACTTACATCATCCACGTTAAATAAAGAGTTTGAGGTCCTTTTGAGGTTCAGAGGTGATTCCGGGAAAGGCTGAGTCTGTTCACTGATTGATTGATTCAGGTGCGGCAAGCAGTTCTCAATCTCTTCGATGTTGGACTTCTTCTGTAGAATAAAATCATAAAAAAACCAAATGAGTAATGAAAAATAAGCAATAGAAATTACACAAACCCGTGAGGGCGTGGGAGATAGGGGGATGGGGGGCCGGGAGGAGATATAAACCTGTGCTTTTTCTATTGCGAAATGTTTTCTTATTTCTCCTAGTTCCTACAACGTAACTTGCGAATCCACTTCCCATTCGATTCTCTCATTTCTCGCCTCTGATCCGATCCCGTAGTCTTCCCACCCCCTTACTCAACGGGTTCTCGACCTTTAATGCCCCCCCCCCCCCCCCCAATAAAATTTCCTATGTCCTATGTAAGCGCTCGAGAGTCTAAAATCATTTAGTCCATGCGCCAGACCAAATTTTCTTACCGGTTTTAGGACAAATTATGAGCAGTGTCATTTTGAAGAATGCACCGAAGTATTGAAAACAATTATGATAGCCATCCCCACTGCGTCAATGACGCGTAGGCGCGTCAATGAAGCGCAGGGGCGTCAATGACGCGCAGGGGCGTCAATGACGCGTAGGGCGTCAATCACGCGCAGGGGCGTCAATGACGCGCAGGGGCGTCAATTACGCGCAGGGGTCAATCACGCGCAGGGGCGTCAATCACGCGCAGGCGCGTCAATCACGCGTAGGGGCGTCAATCACGCGTAGGGGCGTCAATGAGGCGTAGGGGCGTCAATTACGCGTAGGGGCGTCAATTACGCGTATATAGGGTCGTCAATTACGCGTAGGGGCGTCTATGACGCGTAGGGGCGTCAATGACGCATAGGGGCGCTAATTACGCGTAGGGGCGTCAATTATATTTTAATATAATTCTTACTTGTCTCTTGAAGAGATTCACAGTTTCAAAGCGTGCAGCGGCCGTGGTTGTCCTGTTGATTGGATCGATGCGTACAGTCACCATCACATTGATTGATGTTAAATTGATCTTGATTACATAAGGAGGAATTTTTCCACTCAGGTCATCATCAATAGTGACGAAACTAACTCCTAAAGAAAAATTCAAACACAACTTGTAAGTATTTACGGCAAGGGAAATAAAAATAGGTCCGCTGAGCGTGCATGTGTGGAATAGATTTCTACTTCTGCAACATTGCGAACAACAATTTCAACGTAATGATTACGAGCAATGGCGCGGCACAGCTATAAGTCATAACCTGCACTCTAGTTATCTCTGACCCTAACACAATGATCTTTTCGATTTTTCTTCTTTGAGAGCAAAAGCCATTTTGATTAAATAATTTTAAACATCAAAACTTACTTTCCGTGTCAGGTATGTTGCGCGAAATGCGGTACATGTTGCGGAGTTTGTTCTTGCCTTTAGTTACAATCAAGACTACAAATATTCCCTCTGTCTTTGTTGAACGAAATGCGAAAGACGCACGCAACAGATAAAATGCTTGCGCGCTTAAAAACTGAAGCTCCTGGCAATTTAGTTTGATTTCCTATTTTCGGTTCTTTCTCACAAATTGAAAACGGTTGAAAACGAATCAAAACTCCAAATGACGCAATTTATAAAGCGCGCGCAAACGTCATAGATTAATATCCATAGCAACAAGAACAAAACAAATTGAAAATCCATGAAGCGAAGTTTGAGGAAGTTGAAAATAAATGCTTTTCAATCTAACCTTAATTATATGACTTGTAAACGCCGTTTAACATCAAAGTTTGCGTTAGTTTTCTCAAGGATAACTAATCAGCTAGACAATTATTGAAGAGCTCTATCTCTGTCCGTGTTAAACATGTGCCATCGATGTGCGCGGCTTATCACTTATAAACTTATTTTTTTTAATGCGGAAACGTACGTAGATACGAAAAAAATTCTTACCTTGATCTTCGTTGATGCTTGTGGAAGCAGTTGTTGGGCAAATAAGGCTACTTACTAGAAAACAAATCAGAATAAATGTCTTCATTTCTCTCTCTCAAATAACACGGTTTCCACCGTGCTGGGACTGAGTTGAGTCTGAAGTGAAAACTTTGACGCAATAATTAAAATGTCGTCGATGGACATTCTACCGCGCGCGCTTGCATGTAACCTGCACGAGAAAGGATTTTATCATCGGTGAAAGAATATCAAGACACAATCAAGGCTTAAAGTTTTTTTCTAATAGTCGACAGGTAATAAATATAGATTCTAACCAGGAGCCAGGGTATGCTCAGATGGAGTTTGTTTTTAGCCGCTAGCAATGTCTTTTAGACGTAATGCCATCTATCTCCCCTACATTCCGCATTTATTGCCAAAGGTCTTCACGAGCCTGTGGCCCACAACTGCCGGTTTCTGTAGTATGAAGCGACTAATAGTATTGTCACTCTTCTGGATATAGGATGCAGTCCATTGCAGGTTACCTCCCACATTTTGTAGTCTGAGTACCTACAGTAGAACCTCGCTAACTCGTACTGAAAAACAAGGGCAAGGGGTATGGGTTTGAGTTCGAGATAGCGGGGAATTCGAGTTAACCAAGTACTGAAAAACAAGGGCAAGGGGAATAGGTTTGAGTTCGAGATAGCGGGGAATTCGAGTTAACCAAGTTCGAGTTAGCGGGGTTCTACTGTATTTATATTCCTGGGTGAAGAGAGGCACTGTGAGAGTAAAATATCCTACCCAAGTACTCAACACAATGACCCCGGCCAGCGCTTGAACCCAGACCGCTCGATCCGGAGTCCAACGCGCTAACCATTTGGCCACCGCTTCTCGGCTGCCAAAGTTAATACTAAATTAAAAAAGTAAAAATAAAAAATAATAATAAGAGTCAGAAGGAGTCAGGTTAGAGGACGACCATTTCATTCCTAACAGCTATCACTGCGTATTTTGCTCTTTCTTATTCGTGATCTGCTTCTATAGGTTAAAAGTTGTTTAAAAGTTGTAAGAGTAAGTTATATTATTACGGATTTGTTCGCTTTTGACAACGCACCCAAATCTGACCACAATGAGCCAATCAGAACTCGCTAAAACCTTGCAACCCGCGGCAAAAGTCTAGAACCCAATTCACGGCCGGTTTTAGCTTGCACCTGATTGGATTAGAAAATATCATCATTGTCCTTATTGGTTAGTACAGATTGGATGAGTATTTTAACCAATGACAGCTCAGCAACCCGCAAACCCAAAGCAAACAAAGATCACTTTTGAGGTCTTTTAATAGTCAAACGAAAATTGCTCTAAAGGACAATAGCAATAAAAATTATAATAACAGGAAAATTAAAGTTTATCTCGACGCATTGACCTAATGGTTAGCGCGTTGGACTTCGGATCGAGCGGTCTGGGTTCGAGCCCTGGCTGGGGTCACTGCGTTGTGTTCTTGGACAAGACACTTAACTCTTATAGTGCCTCTCTCCCGGCCCAGGAGTATAAATGGGTACCGGTGACAAAATGCTGGGAGGTAACCTGTGATGGACTAGCATCCCATCCAGGGGGAGTAGCAATACTCCTAGTTGGCTTCATGCTATGGAAACCGGGATAAGCTTCGGCAGTGTGGGCCAGTCCCAGGGCCCCGGGGGGCCAGTTTGACCCGAGTGTAGGTCTACTAAATTTTGCAAGCAATGTTTAACAAAGCAGCGAATCCTACTTCAACTAAATACAGCAAAATATGTGATAGCAAAAACGTGATATAATGAAGTTAAATACAGCATAGCCATTTCGGACTGGTTATTGTTTGTAAATCACTAAGTTCCAATAAGAATCTTGACCGATTTACAGGCCACTGTTTATATGTTGTCTAGAGTTTTGTCGCTTTTAATAAGCGGCCTATTTTAACAACTCCGTGTAAATAGAGTACGTTTTCTCGATAAAGCTGGCAGGCTCCATCACTTTTGTCTTAGTGCTGAATTCGCACGTTTGAGTTTTGAAGTCGTAGTTAAAACTGAGGCAATTTGCATCTGCCACACAGCTCTTCAGGCATGCTGGGTACTGGTCGACCTGGCTTACGTTGTACGCATGCCCATAAAGGACGTGATGCATCTCGGATGATCTTTGTTCACAGGTTTGCTCTGATGGAATCACGGCAATAAAAGCCATGAAGAACACGACGGTTGCAATTGCCAAACGAAGAGGCATTCTTTGTCCAGCCTGAAAGCAGAGAGAAAGAAACGAACCCTCGATTTCTCAAATACCCCGATAACTCGAACCAAAAGTCGTTTCCCTTGGAATGTTTCACCACAGGCTTCCCAGGCGTAATATGTGAGAAAATATAGAGAACTAGATAATTCAAAATAAAAGTTATCTGTGTTCACTTTATTGCCTCTTCATTCGTCCTATTCACTTAAGAATCAATTTTGCTGCATTTTACGCGGCATTTGCATGGCATTGCGCTTGCAGCATGATTAAGACTCATTAGAGTCCGAGTGAAGTTCTCGTTTTGAAATAATAAAGCATAAATTAAAAGTATTTTATTCTATAGTGGTGTTAAGTTGAGAATTTTCCTGTCCTCGAAGAAAGAAAGAAAGCTTTTAAATTAAAGGGGAAATATTCATTAAAAAAACACATCGTAAAGTGGAAGTAACTCCATGGCGGTTAATCTCCTCTCTTATATACCGATAGCGAAGCGTGCAGGTGTATTTAAATACCGACTGAATATGTAAAAAAAATATTTCAGTAATTTGCAGGAACGTACGGTATTAATTTAGCTAGATCACCTCTTGTAGAAATGAGCTGTAAAGTATCGAGCAAAATGACTTAAGAAACTACTTACCATACTGCGATATTGCGATGTGTGCTGTGGATCGAAACAAGAACGAAATTTTTTCGATTTTCCGTTTTCTGTGTTCCTGACTTTTAAAACTGTCAAGATTATCGACGTGTTTCTCATAGTACGCAGTGCGACAGGTGCATTGAAATGGGTTCCTTCAACGTAAATCAACTGTGATTGGTCCATGCAAAGTGATTAGTTTGACAGGTGCATTGAAATGGCTTCTTTTAACGTAAATCAACTGTGATTGGTCCATGTAAATACGTAAGAAACTTTTATGTTGCGTCGGCGGACAGTAACTAAGTAAAACACTTAGTTGATTATCAAATCGAAGTTGATGAAGGGAAATTAACCGCCGTCAGCTTTTAAGTTGTAATTGGTCCAGCTTTATTAGTGTTACCGCGTCTATTACAGTTTTGTAAAGTTTCTATTTTGATCACGAGGTAGCGATCTTCCATGTATTTATCATTTCAATACTCGTATAGCTGCCAACTCTCACGGCCCTAGGCGTGAGTCTGATCTCACACCTGCCGGTCGAAAACTTCGATCTCACGCCAGCTCACGCTTACGGACCACTTCAGCTCACGCCTGGCTGACAAATGTGAGATATTACAGCCTTAACTGACACACTTTCGAAAAATATGTAAGCTCGAACCAACACGAGGAAACATAGTACTCTGAAGACAAAACCTAGTCCAGTCCCTGAACTCTCTCTTACCCCGCCCATAGGGACTGGAACCCAGCGGGAGAAGAGAGATCCTATCCGCCGGGCATTTTGCGGTCTTTTGTAGGCATTATTTTTAATTCAGTCTTCGCCTTTTTGAGACAGAATGGTATAGATCATTAGTTTTTATGTCCTTAGCATGAATATGTCGTTTATTGAGCGATTTCAACAATAGAAATGCTAAAAAGGAGAACCGCGCAACTCAGGCTAGTTTCACGACCGAGTCTCAAGGGAATGGGTCTATTGGCTCTGTGACGTCAAATCGAGAACACGACAATCTGCACTTCACATACACTTCACATACACTCTCGTAAGCGGATAGGCTCGATGGGAGGAACGAAGACCGGACTCGAGAGAGCGGCGGACATCGAGCCTAGTAAGCGGACAGCTCTACTAACGGCCGCCTTGCCGAAACCCCGTTTGAACTCTAGCTCATACAAACTCTGTATTTACACATTCCCGTAAGCGACCAGCTCCAGTTGCGAACACTTTTTCTGTTTCTCGAGGGTGTCCCCTTACGGGAATTTTGACTGTATTTCACTTGTTTACTACCGGGAAAGGTATATGCAGTAGATCCAAAATATACAACCAGATAAATCGTAGCGGTTGGTAACAACACTCAGAACTTACAAAAGGATATAGCGCTTCAAACGATATCATATTTTAAAGAACTAGATGTCCAGAAATAAAGAAACGTTTTTAAGAAAACGTCCTGTTTTTAAAACATGTCTAAACTTTGGTGTGAACGGGATTTAAATCTCAATTGCAAGCGCGTAGCGCTAGGGCTGTGGCGGGAAATGTGCAATAAACCAATCAGAACTCGAAGCAAAATATGTTATCGGTGAAAAGCGCGGGAATCGCTTCCAAGCGCGGGAAAAGTTGGGAAGCCAACTCATCTGATTGGTCGATAAACCAAAACCTTCGTGATGATTGGCGGAAGCTTGCTGCAACTTGCGTGCCGCACGCTTCTCGGAACAACGGAAAGAGCCACATGAAATGCAGGGAGAGCCAACAAAAAATGCTTTCTAGTGACCCAATGACTAATTTCAGTAAGCGAAAAAACCAAATTGTACAGGTGAAGTTTCCATAAGCGGACACCCTCGAGAAAAAGAAAAGGTGTCCGCAACTGGAGCTGGCCGCTTACGGGAATGTGTAAATACAGAGTTTCTATGAGCTAGAGCCGGTTCAAACTGGGTTTTGTCAAGGCGGCCGTAAGTAGAGCTGCCCGCTTACGAGATTGCCGCTCAGAGACTGTTTCGACTGTATTACTTTTGATAGTTATTGGTTGAAAGGCTAAGCACACGTGTTACGATCAGTCCGTAAAGCGCTATCCGTGAACAGAATTAGTCGTCACAGCTTTAAACATTGAAAGCGGCGTCCCCTCGAAACACTCATTGTCAATACGAGTAACTCTGACTTCTCATTTCAACAATTAGAGTTATCAATAACTATTAACAGCCAAACAACGAGAAAACACTTTTAGAAATTTTTCACAAACCACGCTTGACTACTCCTTATAAATTCAAATAAACCGCGAATTGATAAAACCGTTCGCACAAAACTTTATATCAGCTTCAAGTCCGAGTAAAATAACTTTTCAGCTCTGTTCTGGATTATTATACAGCTCTCATGCAATGGCCTTCCCACCGGAGCTAGTTTTCAATAGAACTGGAGCAAACACTTAACACATGAAGTGGAAATAAAGATGCTTTTGATTGGTGTAAATGAGAAGAAAGCTTTGTTTTAACTTATCTGCCTTGTTCTCTCATACCCAAGCAAGAATCCAAATTTTCCAATTTAATTAACATCCATTATTTCAACGATCGACTACCAGCAATGTATCCGTCGCCAAAGATTTCATATTTAGACTCGCACAAGCTACCACATGAGTCGTAAAGGCTGTTTTAATTCGGTTCGTGTGAATTTTATATGCGTAACATTCAGTCGCGAGGTCATTTAAAATGTATCCATAATTAATTTATTTAACCCCTGCAAAATCCATTTATTTGTGCCTCATTTATTGTTTGTTAAAAGTTAAAAACGTTTTTTCCTGTTTGTGAAGCTGACAACCGTTGAGCAGTCAAAACGTCATAGTTTTCTCTCAATTTCTCAAACATCGAGATAACTCGAACCAAGAGTCGTTTCCCTTGGATTTGTTTCACTGTAATTTATATTACCCCCGATATTTCGAACTGCCGATTTCTCGAACCAATATTTCGTTTCCCTTGGAGGTTCGAGAAATCGGGATTCTACTGTATTTCAGTAAAAGTAACTTGCGGCAAAAAGTTAAAACTACTTTGCTCGCGAGATTACTAATTGAGAGAAATGAATGCAATTTGCTCAAGATACTCGTGATTGTCAAACACTAAGCCAGTATTAGTGTCTCTATTACAGCAAAACAAATAGATCTCCACCTGGCGTGGCGTTGAATCAATGCGTGCTGCACCAAGGGAATGTCGTTTATTTTACATTTAGTTGTCGACTCGTTCTACCGTGGGAAATTTTCACTTTCTTTTGTTATTGAAATAGTGCTTACAAAACGCGATTTAAGTGTAAAGAAAGATAAACTGATAAAGAACGGGACAAACAATGAAAACAATACCTGTTATGTTTTCTGCAGCACGTGGATTACAAGAGAACGACTTAAACTTTCTAAAACGGTCAATATAAACCTTATTAGAGGACTTTAAAACTAAAAGCTACGTTGGAAAAGGAAGACTCTTGTTCTAAAAGCCATGAGTGCTGCGTCAATAACGACACATGCTCAAATGCACTCGATGGCCGATTTCAAGAGCCCGAGATTGTCATTTTGCTTTTGTTTTAAGAGTTTGAATGTACAAGTAGCACAGCCATAATTATATGAAGTGAATCACGCGCGCTTCAGCCAATCACATTCGCCTGGTCTCACGCTCTTCACGCGCCGCTGAAGGCGGGAAACAATGCAAACGACGGTTATCGTGCGACTCTACGCGCTTAGCCAATCACAAGCGACTGTTCCCACGGTTGTGGCTTTGTGTATGAAGCCAGCATTGTTCGGGCAGCAAGCCGATTGTCAGAAGACAGGTGTTTGTAAATAAAACTCATCTAATGTCGGCACACGACCCCGATATTTTCCCACGATTGATGAATATAAATGCGATCGCATCATGCATGTCGGCCAGTTTGCGACAAACACTCGCCGAGTCAACATCTCCGACAAAGTTCCTTAGAAAAACGTTTCCCTAAACTTGAAAAACATGGCCGTTGAATGTATCGACAGTGCGATTTACGTTGGCAAGATTCTCTCAGAGAGACGAAAGGTGAGCTTGAAATTTCTAACTTTTTAACTTAACTTCTGCGTCAAACAAAATATTTGAACTGGCAAAGTAACTTTTAAAACTTGTTGCTAAAAGTTTGAACTTTGTTTTCAGGCGAAGAAACCATTGATGGAAAAAATGCGCCGAGCACGAATTAATGACAGTTTAAACGAACTCAAGAGTCTTGTATTGGACCTTCTTCAAAAAGATGTAAGTATAAATGAAATCAAGATTTCACTAGTACTCTATATAAATGTATGAAACGAAATGAAAGTCATCAAAGTTTGATTCAACTGTTACATGTAACATTATAAGGCAGATAAACAGCGATACAGTTGTATCCGATCCATTTAACCTCGACTTGATAAGTTTATGACATTTTGATTTTGGAAGGCTAACATCAAGTCTTATATGTAAATTATTTCTACTAAATCATTTTATAAGTTAAACAACTTGAGCTAAATATATATTTTTCTTTTATTCAGGCCTCTCGTTATTCAAAGATGGAGAAAGCTGACGTCCTGGAAATGACTGTGACATACCTCAAAGCAATGCAGCGAAAGGACAGTCTCACTGAAGGTATGCAAAACTTCGTGAAATATTTTCTGAACCGTAAATAAGTTAGTTGCGCATAAATAATTAATGTTAATCAAAGTGAATGCACTTTTTAGAATCCAGGAACAAGAAAGCGCAATTTGTTTAATTGATAGATGTATGAGTCGATCAGAAAAAAAACGCAAAAATCAGGTTTTCGCTTGATAACTTTTCTTAGTATTCTTTCGTTCCTCTCTTATTGACTGATACAATTTTCATAACTTACTTTTACAAACGCGCCAGGAATTTAACAAAACTTTTCATTTACTTTCAGAACCCAAATCACTGGCCGAGTATAGAGCTGGCTTCAATCAGTGCGCAAACGAAGTGGACAGAAATATCATGACCGAAGGAAGCGACCAGCTCAGGGAAAAACTCCTGTCTCACTTGGCTTCATATTGCCATGGTAACGCCACGAGCCGTGTCGCCACGAGCCACGCGCCAGGGATTCCCGCCATGACTCCGAGTTTTCCCGCCATTGCGCCGAACGCCGTCTGGATCCCTTATCCTTCACCGCCACCATCGCCAACAAACCAATCAGCAGTTTTCATTCCCGTCTGTCCAGTTCAACTTGAAATGCCAAGGATACCATCCCCAGTCAGCCCATCGGCGGCAGCTCACGTGACACAGAAAATCAGCCTCTCGCCAGCGAGCTCTCCGAGCGCGACGACAAAAATACCGCTATGGCGTCCTTGGTGAACAATAAACATTGAAACTGAATTTACAATGCTAGAAAATAAGCAATAAACAAGCGACTCTAGCAAATAATTTTACCGAGTGTAACGCACTGAACTTGTCTTTCCCGTGTGACAAATCAATGTATATAGCTTTTGAAAAGAGATTTTATTAATGAAAGATGTTTTATATGATATGCGAATTACTGCCAGGCAGTTTTTAAATAAAGAAAATTTGAATGTGAAAACTTTGTGTTGTTTATATAAGCTCTGATGGAAGCTGGAGGTAAACTTGAACAAAGCATTGACTTTGCGTAAGGCAAATAGAAAAAAAAACATATTTTAATAAATTAACCCATTCTCGTCCCACAGCCCTTTTCGCGTCTCTTAGTCTCCGCGGCTAAGAGACGCGAAAAGGGCCGTGGGGACGAGAATGAAATTACCCTGGAAGCAATTTTACACCAATCCCATACAGACCTTCATAACATTTTCTTGACAAAGATTCTAAATTATCTGCCACTGACTCGTTTGGTAGCTATTAGTAAGTTTTTAATACTGCAATTGTCTCGCTCCCAGACCCTCATCACATATCAGGTAAACGTCATAAAACCGACTCTCCCCAGTCCTCTCTCCCTCTTACGTTTCTCGTGTCATTAAATGCATCACAAACATCGCGGGCGCGTCTATTTGTCGCATGAGCTGATGTTTTTTGTAGCGTTTTCGGGCGTTTCAGTGTGGACGGGGAAACGTTGCGAATTCGATAGTGTGGACGCGGAGCTTTTGATGCGTTTTCGGTAAAAATGGAGCGTTTCGAAAACGCCGTTAGTGCAATAGTTGCTATTCATTATCCGCTTCAACCCTCCGGCCGTATGTGCATGTGAAATGTAACCAAGCCTCTGTATGAAAGCGAGGTTAGGGGTGACCATGAGATGATAGAGATCAGAAAGTAGTTTAACATAATAACAGAATATAATTTGAAAAGAAGGTAGGTTTGTATCACAACAAAGTCACATCCAGCCTCACTTATGTTCAAAGGCCTGGATTCTAAGCACACAAATCTGTACAATGGACTATTCAAATTGATATGTGTTTTGATTTGTAGTCTATATAGCCTAAGGGCTAACTTAGCCCACAAATAACCTGTCTGGTCAAATAAAGCATTGATTGATGAGTAGATTGATTCATTGATTGATTGATTCAGGCTCAATTCATTTCAGCTACACACTATTTAACGCTAATTGTCTGCACATGTGTCTCAGAAGGGTGTTTTGATCGCCTTAAACGCAAACAAATTTAATTAAGTTGTTGCAAGAATTCTGTTCAAAATGTGTTGCATTTTCAGCTGCGGAAACCGCGGTGAGGTTTGCGTGCTATAAAAAGTCGTTACACGGCGTAACACTCGTAAAAACAGACAGACAAGATGGCTTGGGTCGAGACTGATTTGGCCTAGGTCTTCCCATGATGCTTTGATCCACTGATAGTTGCTCACGTGACTATACATTTTGACATGAATATGAACGCGCGCCGTTCACGAGAAAGAGGCTATAAGATACGTCTTGCTTTCAACAGTCCCAGGAGTTTGTGATTATTTTTATGGGCTACAGTCAACAAGCCCGGCGGACTTATATATATTCAGTTTCTGTAATAAATGCCGCAAATAAAATAAGACTAATCATAAATTATGCCGGCATAATTTCCGATTCCCGACAACGAAATTATGCCAGCATGATGTAGCTAGGCAAGCTGCAAGAGACGTAGCAAGCAGTCTCTCTCTCTCTTTTTCTTAGTTTTTCCTACTCCCCGGAGCTCGAGATGAACAGAAAGGCAAGTGTTGGAAAAATCGAGAGGCGAATTCGCGCGCGCGATATCTATGGAAAAGAGGGCAGTGTGAAGGCGGGAAAAAGAGAGTCGACGCTGGGAACGAGGTTGTGTGAACTCAGAGCTGGCACTAAGGCAGCTTTTGATATGATGTTTCCTAGACCTTTTAAAATAAGTTGGTTCCTAAAACTGAATTCAATATTAAAATGGCTATGTTGAGAGGAAAGCCACATTAGCCGTAGTACATTTTTCATGCGGGTTCTTAATCCAAATAAAATTAGCTGTAGAATTGGGAAAGGTTGGTTTTTAAGAAGGGAGGGAAACCGGAGAGAAAAAACGTCGGACCAAGGCGACAGAACCGTTGTGAAATTTTAAAATTAAACAATTCGAGTTCAGTATAAAATGGGCTGACAGTTTATACAAACGTGGCCAACTGCTGGTGGAAGACATCACGCCACAATCACTTGTTATTGAACTATAAGAAACTAACACGTGCTTCGGAAGTCCAACTATACTTGCGGGTATAAACGTACATTGTCTCTTTTACTTACAGTATATGCCAAACACACGTGTCGTATCGATACGGTAGTTGTTTAACTTCTGTTTAGACAGATCAAAGCGTGTGCTAGCCTGCGAATACAGCCGCCTTCCATCGCGTTCAAGTGGGCCACCATGGAAAGGCGGCTGTATTCGCTAAGCGTGTGCCAGCTTAACTGTTGATTTCTAACATAATTGTTTTCATCATTGTAATTGTTCAAAAAAGATTTGAGAAGAGAGATATGGTTTAAAAAACACGCCTTAGTGTGATTTTGAATGAAACCGTTGAAAGAATGTTGCTAATAAGCGTAACAGTCCAAATAAGCTTCCCGCTGTGTTTGTTTATTTTGCAATTTCAAATAACTGAGGGACGTTATTACACCCTACTGAGGGGCAGCGTGGTAACTAGGCTGGTTATCGCATTGGAATCCGCTAGAACCTAGTCTCCTTCGCAGCCGTTATTTGGGTCGTCACGCTTGACGACCCACCCTCCCCCCATTTCAATGATGGAAAAAATGGCGCGTTTTGGTTTTAACGCGAATTCATCATTTATTTAGGGGGAGGTAGGGGGAGGGGGTTCTCTTTTTATTTTGTCCAAGATCGTAGCTCGACCCAGGTTCAAAGTTGACTAAAGTTAACACAACAGTCTCGAGTTCAACTGTTCTTCGGCCATGCTAATCAAATAGACAATTCGTCAGCCACTCTGGAGCAGTCGCCCTTTGAGCTGTGTACCGTATTTACTCGAAAAGGCGCCGCCCCCGATTAAACGCCGCGGCCCGAATACGCGCCGCACATAACAGCAAAAATACTAATAAGCGCCGCCCTCGAATAAGCGCCGAACCCCTCAACAACAACGTGGCGGTTATTCGAAGCAGAGAGGCTGACTGATTCAAATTGTGTGTAAAGGTAAAAATGGACAACGGTATGCGTACGGTTCGTTTTAAACCAACTGTGGCAATTTATTCCCATGTATAACAATATTTTTCAATTCGAAATGCGTATATTTAAATGTTCTTCGCTTTACTCTCTCTTAGGTTTTTAACACGCGCCTAGCCTGCGTAAAATAGAGCGCGAGTTTTTTAGGCGCGCGCGCGCGCGCGAGAAAAGACACGCGCGAGGAAGGAAACTCGCGCTCTATTTTAACGCCTGCTAACACGCGCCGCCCTCGAATAAGCGCCGCATCAACGAGTCAAACAATTCAATAAGCGCCGCGGCGCTTTTCCGAGTAAATACGGTACAGTGGAACCCCGATATAGCGAAGTACCAAGGGACCACATGAAAGTACTGCTCAATAGCTTTCATTTGAATGGTCACACACTAGGGTTTCATCCACAGACTTAAAAGTTACAACCACATTTATTGACTGAAGGTTTGACTCTGGGAGTGAAAGGGTTAATCACGCATTCAAGAGTCTCGCGACTTTACCACTCGATTCGGCAACTGGTGGCGTTATTCTTGCGCTATAGAAAGAGTTCGAAATATTAAGGACATGATAGGGACTGCTCAGAGTACGTATACAGCTACTCAACCGCTTTGATTCAAAATTTATTCTCTTTTAAAACAGTATTAACAAAAATCACTTTTTAAATACATGTAGTTATACAGTTTAAGTTTAATTTCCAAGTCTCCAGTACACTAAACTTTATGTCTTAAACTAGGAATATATTAGATATTTACTAAAAAAGGTCATTTACAATGCATGCTCTGTTTCCCCTGTATCAGCCTATGAGCAGCGGCGCAAGCTAGCGAGAAAGCACTGGCTCATTATTGCGAGCCTCCTTGTAGGCTACATTCATTTGACAACTTGGTGAACTATAAGTCTAACACCCTATAAAGGTCCCCTAACTTGTAACACCTTTTACAAAAATATACAGCTGTTTCGAGAAAGGTTGTCGAAAAAAGCGCACGCGACAATCCCGAAAGGTAATCTGGGATATGATCAATGAATTTTATTAAGTCAAATAAATACATCAAGCCCGCGATGCCTACTTTTGTTGCCTTCTTTTAGCACTCGCAAACATACGTCCATGGCGTCTCTTGCCATTTTCTCAGATTTCCCTGAAATGCTGAAGTCAAGGAACCGTGAACTTAAAACTACCCACAATACCTTTCGGATTGTCGCGTGCGCTTTTTCCGACAACCTTTCTCGAAACAGCTGTATATTACAGTCGAACCTCCCGTAAGCGGACTCCTTTGGGGCCTGAAAAAGTGTCCGCTTAAAGTGCCACTACGATCAAATTGTTGATATTCATTTTTTTACATTTTCGTGTACAATATGACTTTCTTATATATCTTGCCAAATTTCAATCCATTACGAGCATTAAAAGTCATTTTTTTTAACTTTTATTTCCGAGAATTTACGGCCGCCATTACTTGACCTTGTTCCAAGGCTTGGTTGCGAATTAGAGAAAATGGCGTCAGATACTAAAAAATACCTCACGGGTTGAAATATAATAACAATAAGTATAGAAAATTGCATGAAGAGCAACAAAAACTTTGGACTTTTTCTTTGTGCAATTTTCTATACTTGTTGTTATTATAATTTCAACCCGTGAGGTATTTTTGAGTATCTGACGTCATTTTCTGACTTTTCTCTAATTCGCAACCAAGCCTTAGAACAAGGTCAAGTAATGGCGGCCATAAATTCTCGGAAATAAAAGTTAAAAAAAAATGACTTCTAATGCTCGCAATGGATTGAAATTTGGCAAGATATACAAGAAAGTCATATTGTACACGAAAATGTAAAAAAATGAATATCAACAATTTGATCGTAGTGGCACTTTAAGAGAGGTGTCCGCTTATGGGAGGTTCAATGTAGTGTTTGTATGTAGCTGGGCACATGACTAAGTGTCCGCTTACGAGAGGTGCCCGTTAGTGGAGTTTCGACGTACTAATGCTTCTGCAGGCTTAACTAAATATAAATAATTAATGCAAACCATTCATTCAATAAAATTATATATTATGCTAACCATTCACTGATCCCTTATTCAAGTTAGCAAAGTCAATAAATTAATATTTTAATTCAGCCGTATTCTTGTTATAAAAGGATTAATAAGCTTTCTATAAATTATTTGGAAACCTCCGTCTTGAATCAATTCCCTGCAAAGTTAAAAAGAAAAAAAACAACTTTAGTTTTGTGCTTCTATTCCGTTTAGTTGTATCTTCACGGGGGAGAGGGGGTTGTACTGTGAGGAGAGGGGTGGGTAATCCTCAGAACTTTGGCAGGGGCATACTTAAAAAATAATATCTCGTCAGTTTTCATCAGGCTATGTCAACACACACAAATGGTATATAGTAAAAGCATACCATCAGTTGTAACTATAAAGTGAACAATTGTGGCACAAAAACAAAATTAATGTTACATGTATGTGATTGGCTGCCAAACTTAAAAGCTTCAATGGTATCAGGCGAACTTTTGCACCCATAACAGTCGACCAGACATTAATGAATTTGGTTTCAGACAGACATGTTTTTCAATGAATTAAATTAATTTTGTTTGAATGCTAAAAATATTTCATTTTAGCCATGGTTAAGCACTGTAATGTGGTTCATTCAAACTTCAGATGTGGTGTGGATAGGGGGGTTTGAACTCCCGCTTTCCACACCTTGTACTTCTGGTTTCCCACCCCTTCTGCTCTGGTGTCAACCTCTGTGCTTTTTCTATTGCAAAATACAGTGAATTATGCAATGTTGCAAGATATTTTCCTATTTCTCCCGGTTCCCACCATCTGGGAATCCCGCCCTCTCTCCTGCCTCGCATAGACTTCCTGTACCCTTTTTCCTGGTTACCGCTCCCCTGTACCCCCTCCACATTGGTGGCCAATCATGTCACATTTCATATATTTGCGCCATGCTTAGGGCCTGTTTACATGGAGGGAGTGTGACCCTACTAGAAGGGGCACCCTCTTAGAAGGGTTACCCTACTCTAATTTCCCAGGTTTGTTTACATGAGAGGTTGGGTCATCCTAGGAGGAGGGTTACCCTATCTGCTTGCTAGGGTAACCCTCCTAGAAGGGCCAACTTTTTGTTTGTTTAAGCCATGTAAAAGCTCGAGGTAGGGTCACCCTCCTAGGGGGTAAAGTTTAGTGGTATCAGGTTACTGTCACATTACCGCCAAAACAAAATGGTTCCGGTTGCCTGTACTTTAATTGGCGAGATAGCCCTGGGATAACCCTGTCCATGTAAAGGGGCTATTTTTTGACCCTTTTAAGAGGGGCCCCTTCTAGGATGGTGCCCCTTCTAGGATGGTCACCTTCCCTTCATGTAAACAGGCCCTTAGATGCAACCAATGGTATTTCAGGTCTCAGAACAGGGGTCCGCCACCAGCTAAACCATTCTGGAGTCCCCCTGGGGATGCAGGAAAAAAAAGGAAGGGAAGGGGGGGGGGGGTGTAGATGAATGAAGACTGACCTTATAAACAACTAACTAAGCATCCATCCTCCATCAATGATATGCTCGCACCCCGTCATGTAAGGTGCCTCATCTGACGCCAGGAACACAGCCAGCTTTGCGATTTCTTCAGGTCTTCCTAGACGCCCTTGTTTCTGCGAGAAAGGAATTTCTTCATGGCCTCTTCAGGATCCGGGCGCTGTTGATGCGTTCTCGCAAAGAAGGTGTATCCACCGTGGCCGGGCAAATCGAATGGGTGCGAATTCCTTGAGATGCGAAGTCGGCCGCGAGAGCTTTGGTGAACCCAATTATCGCACCCTTTGTAGCGCTGTACACAAAACGGTTCGGGACTCCTTTAATGCTCGAAGCTACAGACGCCATGTTGATTATGACCCCTCCGCCCTGGGCCAACATTACGGGAGAAACTGCCTTGTTAATCGATACATGCTCTTCACGTTCACATCGAACGATAGGTCCCAATCTTTCTCTTCACAGTCCAAGATCGTTCCGTTATGAACGATTCCCGCGCAGTTGAATAGCACGTCCACCTTGGTGAATTGTTTAACCAGTGCTTTTATCGCATCGTAGTCTGTCACGTTCAGGATCTTGGTTCGTATTCCTTTGATCGTGTCGAGTTGGGCAAGTTTTTCGCCATTCACGTCCGTAGCTAAAACATTGGCGCCCTCCTCGGCGAAGGCTTCAGCGACAGAACGGCCGATTCCTTGTGCTGCTGCAGTAACGATGATTTTCTTTGCCTTCCAAACGTCCAGGTGCCATTTTGTGCAAGATGAAGAATGTTTACGTGACTTCTGCTGCTCACGTAGTCACATGATCACATGGAGGTCACTTGAGTTCCCGTGTCACGTCACGTGTCACGTACAAGAGTCATATTTGTCAGCGGATTGCAAATGAAAAAGTTTACTCCATGTATGCGTCTTGTAATGTCTCATTCGTGTTCTTCAAAAATCCAAGATGGACGCCAGCTTGGAAAAGTTACTTCAAGATGATGGTAATTCTTTTAATACAGATGTTTCTGCACCTTTTCGAAACAAAGACATGAATAAATTTGTTGTATTCTTCCAGAAACGTATAAACAATTCTTGGACGATAATTTTGATGACAGAACTTATGCCAACAACATAATTCAAGGCAGAGCTATCAGTGAATCTCTTGCCAGGTTGGCAGACGGCATAAACCTCTTGGACAAAGAGCTGCACAGCCAGGTTTGTTGCTTTGTTCCTATAATATTACTGTAGTGATATTTTACTAGTATTCAACATGGTCGTGTCTGTTATAAGAGTAGAATAGAATAATAATAATAATTTTATAACAGGAATTAATATTTTGAGCTTGACTTGATAACCACTAGTTGATGAGCTGATTTCTTGGTTTCTTATTAATGTTTTTATAGGTTGTAGAACATCATGAAGATCTTTTACAACAAGCAACAGGAATTGAAACATTAGAGGGTTAGTTTCCGTTACAACAGCAAATATTGAGTAAAGTCTGGATTGAAAAATCAAATTTTGTGAAGTACATGTAGTGCCCAATACAGTCAACTCTCACCTTGTGGACACCCCGTTATTATGGACACCCGCTATTACGGACAAAATCCAGCCCTCCAACCCGGCGAAAGAGAGGTTTGACTGAAAATGACTCCCGCTATTGTGGACTCTCGCTATTATGGACTCCAATCTACGTCCTGAGGGTGTCCGCTATAATGAGAGTTGACGGTATATTGTGTAATCATTCTAACTTGCACCAAAGTAGCTACATTTGTATTGTAGTAAAAAATGCTGCAGCATTAACTTACTTATCGAGTGGTAAAGTGTGATGTCACAAATTTTTAAAATTATGAAATTTGATAAGCTAAGCTTCAGAGGAAGCATGCCAAAAATGTCCACTTGCCAAAAATTAGCTCTCCATTGCAATTTGCGGCCAAGATATAGAGGTTCAAAGTTTGGTACCGTCCCATACAGTGTACATACCTCTCTAATTTTGCGCCTGCTCTAAACTGAGGGAACAGATGCAAAGAAAAGAAGTTAGAAGGGTTTGTATGGAGAAATTAAAACCTGAAGTGCCCATATCTCGGCCGCAAATTGCAATGGAGAGCTAATTTTTGGCAAGTGGACGTTTTTTAGCATGCTCCCCCCGAGTAGCTGATCAAATTTCATAATTTAATTTTTCAAATTTAATTTTTGTGACGTCATGACTTAAGTGCTCTATTATTACTTTTTTAAGGTGTTCTTCAAATGATGCAAACTAGAATCAACTCACTGAAAGCTTCAGTTGAAAGGTAAGATAATTATCTCCAACATTTAAGCTAAAATTTTGGAAATAAAGTTTTATGAAAAAAGTCAGTACAGTCAAACCTCTCATAAGCAGACACCCTCAGGACCAGAAAAAGTGTCCGCTTAAGAGAGGTGTCCGCTTATGGGAGGTATGCGGCCGGCGTATGCGGTATATGTGGCCGGTGTAATATGGTATATGCGGCCGGCGTATGCGGTATATGCGGCCAGCGTATGCGGTATATGCGGCCAGCGTATGCGGTATATGCGACCGGCGTATGCGGTATATGCGGCCGGCGTATGCGGTATATGCGGCCGGCGTATGCGGTATATGCGGCCGGCGTATGCGGTATATGCGGCCGGCGTATGCGGTATATGCGACCGGCGTATGCGGTATATGCGGTATATGCGGCCGGCGTATGCGGTATATGCGGTATATGCGGCCGGCGTATGCGGTATATGCGGCCAGCGTATGCGGTATATGCGACCGGCGTATGCGGTATATGCGGCCGGCGTATGCGGTATATGCGGCCGGCGTATGCGGTATATGCAGCCGGCGTATGCGGTATATGCGGCCGGCGTATGCGGTATATGCGACGCGTATATGCGGTATATGCGGCCGGCGTATGCGGTATATGCGGGTATATGCGGCCGGCGTATGCGATATATGCGACCGGCGTATGCGGTATATGCGGTATATGCGCGGCGTGTGCGGTATATGCGGCCAGCGTATGCAGTATATGCGGCCGGCGTATGCGTTATATGCAGCCAGCGTATGCGGTATATATGTATGATGGATATTTCTCTTTTAAAATCAGAATACAACTACATGTTGTTGAACCATATTTCAAGATTAGGTCAAGAACATCCCAACTTCGCAGGCTTCAGGTACTAATTTATATAACATAATATAATGCAATAACCAATACTATGTAATTTGATTGGCTCCTTGTTCATGATCTATATCACAACAACACAACAACAACAACAACAAACAACAACAACAACAACAACAACAACAGCAACAACAACAACAACAACCTTTATTTGTACTCAGAATATAATATATTAATATTCTATATTTGATCCATATTAGGAAGCATGTGATATCTTAAGAAGAGTTATAAGGGTTATTTACCTGACCAAGCGCCTTCAAAGTCAACTTCAGGGTGGAGCTAGGGAGATCACCAAAGGCTGCACAGAGTCTCAGTGAATTGGTAATATATTACCCTTATAATGTTTTGTTACATGTGATAGCAACATACATTGTGGGTAATTTTCCACTGGCTGAGTGAAACGAAAAAGTGGAAAATGTTTTTCTCACACACCGCTGGAGCTGGGTATAGGTCATGTGACCGGTGAGGCGGGGCAGTTGTTTTTGTTGCGTCCGCCATTACTGACCTTCCACCCACCCACCCAAAGAATTTCAGTTTAGTATTTTGTTGTAATTTTTAATTTTCGGCGTTATGCAATGTAACTAATGTACAAAGCTTGTAATTTTGGAGGCTTCCCCAGTTTTAGCGTGATATGTTGTATAGTTTTGATTTTACAATAAAGGTCAGGCTTGTGGCGGTCCGGCTTGACATGGCTACCAGTGGTGTGTGAGAAGTATTGTTTTATATTATTCATTTGATACTCGACAAAGGGTATTCCCAGAACATTGTGCAAGGTGCAGTGCATGGTACAATTACATCATGTACATAGTATACAGTCCTGTAAAATTCACTAAAAACAATAAGGGAGTAATAAAAAAAGTGCGCATTCAGGGCTAGTTTGAAACCCTACTTAGTTGGGAGTCTTTACATCTTGTATCTAATGTCAAAACATTCCTGCCATTCTTGTATCATTCTCAGGAAAATGTATAATTTGCAGATATTTTGGATACTTTGTGTATAAATAATAAATAATATTATATAAATTTATATGTTGTGGTTTAAATTTATTTTTGGTTTAAAATTTTTTAAACCGGTTTGATTTTTATTTTCCTTGTCTCAGATTATGGAAATGAATATTAGACAAAGGAAAATCAAAATCAAACTGGTTTTAAACCAAGAATAATTTAATGAACCACGTGCACAACATATACATTGTACATGTAGCTAAGAAACATGTTTTATCATAGAGTTCACTTGGAGTTTGGGGTAAAATCTATTTACCTTATAATTGCTTACATCTGAGACGTTTTGTGTATAAATGTATGTTTCAGATTATCTTGTTCAAGGAGCAGACCTTTCAGGAATCCAGGTAACATTCAGAAAAACTGATTAATTTTATTGTCATTAAAAAAGTCTAAATTGCCTTAACCACAACAACTAACCACAACTTTTGTACATTTTAAACTGATCTACAAAAAAAAAATGTTTTTTTTTCAAGTCTTTCCTGTTCCCTGTTAAATTTATTTTTGTAATTTCTAAACCGTGAACATTTCAGGCTGTAGAAAATGACTTGAAAGTTGCCGCCAAGGCAAGAAAAGAAGTTGAAAACCAGGCACAGAGAATGCTCGCACAAGGCATGGAAACACAGGTACACACAACACACACACACACACTGTACAGCAGTTACAAAATTAGTCTGTTCACAGACGTTTATTTTTTCGTAAGATACTGGGCGATAGCAGGCACGAAGTGGCGATAAACGAGCGGTAGTATCTTATGGAAAAAAATAAACGTCTGTGAACAGACTACAGTAATTACAAATTGATTCTTCTAGGCATCTTTAAGACAGTTATTATTATTACAAAATAGTTTGACTGTTTAACATTATGGTTATTTCATGGAGTACCATAAAATCCCGGTTATAGACCCTGGGCTTTTGCAACTTTGTAAGTTTTTTTTTTGCTAGGTGGCGGGGGGCTTATATCCAGGAGGGCTCACTAGCGGTATAAAAAAAATGTTTCAGCATGAGCTGATAATAAAATTATGAGTTACAGTGTAAGGCTTACTTTAAAGAGTGTACATGCAAAATTATTTTAAAAGAATTACTGGCCTTTAAAATGACTTGCTCAGAGAACAATCTTACAGGCTTTGAATTATAAGAAATGCATGATTCCAGTGAAGAGAACTTGTACATGTATTTTGACATGTTAAAATTCATGTTTTGTTAACACAGAATCAAACCCAAGTAGCTACTTCCCTGCAAGTGTTCTACAACCTTGGCTCATTAGTAAGCACAGTGAATGAAGTGGTTAATAAAGTGAGGGATAACTTGAAAAGCGGCGTGAAGGAAGCCTTGGATCCTAACACGCTGTCACAAGTTCAGCCAAATGCAGGTATACATGCACTTGAAGGGAATTACTGTCGTACTACTTACTAATACTTAGGTCCTTACTCTTCACTTATAAAATAATAATAAAAATAAATGGGAATTTCAGTGAAGTCCAGAACAGAGTTGCTTTTCTTATCCACTGTTTCCAGATCGAATTGGAATTTAGAAAGGTTGGTTTTTGTGGAGGGAGGAAAACCGGAGTACCCAGCGAAAAACCCTTGGAGGAAAGATGAGAACCAACAACTCAACCCACATATGACACTGGGTTTGAGAGTTAGGCCCTTACTCTTCCTCAAATCCCATTTTCAAATTGGAATTTAGAAGTGTTGGTTTTTGAGGAGGGAGGGAAACTGGAGAACTTTGAGAAAAGCCCTTGTAGCAAGGCAAACTTAACCCGCATCGACATGTATGACTTCCGGTCAGAATTGAACCTGGGTCACATTGGTGGGAGGCGAGCACTTAATACCCAACTGCGCCAACCATGTCCCCGTTCATGTACATGTAACTGATTTACATCTCCCATCAATCAGGGGCTGGTGGTCCTGGTCGTGCGGCGATGCCTACTCCAGGAAACACGGCCGCATGGCGAGCCACTCTGTGGACCCGCATGGAGCAACTTATGGACTCAATTTATTCTTCATGTGGCCAGGTAAGGCTGTGCACAGTTTTTTGCTCACAGGGATTCATGGTGGCTGCATCAATTCTCTTCCTCTCTTGTTCAGTTTGGCTGCATCCACAGTTTATAAATTATTATTAAAATGTTTGAGTCTGACCAACTTGAAAACTTTGAGAAAGATGTTAAATAAAATTCAGTTTGTCACAAGCGCAGGACAAAGGAAAAAATCTGAGTCCCCGATGGGAGTTGAACTCATGAACTTCCGCACACTGGCTGGATGCTCTAACAGGGCTGCAAATAACAGTCGGTCATCAGACAATGGCCGACAAAAATTTGCTTATGTCCGATGAAATCCAAACTGTGGTCGGACATGATGTCTGGACAATTTTTCAGTTTTGCCTTCCAACGTAAACGTCAATGAGTTTTATTCTAAATGCAAACTACATGTAGTTTACTCTGCGATGACAACGCGTTAAATTAGCAGGTTCGCTTATCAAGCAATACTGTAATATGATGTCCGACCTCATTTTGTTTTGTCCAACCAAAATTTTTCTTAGTCGGGCACATGTCCTTTCAAGAGAAAAAAATTGTTTGCAGCCCTGCTCTAACCACTGAGCTACAGGGAGACTGGTGGTGAGCTACTAGGTCATTTACTAGGTTCATATGTGACATACACCCTGCATACTGCTAGGATCAGCAATGTTGAAAGCATCTTGTGTGGTAATAAAGAAAGAAAGATGGTAAATTTTTAAGCTCGGTAATTGAAATGAGAAAGATGTCAATTCAGTTTGTCACGAGTGTGGGACAAAGAAAAACTTTTATTTTTTTGTTTGGTCTCTGTCCACTTACATGTACTTTTTGTGTGGCAAGTAAAAACAATTTTAGACCCTTTTACATGTACACTGAGAATCCGTGATCTTACAGTGCAACCACTGACAATACGACCACTGACGGGCCATAAAAATGGGTTCAAATTTCGATACAATTCTAAGAGCCTGATTGGTCAGTTCGAGTAACATGATGTCTGAGCCACGATCAGAAGGAAATAAAAATAATTTTCACAGTATGGCGTAAAACTATTAATAGATTTTAATAACTTATAATAAAGTTTTCAAATTTGCGAAATTATGAAATTTGATCAGCTATTCAGAGGAAGCATGCCAAAAAACGTCCACTTGCCAAAATTAGCTCTCAATTGCAATTTGCGGCCGAGATATAGAGGTTCAATGTTTGGTACCGTCCCATACAAACCTCTCTAATTTTGCACCTGTTCTAAACTGAAGGAACAGATGCAAAATTAGAAGGGTTTGTAAAGCTGAAGTGCCCATATCTCGGCCGCAAATTGCAACGAAGAGCTAATTTTTGGTAAGTGGACGTTTTTTGGCATGCTTCCTCTGAATAGCTGATCAAATTTCATAATTTTGCAAATTTGCAAATTTGTAACGTCATAACTTTAGTACTCTATTGGGCATGTGGAATCCTTCTCTTAGGTCATCTTCTCTTGATTCAAAGCATATTATTTTCCATTCTACAGGTGCATCACCTTCAAAAAGTTTTGGCCAAGAAACGTGATCCTGTAACTCATGTTTGCTTTATGGAGGAATTATTGAAGGTACAGGCTAGTGATTAATGATTGTAATCCTAAGAAACTATGATACATTACAGTAGAAGCTCCCGTAAGTGGACACCCTCAGGAAGCAGAAACAGTGTCTGCAACTGGAGCTGGCCGCTTATGGGAATGTGTAAAATTAATGCAGAGTTTGTATGAGAGTTTAAACAGGTTTTTGTCAAGGCGGTCTTAAAGGGACACTGTCCCGGTGTATTTGCTCAAACTGTTATAATGCACGAAATGGTCCCTAAATTTATGGAATAAGAACTTAATAAACTCTAACTAAACAACGATATTTTTGCAACATTTCAAACATTTCCGTGCCAATTGAAACTTTGAAAAACTGACAGCCTGTCATTTTTTCAAAAATCCATATTGTAACCATTTCCATCCTCACTGCCATTAGTCATCCTCACTTCCTAATGGGTTCCTGTCATTTGTCGAGTGCTATACTACAGAATCAAAACCATTATTGTTCAACTTCCTATGATCTAGATATGTTTCTGAGCTTCCCAAAATCATGCTAAAATCAGGACAGTGTCCCTTTAATGTCGCTTACGAGGGTGTCCGCTCAGAGAGCTTCGACTGTACTAACGTTTAACCGCCTTACACCTTCACAGGAAGGGAACGCTTGTATCACCTCGTTCTGGAACTCAGTGACGTCCATTTTGACTCAGGAGTTTGCACAGTCAGCCCAAGGTATGTTTCCTGCACTAACATTATGTACAGTGTACACTGTATATGATTGTATACCATTGCGATGGACTAGCATCCCATCCAGGGGGAGTAGCAATACTCCTAGTCGGCTTCATGCTAACTAAAAAGGAAACTGGGATAAGCTCCGGCAGTGTGGGTCAGTTTGGCCTGAGTGCAGCTTTACCTATTACGTATACCACAGAGAAACCATGTTCAGGCAACAATTTGGTAAAATGCCTTGTTCACTAACTTTAGCTTTTTCAGACATGTGAACTTTATGATGCCAGAACGCTTGCGCGAATAAGTAAATTCTGTCCAGAGTGGTGCATAGCGTACATGTAGGCACATGGATAAAAATCAATTTGGCGATTTTTTTTAAAGTGGGATTTGGCGAATCAGCAAAATGGTTTTACTTTTCTTTCTATTTTTTTTTTCTAGCTTCGACATTCTTAAAGCAGGCATTTGAGGGAGAGTACCCTAAACTGCTGCGACTCTACAATGATCTGTGGTCTCGTCTGCAACAGTATAATAACCCGTCAAATGTACCATCTGCTTCTCTTGTGCCGCAAATGGAGCCTTCATTCGGTCTATTTCCAGCCTCTGAGGATGAGTTTAGTTTAAGGTAAGTTAGACCCCATCCCGTGGGGGGGGACTAGCTCCCATACGAAAGTGACGGGGGTGCTCGTCGTCCCTTTTAGGGGTGTAAATTACGGATTTTTGGTCTCACTTAGGGTGTTCAGGACGGAATGGCGATATTTTTAGCCATCAAGGTATCTTTTAGGGTTTGCACGCGAATAAATAATAAAAAAAACACCGTCATACTGTGTATAATGGTATCTTTTAGGGGCCAAAATAGGCTTGAGCCACGCCCAGATTGGTCCCTTTTAGGGGTGTAATTTGAAATTTCCAACGAGCATCCCCGTCACTTTCATATGGGAAAGTAGATTGAAGGAAAATGTTTGGAAGTAGATGGCAGTAGTAAAGGCGCAAGAGTGAGGGGAGTGTTTGGGGGCCTCCCACAGAAAAAAAAATTGAGATTTTAGGCTCTGAAAAGTGCATTTTGGTGGATTCTGGAGATGGTTTTGCTATGGATAATAGAGAAAGCAAAAAACCCCTAAGGTCTGATAGGGGGTCCGGACCCCCCCGACCCTCCCCCTGTATCCGCCACTGCGACTGTACTAATCAATATTTGACTGCATTTTTACCTAGTCCAGAGCAAGCCTTGAAGAACAGCTTGCTCCATTTGAGAATGCCTACCTGTCAAGGTCTTTATCCAGGCTGTTTGACCCCATTAACTTGGTGTTTCCATCTGGGGCACGAAATCCACCGTCCAAGGAAGAGCTGGCTAGCATCGCAAAGACTATTGGCAGGTTAGAAGCAGTGTTGTATGCCCTATGGGTAGCGTGACATAGCCCTCTATGCAGTTGCCATTTTGGCCTGTCACGCAAGTCTTGCTGAAAGGTTATTCGTTTTTATAATAGTAAATTATCATATCAGTAAAGTAATGTTTATTTGTTTATAATAAGTAGTTTTGTTAAGCGCTGTCGGTTTTTTAGTAGAAACTGCGCTATATAAATAAAGATTATTATTATTATTATTATTATTAAAGGTTATGTGACGAGCCGATGGGGTTGGGGGGGGGGGGGGGGGGGGGGGGGGGGTTTGGAGGAAGGGATGAAGAAAGGAATACAGTTAAAACTGTGTTAAGCGGACACCCTCGGGGAATGCCTTTTGCTACTTTCTGCTTAACAAAGGGCGTTTGCTTAATACGGTGTCCGTGTCTGTATTAGTAAAAGTTATTAGCATTAGCCTGGTATTATTGCTTTAAACAGTGTTAAATAAATACATTCGGAATGGAAATTGTCAATTTTCTCTTTAATTTCCCAAGCCTCAAGAAATTATTAGAATTTTGGCAACAAGCACGAGACGTTATTTCCAAATTTCACTTTTTCTCCGTTGTTTGAACTATTTTAGTGAGCTTAGTGTGGCCAGTGTTGACGTGGGACTGACGATAACTGTAGCGAGGAATGTCGCCAAGACGGTACAGCTGTACACTGCAAAATGCGAACAACTGGTAAGAGACTTATTTAGACGTACAGTGGAACCCTGCCATACGACCACCCCGTTATTACGACCACTTTTTTGTGGCCCGAACAAAAACCCACTCGCGCGGAATTATGCGCGGAATTATGCGCAGTGCAATACTAAGGAATGACCTTAAAGCACTTTTCTCTTCTTATTTTAAGGTACATTTCGAGATTAGCCAAAGTAAAAAATCTTCGTCATTTTGTATAACTTTATATAAAACTGAATTCGAGGTTGAAGTAAATTCTGGGTTAGTGTTGAACAACCGGACGAAGCTGGCATAAATTAATCGCGAGAGCATAAATTAATCGCGAAAGCATAAATTAATCGCGCATAAATTAATCGCGCATTTAAAGTTTTCATCCCATCAAGTGAAATTTGCTCCAATGACGATAACTCATTCATTGCTTTTGCAATTCACTTGTTAAAAACGGCATGAATGCGTCATAATTTCAAAGCGTGAGACAATGTACTGGTCAGAATCAAAGGAATAACGAATAATACAATAGTTGTAGAGCTTTCAACTACGAGACAAATTAAAGTAGGTGCTTATTTATTTATTTATAATTTATCTTTTCTCTTATTCTTTTTTAAAGACAATTATTCATATTACAAGTGTACTTACAATTTTTTTTTTGTTCTATACAATGGCCTGACGCCAAAAAACCCTGCTATCTAATTTCTGTTTGTTTCGCGTTCTCACTTGTTATCTCTTTTAAATCCTTTACATTTTTCTCTGTGGGATCATCTTCACACGAGGTAGTTTCTAACCCTATCTCCTCTCGTTCCTCTGCTATATCCAAATGTTGTTCATTGTCTAAATACTCTGGGCAGCAGGCCATTTCCTCGATGCTTGTGTTCATTGAAGAATTACAGAACGAGGAGGGAATGTCTTGTTGTAACTTGGAGTGTCTGCTGAGTTTCGGTGAAGACGAAGTGTCCTCTGCTCCGCTAGCAGTTGATGAGTAGTCCTTGGACAATTTGAATATCTCTCTTAGTGCTGTAAATGGCTTTGGCTTTAATTCGCTTTGAGCTGGTGTCGTTAGCTGGTAGATACCTGAAAAATTGGAAAGGAGTCTCAAATTTCCTTTTACCAAAATAATATTGAAAAAGGAACAGTACTGCTGAAAGTACTGCTCAATAGCTTTCATTTGAATGGTCACACACTAGGGTTTCATCCACAGACTTTAAAGTTAGAACCATCTTGTACAGCATAATAAACAGTGCCACGTGAAAGTACTGCTCAATAGCTTTCATTTGAATGGTCACACACTAGGGTTTCATCAACAGACGTAAAAGTTAGAACCACCTTGTACAGCATAATAAACAGTACCACATGAAAGTACTGCTCATTAGCTTTCATTTGAATGGTCACACACTAGGGTTTCATCCACAGACTTAAAAGTTAGAACCACCTTGTACATCATAATAAACAGTGCCACATGAAAGTACTGCTCAATAGCTTTCATTTGAATGGTCACACACTAGGGTTTCATCCACAGACTCAAAAGTTAGGACCACCTTGTACAGCATAATAAACAGTACCACATGAAAGTACTGCTCAATAGCTTTCATTTGAATGGTCACACACTAGGGTTTCATTTTTGTCTGGTTGCCCTGACAATTCACCGGTACCCATTTATACTCCTGGGTTGAGAGAGGAACTGTCAGAGTGAAGTGTCTTGCCCAAGAACACAACACAGTGATGATGCACCGCTAAATTCTCCCGAATTAACATTAAAAGAAATGTATACCAATAAGTAATGAGAATTAATAAATCGAGCCCTTCACCAGAAGTGTAAAGACTGACCTGACAGCGAGAAGAAGGTCAGGCCAGAGTCAGAGATAAGTAGGACGCCTACATCGTCTATCTGAAGAGAGAGACATTAGCTAGTCAGGAAGAGTTACATTCCCAAAATGTTAACGAACATGTAGCAGTACAGTCGAAGCTCTCCGAGCGGACACTCTCGTAAGCGGACAGCTCTACTTACGGCCGCCTTGACAAAACTCCGTTTGAACTCTAGCTCGTACAAACTCTGTATTTACACATTCCCGTAAGCGGCCAGCTCCAGTTGCGGACACTTTTTCTGCTTCCCGAGGGTGTCCGCTTATGGGAGCTTCGACTGTATTTCTATCTTCAAGCCCGGGCCAAACGAGGATGAGAGTTGTTGAGAGTTCAAACTCTCGCTCTCGTTTGGCCTGAAACTCTCATGCGCTCTCAGCGACTCTCATGCGCTCTCATCTAATTTGAATCTGCTCAAATTCTTCTTGAGAGTCGTGGAGAGTTTTCTCTCGTTTGACCCACGTTTCATGATAGTCGCTGGGAGTCGAAGAAAACTTTCGTGTGAGCCTTTGTTACACCGGCAATAGGGAGGTTATACGTCACGGATAGCGCATCTTGAAAACATATGGCCTAAATTTTTCAAGTTCGTCGTTCGTAATCTGTCTTAATGGCACATCTTGAAAAAATTGCCAATTTGTTCAAGTTTGCCATTCGCAATCCGTCTTAATCTTCACCATCCTCGACCATCCTTGTTCCTTTTTGTTTCTTATCACATCTTTGGTGTTTTGCTACCTTACTTAACCATTTTTTGAGTTTTTTCTTTCGATTTTGTTGTGGTTATTATGTTTACTGGGGTTTTGGTGATTACGTTTTCAAGAAAGTCGCCATTAATGGAGACCAGCGCAAGGCTTGAACGTGGCTTGCTTTAGTTTTGTGATGAATTGGCTTTTTCAAGATGTTCTGTTCACGAGAAAAGCTGAAAGTTCTACTAGTTTTCTTTACCTTTTCATTACCACTCAAAGCAGGAAACAATGAAAATTTGGCTGAAAAAAACAAGGATCGTAATCTACACTCGTTCATCATTGGTCAGTGGTAAATACTTCACGTAATTTATCAAACAGTAGAGACAGTGTTTCATCCGATTTCCAAACACCGAGCAGAGAATTGAAATACAACGTGCAGCGGAGTATTTTTGACGAAATTCGAGGTGTTTGGAAATGTGATGAAACACTGTCTCAAGTGTTTGATATACCTTCTCAATCGAAACAAAAACTAAGGAGTAAACGGGAGAAATGAAATCGTAAAAATCTATGCTAATTGAGACCGGGTATCCAAACCTCCGACACGGTTATGATTTCCTTTGTTTTAACTTTATGAAATATTAATGAGTTTGAGAAGTAATATTGCAGTTTTCTGTCATTTTCGCGACCAAAATATCCTCACTGGCGATTATTGTGGCCAAAACAGGGGCTGCAGCGTTCAAATTTACTGAAACATTTTATCTCTTACCTCGTTTACACGGCATAATACTTTGAATCTCCTTCGCCGCGCTCAGAACGGAAGTGAAAACACTGGATAGCAGCGAAAGGCCTAGGCCCAAGTACATAAGACGTATGATCCACATGCCTCGTTCGTAAGACGAGTCTGGCTCTTTGCCTTCATTCGGCACCAGATCCCCGAAGCCAATCGTGCTCAGAGCGACGAAGCAATAGTAAACGCAATCGAGGAATGTCCAACCAAACTCCCTCTCGGAGTAGTAATACATAACACCTCCCAAAGGCAGCCATAACGTGATTAGAAGAACGTTTATGGCGAAGCATTTGATGTGCTCGTGTGTTGGTAAGTCCCGTTCAAGGGCAGCTTTCTCGAAGTATTTGATCAGCAGGTGTATGCCGTAGTTAATGTGCTCGCCGACCGATTGCAGAGTGAGTAGATTCAGGGGGATGCCGAAGAGAGCGAAGAATATTAGAAACAGGCGGCCTCCTTGTGTTTTGGGCGCCAGATGTCCATATCCTGGAAGAAAAAGACAGTTTGTTAGATAGTAAAGGAGTTTCAGCATAACAAACAGTACACATGAAAGTACTGCTCAATAGCTTTCATTTGAATGGTCACACACTAGGGTTTCATCCACAGACTTAAAAGTTACAACCACATTGTACAGCATAATAAACAGTACCACATGAAAGTACTGCTCAATAGCTTTCATTTGAATGGTCCACACACTAGGGTTTCATCCACAGACTTAAAAGTTACAACCACATTGTACAGCATAACAAACACTACAGTACCACATGAAAGTACTGCTCTGTGGATGAAACCCTAGTTTGTGACCATTCAAATGAAAGCTATTGAGCAGTACTTCATGTCATACTGTTTATTATGCTGTACAAGGTGTTCTAACTTTTGAGTCTATTGATGAAACCCTAGTGTTTGACCATTTACATGAAAGCTATCAAGCAGTACTGTTATATGGTACTCATTTAATTATAAACTGTTTATTTTGTAGTTATTTTGCAAATGAAATTTGATTTTTTATAATTCCTTACCAATTGTAGTCGTTACACTTCCAACGAAGTACAATGATTGATAGTAACTCCAATCATTATGACTATACTTGCATCTATGAGCCGCTTCAAACAGTCCACGCAGTTGCTCGATGTAGTCATCGATAACATCCTTGGTCTCGTTAAATCTCCTCGTCATATTCTCCCGTAGCTGGTTTATTTTCTCGGTAAAGTGATCGTCGCTCGATCGCCCGTCGTTTTCTATCACCGAAAATATGGCAGCACCAGATGTGAGGTACACAGTTAACATGGCGATTCGGATCAAAAGTGTTCTCGTCTTTTTCTTTAATTCCATTTTCGTTTTTCATTAAATCTTTCCTACTCCGCGGCAGTGTGGGGGTGTGAGATGCAGGCTCCGTCAAAGCCTTTTGACCTCGTTTTTCCTGCATGTGGAAACGTTAAAAAATGGCGTTAGTATAAATCAGCTTTGTTTTAGGTGACACGTAACAGTCTCACGGCTGACAGAGGAGCACTATTATGAGTATCGCGCCGAGAGAGGTGGCAAAAGTAGAGAGTTGGCCGTTGTAGAGAGGCCACCGTTGTAGAGAGGTGGCCGTTGTAGAGAGGTGGCCGTTGTAGAGAGGTGGCCGTTGTAGAGAGGTGGCCGTTGTAGAGAGGTGGCCTCTGTAGAGAGGCACCTCGGGCCGTTGTAGAGAGGTGGCCGTTGTAGAGAGGTGGCCGTTGTAGAGAGGTGGCCGTTGTAGAGAGGTGGCCGTTAGTGGAGGTTCAACTGTATTTACATCAATGGAAACCTAAAAATAATGGTCCAGTTTTGTTAAAAAATACTACAGTTGAACCTCTCTACAACGGCCACCCTGGGGCGTAATTAACTGGCCGTTTGTAGAGAGGTTTCAATAAGAGTGAATAGTATAGAAGACGTACGACTGGGATGAAAAATCCTGGCCGTTGAGGAGAGGTGGCCGCTATAGAGAGGTGGCCATTTGTGGAGGTTTGACTGTATCGTAAGCGGACAGCTCTACTTACGGCCGCCTTGACAAAACCCCTTTGAATTCAAGCTCATACAAACTCTGTATTTACACATTCCCGTAAGCGGCCAGCTCCAGTTACGGACACTTTTTCAGCTTCCCGAGGATGTCCGCTTACGGGAGCTTGGACTGTAATCAGATATTTCCCGTGAAGACGAAGAACGTTTGCAGATTTTAAGAGAAAGAAACAACCTTGCTAGGGAGAAAACGTCCTTCACTTTCAGTAATTTTCTTCGTCGCGTCGTTTTTTCGCTCGTGTTAGGAACGTTTTGTTGTGTTCCAGCCTCTTTGTAAACATTGTAATTATACTTAACCTGAAAACCTCTCTTCTCAATTGTTTGGCAGTGGTTGTCCTTGATATTTGTGGTTTTGGTGGGAAATTTTGCTATAAACTTGTCGCCTTTTTTGAAATGCTGTAATACGATTATACGTGCATGTAATTTCCATAAAATTACCCCATGAAAGAAAAAAAAAAATGTAAATTTGTTTTAACTACATAAACGTCGACACCTACAAAGGCACAAATCTTTTCAAGAGTTCTCTTGTCTCCTTCGCAGCCGTTGATTAGGTCGTCACGCTCAACCTCGTTCCCAGGGTCTCTCATCTTCCCGCCCCCTGGAGCGGGAAGATGAGAGACCCTGGGAACGAGGTTGCGTTGTTAAGAGTGAATGTCCCTTATAATCGAAGAAAATTGAAAAATTCGCGGACACGGTCAAAAATCGATTTGGCTCATATTTTGTCTGTGGGAAGCTTTACATACTAGACAAAACGAAATGAGGTTCGATTTTTGAAATATCCATTTTAAACGGGAATAAAACCGTTGAAAACCGACTGAGGGTGAAAAGCTCAAGTTTCACCTTCTGCGAACTCGAAATTATGCAGTTTTCAGGCAGTTCTCATACGAACTAAAACGTAACAGCAGAACTTATCCAGCTATATATACATAGTGTGGGACTTCCTTTATCGAGATATAGTGGTATTTTTTGTCTCGTGTTATTTCTGAAGGAACCACATCCCGATTATGAGACGACATCTTCGGCCTTTCGTAAACAAGCCAAAGGCGGCTCAAATTAGCTTGGCAAAAAAGCATGTGGTAGTGTCTCAAAATTTCTAAAAATATTTCCAGCGACTCTAGAAGAATAGTTCTATACGATTCTGGTCTTATTTGTTTGGGATCTTCTGCTATTTTAATATAAAAACTGACCAAACTCGACCTAAATTACAAATGACGCCATGTTGAAACGATTGACATCAGAATTTATCGCTTTGTAATCAAGTAATTGTTTTGGCCAAATATATCCCCATTGATGCTTAGAATCAATAGAAACGTATAGATGATGTTTATAATTAGACTGACTCTAGATATACCGAGATATATAAAATAAATTTCGACTATACATACCTTGCAAATCGCGCCATAATTACGGTGAATTACTCTAGCTCGTAAATTCCCGATTGGTCTTTTGCCATACTACAGTCCGCTTCACATTCACTCGGCATAAATTATATTATTTGCATCCATATATAAGAAAAACTCTATGTTGTCTTCATAATCAGTTTCGAATATACTGAGAAACAAACTGAGTGGAGGGCTCGATCGAGTCGAGTGACTGAAATCCGATCGAGTGACTGAAATCCGATATGCGTGATCTCAACGGCAGTAACAAACTTACTGTCACGCAACCCTTCAGTTCGGCTTTATCTCAGTTACAGTTCTTTTTCATAACGCTTAAATTGATCAACTGATAATATCTTGCTGACTGGCAGTTAACGGGAAGAGCAGGCGTACTCTTGGACAAATTCTGTCAGTCGTGCAATAAATTCCCTTTTCCATTTTTGAGCTGAAATGTCAGTAAGGGACTGTGCAATAATTATCAGGAGGGGGGGGGGGGGGGGGGGGGGGTTGGAAAATGGGCTTCATGTAGGAAAATATTAGTTAATATCCCCCTCCAAAAGGAGTGAATTTAGTTATTGCCCCCCCCCCCCCTCTAATCAGTCAGAAATTATGTACGACCCCACCCCCACACATGCACACACACCTTTATACAAGTACCCTGCATTTTCTCTACACGCACCTGTGAATTAAAATCTTAGAACAGAAAGAAGAGCTCCTACTACATGTTTAATTGTTGGACATCCGCGTCTGGAACAAACATCACATCCGGAGCAATGAACAACAGAGCCATAGCAGAAGGAAAGGAGCATATGTGTTATTTTCGGTCCCCACCTTATAAATAGGTATGGATTCGCCAATGTTATATGTACTTGAAATAAAATGTTACGCCCCCCCCCCCCCCCCCCACTCTTGAGTGACTTATTTTACCTTGAGCCCCCCCCCCCCCCTCTCCTTGCTTTGAATTTACTCTATGCCCCCCCTCTGGTTTTCCAATCCCCCCTCCTGGTAATTATTGCACAGTCCCTAATGAGGCCCCATTAGGGGTTATAGGGATACGGGATATTTGAGAAAAAATTATCTTTGAAATGCCCCCCTTGGGGAAAGTCAATAAAGTAGGTATGTATGTATAGGGATACGGGATACTGAAGGAAAAAATTATAGGGATATTGGAAAAAAGATATATTGGGATATTTAACTGGAACTTTCTTCGCAAGATTTCTTAACATTTCAATTAATCAATATTATTTTCAAACAAATTAAAATAAAACAAATTAACAATAATTAATACTGATCAAAATGGACCGATATGCTGCTGGTTTGTACATTTTCGGTCATTTTCGTCAACTTCCGGGTCCTGTTGTGGTGACCTGTGACACCTGTTGTCGAACTGGGTGGTTACCTAGCAGATTGAAAACTTTTTGCAAACTTTTTTGTTACCGGGAAATATGTCACCAGTATCATCATTATATAGGGATAGAGAACACATAATTAAGGGGATATGGGATATTTAAAGAAAAAATTAAAGGATACGGGATACCCAGACCCCCCCCCCCCCCCCCCCCCCCCCCGACGGCTGAACGAAAACGAACCAGAAATGACCCGCGCTTGGGATGGAAACGAATGTATGTTTTTTGTGACATCATATGTGGTGACCTTATTTTCACCGCGTGTTTTTGCTCGTGTTTTCGCGCGTGTTTGAAGCTTGCAATTTGCTTGGGTCAAGTGTTCTGGGTTTGATCGGAGATTATTCCATAGCCGGTATTGACGAAAATGGATGAAGACCTTGACATCTCCTTTGAAAATGCTCAAATACAACAAATTAATTAATCTCATCCATTCCTTGCATCTCTTCTCGTCGTTAGGGAATGTAAAAAAGCTTACGCCTGATTAGGGGCCTTAAGCAACCACGACGGCGACGGAAACGAGAACTTCACAAAACAATAGATTTAATTAGTAGCCAATTGCTCCGCACGTGCGTTTTGCATTTTAGTACATTCTTTGCCGTCCTCTGCAAAACAACAACGCCAAATGACCAATTGCAAATTCACGGTATTATGGAGAACGTGAACACACGACGGTGAATTTTCCTTTCTCTATCTGCACTTGAACTCTGTCCCTGCGAATTCAGTCCTGGATGTGTTGGAATAATCGTGAAATAGTTTATAGGAATGTGAATTCACTTTTTAAGTGACGTTTTTGAACAGTTGCTACAGTTAAAAGCAGCACAAAACACCACACTTGTTGATGTTTTGAAACTGCAGAATTTCAATTCCCGCTCTTCTTGCGGACTCGCGCGTGTATGTGACGTCATATGTGGTGAGCTTCCCATTTCCGACAATTTTCCGACGTTTTCCCGAACGCTTCCGTTTGTGGAAGCGAAAAAAAAAGGCGGTTTTCAAAGTCGAATATCTCCGCGACGTTTTTGTCTAAATCGTTTCAAACTTCAGAATATGATTGTTCATAATATTCCCTAAGATTTCGACTTAAAACTAATCTTATTAAAAATTTCATTGCATTTGACCTTTAAAGATTTTAGTTTCTTTCTTTTTACAAGTTCACAGATATTACGATCGGACGATACAATAGGATGCTCATGGAGAGCCACATCCCTCATCACATTTGCATACAGAGCATAGAGGCGAGTCTCGGATTCAGCTGAAGTTTCGTTCTCGTCCGCGCTAACTTCACGTGAGTCTGTGCCTACTAATCGTTTCTTTGCTGAAAGACGGCAAAAGAAACCAGCTATCTGCTGCGATGTTAGTTTTTTTTTAGGAACCTGAAAAAAAAATTCACAGTTTTCACACTTCATCATGCAGTCATGCCACCAAAACAGCATGAAATAGAATTCACCGGAAATGTTATTTGCCGATTTCGTGAAGTAGTCTGTTGTAACGGGTGTCAATTTCCATGTCTAGCTTGTTTCATGGCGCAGAATTCCGTCTTTAATCTCGAAATTTATAGATAAATGAATCTTGGTGACCTGAAAACAATATAACATGAGGTGTAGCCTGCAATAATTCTAGACGCAAATGAATTTTACCACGAAAACCAACATGGCGAAAAAAAGACCTTATTGAATTACAACTATTTTTTACTGATATCTCCCGTTAGTTCAATGATTTTGAATTATTTTTTACTTAAATATGCATACATGCATGAAAAAAATTGATCACTTCCGTCATCAGTAACCAGGTAACTAGATAAAAATGTCTAACGTGCACGAGTTCTTGGGAAAATATTGAAAAGGGAAAAAAAAATCTGGTCCACCGTCCACGCCATTCCTTAATTTTTAGCGGGATCATTTGCGGTCCACTCTGGGGATCATTTGCGGTCCGATTTGGGGATCATTTGCGGTCGGGGATCATTTGCGGTCCCGGATCATTTGCGGAGCTGTACAGTACTAACATCACAGCAGATAGCTGGTTTCTTTTGCCGTCTTTCAGCAAAAGAAACGATTAGTAGGCACAGACTCCCATGAAGTTAGCGCGGACGAGAACGAAACTTCAGCTGAATCCGAGACTCGCCTCTATGCTCTGTGTGCAAATGTGATGAGGGATGTGGCTCTCCATGAGCATCCTATTGTATCGTCCGATCGTAATATCTGTGAACTTGTAAAAAGAAAGAAACTAAAATCTTTAAGTGTTGCTATGCTAAGAAGAATTTGCATCAACCTCGGGGTGGATTATTACGGACATTCAGAAATGCAAAAGACCAATCGGGAATTTACGAGCTAGAGTAATTCACCGTAATTATGTCGCGATTTGCAAGGTATGTATAGTCGAAATTTATTTTATATATCTCGGTATATCTAGAGTCAGTCTAATTATAAACATCATCTATACATCTATACGTTTCTATTGATTCTAAGCATCAATGGGGATATATTTGGCCAAAACAATTACTTGATTACAAAGCGATAAATTCTGATGTCAATCGTTTCAACATGGCGTCATTTGTAATTTAGGTCGAGTTTGGTCAGTTTTTATATTAAAATAGCAGAAGATCCCAAACAAATAAGACCAGAATCGTATAGAACTATTCTTCTAGAGTCGCTGGAAATATTTTTAGAAATTTTGAGACACTACCACATGCTTTTTTGCCAAGCTAATTTGAGCCGCCTTTGGCTTGTTTACGAAAGGCCGAAGATGTCGTCTCATAATCGGGATGTGGTTCCTTCAGAAATAACACGAGACAAAAAATACCACTATATCTCGATAAAGGAAGTCCCACACTATGTATATATAGCTGGATAAGTTCTGCTGTTACGTTTTAGTTCGTATGAGAACTGCCTGAAAACTGCATAATTTCGAGTTCGCAGAAGGTGAAACTTGAGCTTTTCACCCTCAGTCGGTTTTCAACGGTTTATTCCCGTTAAAATGGATATTTCAAAAATCTAACCTCATTTCGTTTTGTCTAGTATGTAAAGCTTCCCACAGACAAAATATGAGCCAAATCGATTTTTGACCGTGTCCGCGAATTTTTCAATTTTCTTCGATTATAAGGGACATTCACTCTTAATTTTTGCACTTACTGCTCGAACGTTGAGCGGAATCCGTCTTAAATGGTTCGGGAAATTTCTGGTTGGATCAGGCAACTTAAATTGCCAATTTTTTCAAGTTCGCCATTCGCAATCCGTCTTAATCTTCTCCATCCTCAACCATCCTTGTTCCTGTTTGGTTTATTATCACCTCTTTGGTGTTTCTCTACCTTAGTAAACTATTATTTTGAGGCTTTGTGCAATTTGAAGGTGATTTTCCACTTCGCAAAAATGACTTAAAATATTGGCCAATTTTTTCAAGTTCGCCATTCGCAATCCGTCTTAATCTTCTCCAACCTCAACCATCCTTGTTCCTGTTTGGTTTATTATCACCTCTTTGGTGTTTTTCTACCTTAGTAAACTATTATTTTGAGGCTTTGTGCAATTTGAAGGTGATTTTCCACTTCGCAAAAATGACTTAAAATATTGTGACATAGCTTCTTTAATTTCCATTTCTTTTCTTTTTCACACTGTAAATACAGTCGAAGTTCCCGTAAGCGGACACCCTCGGGTCTCCTCGGGTCCGCTCTCTGAGCGGACACTCTCGTAAGCAGACAGCTCTACTTACGGCCGCCTTAACAAAACCCCATTTGAACTCTAGCTCATACAAACTCTGTATTTTACACATTCCCGTAAGCGGCCAGCTTCAGTTGCGGACACTTTTTTCTGCTTCCCGAGCGTGTCCGCTTACGGGAGCTTCGACTATAATAATATTATTGCCCGAGAAAAGTTTCACAAGGCGACTTATCTAATGATAATTTTTCTTGGCATTTTTTTCACAGCTCGTCAGCAGTGCAGAAGCGAATCAGTTGTACGATCACGTGACTCCAGCCTCAGCAAAAGAACGCTTCCATCGTGAACAGTTTGTTTCAGTTACATCAGGCGGTTACCAAGGTAACTTCAATATATTTTCTCTTACATTTATCGGCTCTACCTCGCTACTACGGAAAGTGGTTTTGTTTCTGCAAACTTAAATTCCATACATTTGCTCTTAATTCTGCGGTTCCTACGATCTTATAGATGATTTCCAGTCCGTATTGCGCATGCTTAGGGTTTGTTTACATTTTTGTTTTGAATTTGTTGATACGTTACATTTTGTTGATAGTGTACATGAAGTTGTTATGAAGTTTTTGAGTACGCCATTGCGTGTCGTTGAGTTTCTGAATGCTCGATGAGCTGAAACGTCGGTTTGGGATAACGCCGAGGTTCTTCTACTCGTTATTATTGTTTGGCAAGGATATTTGATATCTGGCATTGAATAATGGAGAAAGGGATGCCATAGGCGGCTGTTTTAGAAGGAAATGGGGTTCAAAATGACACTGTGTCAACAATATTTTCGCCCATTTTAGTTTCAATCACATTCTACATGTCGTTATTTTTTCAGATAGTTGATGGTATGAGGTCTCCTCCTGCAGTAGCTGTCGATGCAATATCAATTGGATTACAGGTAGGAGCCATCTTGTATTTTTACCCTGGTGCCAGAGGTTTTCTTTCTTGTCTTTCTCAATCGAATTCGAGTTTGCGTTGTGTTGCCGTGAGCTTTGCATGTTTTGCCGTGACACTTAAGGCCCGATCAAACGGTCACAACATTTGTTGTGACATGTTGTGACCATGCCCGTCAAACGGCCACAACAACCTCACAACATTTCAAGAACAAAAGAAATGTTGTCACAACATTGTTGAGAGGGGTGGTCAAACGGTCTCAACATCGGCTCACAACAAATGTTGTGAGAATGAATGTTGTGACAAATGTTGTGACCGTTTGATCGGGTCTATAAGCCACCGTACCTGGGAGATTGCCCGAAGGGAACATAGTCAAACTTTTGTCCCGTCAGAATTAATGCTCATATAATCTTTGTATCTATTGACCTCTATTAAGGTAGTACAACTGGCGAAAATGCTCCGAAAAAGGACCCTTTTTAACGAGTGAATGCTTAGCATGAACGAAGTTATAGCGTATAGCGGACAAATTTCACTCGCTCCCTCGATCCCTCGCTCGATCCCTCGGTCGATGGCCACAAGTTGTAAACAATAATGTATGCGTAGTGCGGTAATTTATGCATTATCAGTAAACAAAATGGCGTCTGGCGCGGATCTCTTCTATTTTTCAACACGGTATTTTCACTCCTACAATTACAATTAGACACCTTTTTGGAGTTCGAAATTGAAAGAAATAACCCTAAATAATACTCGACCGCCCAAAGAGGAGACATTTAGAATATTAAAAGTGAGTCACGTTTGAAGTTCTTCGATCGATTCAAGCTCTGATGAAGACTCAAGCTGTCGAAACTTTTAAAACCAAGCTGCGGACTTCGACTTCAAGACTTAGGAAAACACTTAAGTATGTTAAATGTTGTATCTTCTTTATACCAAGTGTATGAATAAAATCTAATTTATCTGAATCATTCTATATTTTCTTTTGTACCACTATGGAATTCTATGATATTTTCTTTTGCTTGCGTCTGAACTATAAAAACCCTTCAATGCTTTTTTTCCAGCGTATATATTTAATGCGAACTGATATTAGTACCTGTGTTTCTCATACTTGTGGGAAAAAAAAAAAAAAAAAAAAAAAAAAAAAACGTGCCTCCACCGGGATTCGATCTCGCGACCTTCGATACGCAAGATTCCTTTTTTGACTCACGGGGGACACCCACGGGAGCGACAGAGGCCCTGTACTTTTGCTCCGCTGAACGAATGAACGACTATCGCGGGCTCAAATGAGATTCACCGAGGACACCGAGTTTGGCTTGATTTACTCACCAAAGGACTGGTTTCAGTGGCTATGTTCATCTTTTCTATTCATGGATCTATTTAGACGCTCGACAGTGTTTTTTGGCTCACCCCCATATTTCCTTGGCGCTGGCGAATGGACTCGCATCGTTTGTTGAGTTATTTATTTTATTAAGTCTTACCTCAGCTAGTCAGCGCGATGGACGATGTTATCATATGCATGTATGTTATTTTAGTTGCATGAATGGTTGAAATAATTGTAAAATATTATTATCGGAACGACTGTGTGAGGAAGCGTTGCGTGACGGGGGACAAAAAACTAAGATTTACCTGTCATTTTCATATGTTTTTTTAATAGGAGAGCAAACCCATTTTTGATAATTTAACTGTAGCTAATTTTAGTCCAAGAATTACAACTTCATAGATAACTGAAGTATTTTTCTTTCCAAGAGTTTCGTGTATGACAGAACTGAAGACGAATGAATGTTTACATATACAATTAATTTTATATTGTGCGTGCGAAGCACAGACTACACAAACAAGATCAGAATGTTTTGAAATGATTGAAATATTTTATTTCACGAACAGCAACATGCTTTAAAATAAAACTCAAACCAGTTCGAACAAATTGGCCGAATATTTAAACGACGTCTAAAAAGTTAGTTAATGAGGTCTAAATCAACTTATAAGCAGGTCAGTCTAAGTCGCTAAATGTTTTTTTAGTCTGTGTTTATATACACCTTCTAAACAGGGTTAACGTTTACTGTACGGTTATGAGCTTAAATATATACATTTAGGTTGGCCAGTCAGTTTAAAATCGTATTAGGCCATGGCTTTGTTAAACCCTGTGTAAACCTTGTTTTTAAAAATATTCGGCCCATAAAGTTGGCGATTATCGCCCGGGGATTATCGAATATCCGATGAGTACGATTAAAGACTTTTCGTTTGAGTTTCCCTCCCGACCAACACTGATTTGGACGTGAATACGAAATACACCGGCTTGCGTGAATGCCGCGCGGAATCTTATTGTTCTGTTTCGAGGAATAAATCGAGACTCAAAACTCGAAACTCGATTCTCAAAAACATCGAGGACGAGACTGTCAACTTACATTTACCCGGTACTACTGCATATTTCTATGTTAATTAATTTCTTTACTCTTCCATTCACGAGTTGGCACATAGTGCCTTTGATTGAGAACTGTTTCAAATCCATTTAAAATTCCATGGAAGAAGTTGTTAAGTCATTTTTATCAGAGAAACAGATTCTGCAATCGACATTTTCATTTTCGTAACGGAAATGTGTGAAATTGATTACCTCACAAGCGGTGTAAAAATCAGTTTTTTCTAATTGTTAGGTTTATGTTTTAATTAGTAGTCATAATTTTTGTTTTACAAACAGTTATGAAGAAAATACATGAAATATGAGTTAGCCGCAGTGAAACAGCAAATTCTGTGTTAATTATTAACAGGCATTAAAATCAAGCACATGACTCCCTTAATTTTTTTCAAATTGAATGATCTTTTGCGGCTAAATGCAGGAAGATTACTTAACATGTGGACAAAAACTGTGCCAAATTTCGTCAGCATTGAGTTTTTCCTAGTGGCAATTTGTTAAATTTCATCACATGTAAGCCAAAAAGACGCCGCTGTTCGATACTTGCGTCTGCAAATCCAAGATGGCGTCTTAAAATGGCGCCCCTGACAACGAAATTCAACCTCCGCTTTCTCCAAAACGCGCAAACGGTGGACTCTTATCTTTTGGAATTGATCATAATAATGTTTTATCTACCAGCTGGCTGTAAACGAAGGCAACTTTTTTTTACGACTCAGCCAATTGTACTACCTTAAAGGGACACCTCTATTAAGGGGACACTTCTCGTTGTCCCGAGGGTGTCCCTTTAATGGAGGTTCCACTGTAAGGAAGGAAGTATTTTTGTCCGCTACGGCGCGCCATAAAAAGACAACTCGGAAATAACTTGTCTAACTTGTCTATCAACAGACGAACTATATATTTGCTTATTCTCCAGTTAAGTGGTCTTTGTGTTCTCAAGAGCCAATCCTGGTCGACCCTGTCGTTATCGATGCCATCAAATAATTTATCATATTTTTATGGCTGTTTGATATCGCTTCTGATAATCTTGTGGCAGAGGTCTTTTTAACTACATACCAATTAGTCTCTTGAATTTCCGAATATTTTATTACGACCGGAACGTTCTTTCACAAACAATCTTCCTATGTGGACGCCCCTTCATTGCAAACATACTGTAATTGATCATGCATTTTTATATGTTCACGAGGATTAAATTTCAAGTAGAATTGGTAATATTTTGCGGGGGAAATTCTGCACAATATGTGGCACGCACGCTTTGGTGTTTTTGCCAAATTTGAAAAGCCAATATCTTAAAGGAGCTATGTCACGATATTTTAAGTCATTTTTGCGAAGTGAAAAATCACCTTCAAATTGAAGAAAGCCTCAAAATAATAGTTTACTAAGGTAGAAAAAGACCAAAGAGGTGATAATAAACCAAACAGGAACAAGGATGGTTGAGGATGGAGAAGATTAAGACAGATTGCGAACGACAAACTTGAAAAAATCGGCCAATTTTTCAACCTAAAAGTAATGATCCAATTTTGATAAAAATAATGCTACTGAAGCTATAAAAGGAGTGCTATCATGAGTAGCTTTTGATCTCAACTTGAGTTCTGCCTTTGTGTCTTTAAAAACTATAATTAAGGTTTGCTCTCCTTTCAACAATTCACTTGATATCTTCCTCTTGTTGTTCTGTGCTGAGTCATAATTTTAGCGCCGTTTTGACCAAAAAGGGAAGGAGAAAAAGTGTCCGCAACTGGAGCTGGCCGCTTATGGAAATGTGTAAATACAGAGTTTGTATGAGCTAGAGTTCAAACAGGGTTTTGTCAAGGCGGCCGTAAGTAGAGCTGTCCGCTTACGGGAATGTGTAAATACAGAGTTTGTATGGGCTAGAGTTCAAACAGGGTTTTGTCAAGGCGGCCGTAAGTAGAGCTGTCCGCTTACGGGAATGTGTATACGTAAATACAGAGTTTTTATGAGCTAGAGTTCAAACAGGGTTCTGTCAAGGCGGCCGTAAGTAGAGCTGTCCGCTTACGGGAATGTGTAAATACTTAGTTTGTATGAGCTAGAGTTCAAATGGGGTTTTGTCAAGGCGGCCGTACGTAGAGCTGTCCGCCTACGGGAATGTGTAAATACAGAGTTTGTATGGGCTAGAGTTCAAACAGGGTTTTGTCAAGGCGGCCGTAAGTAGAGCTGTCCGCTTACGGGAATGTGTAAATACAGAGTTTGTATGAGCTAGAGTTCAAACGGGGCTTTGTCAAGGCGGCCGTAAGTAGAGCTGTCCGCTTACGGGAATGTGTAAATACAGAGTTTGTATGAGCTAGAGTTCAAATGGGGTTTTGTCAAGGCGGCCGTATTAAAGTCGAGCTGTCTGCTTACGAGAGTGTCCGCTCAGAGAGCTTCGACTGTGCTTCAAGAATTTGTAAGAATTTGATGTTGATATTCTTTATTCTCATCACCTGTCTGCTTGACAATGTATTGATATGGTAAGGAGAAATTAGGATTTGAGCTTGCAATATCTCTTTTTTGCGTGTCTGCCAAGGGAACCGGCCTCTATACGCAAAAATGCGTGGGTTGTGAATAACTCGTCCCATGCAGTGCGCGCGCAAAGGGCGGATTTCTTAAGCATGCGCAGTTGTAGCTTTCTAGGCCGCAATAAGTTTGTTTCAGTTGAGCACATAAAATAAAACAATAGATCTATAAAAGTGCGCAAACAGTCGAAGCTCCCGTAAGTGGACACCTTCGGGAAGCAGAAAAAGTGTCGTAACTGGAACTGGCCGCTTACGGGAATGTGCAAATATAGAGTTTGTATGAGCTAGAGTTCAAACGGGGTTTTGTCAAGGCTGCCGTAAGTAGAGCTGTCCTCTTACGAGAGTGTCCGCTTTGAGAACTTCGACTGTAATTATGACAAGAGTCGCCTTTACGTCCAAGCTAATGTTCTTGCGTGTTCTTCACAATTTCTCGCTTGGTCTTTGTTATTGTTTTTCACTCACCAGAAGCGTCTAATGTCTTTTTCATTTTGTTTTGTTTTTAAGAATAAAAATTGTTTTTATTTCCTTCAGTTTAATTTGCTTCGAAATCAAGCCTTTCTTTCTCCGGCTAAAGAACATAATCTCGCCATAAAACTTTCCTGTTTTGTAAACTTTATATCGTCTTATTTTTATATTGAAATTTTTAGCTTCCTCGCTGGCTTTTCGTGTATTTTATTTTATTTTAAAACCGTGACATACAACGATGTTTTTCCCACTCATCTTGAAAACATTTTCCAATGTGTACTAATGGTTCCTGGGGCAAACTGTAAACATTGTATTGTGTGTGTGAGACCCAGCTGTACATATGTACTTCGCTAGTTAAGTTCTTCTCAGAAGGACAAAATCGAACGCTAATTGAATTGAGCGGGGATGTAGCAAATGCCATTTCTCATATTGCGTTTTTCGGAAAAAGCGAATTAACTCGCAACAAAGTTCGCGTGTGCGGGAAAATTGTTTCTTCCGGTGGTTGTCGCTTTTGAAACGCTCCCACACACTTTGCGCTCACTATTTTCAATCGCAACAATTTAATACTGATAATAAAGCTATATCCTCGTCTAAAAGTTTGCTTTAAAGCCGGATTATTTTATTTAAAAAAGCGAGAATTTGAAAACATCGCGAATAAACACCCGTTAGTGTTGTGTGTGATAATGTGCACGTTTTTATACATTTTAATATACGTGTGAGTCAGCACAACTTATATTTGTATCAGTACACTGCCATTTCTGTAGTTTTTCGCCATTGAATTAAACTTTAAACGCGCTAATCGCGGTATGTATTTTTTAATCTTTTTTTTTTTCCGCTCACAAGCGCCTAGTTTGACAGTTTTGTTTGACATATGGACGTGCGTCTAACATGAAACTTAAAAGGGGATTTCCGAGTTTGTTTTTTGATGGCTACGCGTTAGATTTTCCCGTTTCTAGTGTTTTCATTGTCAACGACGGAGTTATGATAATTATCTAGAGTCGTTTTTAAAAAGGCGCAATGCTCATCATTGTGAACGGTATTTTTTTTTTTGGCGCTTTTCAAATTGATGACAGCTTGTACGGATGAAAAGAAGGGTTTCCTCTGTACAGTATCTGGCTTTTAGCAAGCTGTATTCATTATTTCCAACTTGATGTCATTTCTAATTGAACCGCGAAGATGTATGTTGCGCTATAAACGTGATGAAAAGATTCGGAGTTTTTCTTTTGGCGTTTTCTCGTGTCTGTTGAATTTCCTAAGTGTTGTGCCTTATGTCAGCGCTTTAAACTACCAGTGCTTTAAATGATAATCAACTTAGGGCCCCGCGCTAGAGAACTACCGTCTTTATAATCGTGGTTGTTGCGAATTTTTATTATCTGGTCGTGAATTCGCTACGTTAAAGACCATTCATTCAAATTGAACTGAACGGAAATCCTTGCCAATATATTCAAGTTCTTCCGTGAAATCTTCGGCTGAACGTGTTTGTAACAATCACACGGGGTGTTTAGTTGTTTAGGATGATGGGAAATTTATCGATAGCTTCTCACCTTTTTTTTCGGGGAAGGATGGCGGTTAAACGTCAGACGGCGTTCACAAAATTGCGTGTCATGGAAGAACCATCAGCCTTTTTATCTCCAGTAGGAACCATTATTTTTATCCTGTTGTCCTTTGTCTTTTCACGTCTTGTGGTATAAAACTTCTCCCGTATCCTGTTGCTAATGACAAAACTTGAAATGTACGCACAAACCGCCGATTCTACGAGCTTCCTTTTCGTGCGAAATGAGAATTTCGAAATGTTGAGCTTATTCACACTGTTTGTCCTCGAGGCAGTTTTTGTTGTTGTGCCCGTTCGACGTCGCGCTGCTTATAAATAATTCTTTTTTTCTCCCCTGTACTAATGTTATCTGCTTTTACGTCGATTCACAAATGTCAAGAAAAACTCAACGTATTTTGAATTGCAAATGAACTGCGTTCGTCAAACAATTAATCTCAATATTCAGGAGTTGTTTTTATGGGGAAAAAATGATCTTGTTGACGAAATGACTCCTTTTGAGCAGCGACGCATTCATTGGCCAAATCAAACAAATTTCCAATTAACATTTGTCATATCGTGTAGAAATAAGCTTTTGTACACAAACTACGGCTCAAAAACACACGTTTCTAACTTAGCGCTGGTCGCGTGAAATATTCTTATCAAACGCTAGCATATGTGGGATGTTTAATAATTATGAACGTCTCTCTGTAGGTTACGATCAAATCGAAAGATTAATGATCCATTTCTGTGTTGGACGATACGTCATTTTAACTTTTATTTGGTTAGAACATTTAATTCATCACGTTCTTCTAAAATCAATTACTTTTCGTCGCGAAGCTCCATTTAGATGTAGAATTTCTCGCTTATAATTTTTTTTCAAATTACATTTCATTTGAAATTAGCGCGCGGCAATTTAGGATTTCACTTTGCGCACTAAAAATAAATGAGATATTTTTGAGGATTTCCATGTAAATTTTGCCCCTTTTACAGCCTTTTTTTGCCAACAAAAAGGCTTGAAATGTCGTGTTTAGATTCGAATGATATACGGCTCCAACTTGAAATATAAAACTCTCATTTCATTGTTCCGGTGTTTCTATACTCACGTTTATGGTAATAAGATTTAAATTGTCTCAATACTGAAAACTAAAAACGCTTTTGTTAACGCTTCCATTTTAAGCATCTGATTCAAATTCTAAATCTAATTCTTTTGAGTAGATATTTTATCGCCGGGAACTTGAGGACATTTTCAACTCAAATTGTAGTTGATAAGCTAAATTAACCACCGATTTAAACAGCTGACTTTTGAATTCTCGAAAACACCATCTGGCGAAGCAAAAATGGCGGTTAATCAACTCCAATTTGATTGTAAACGAAGAGGTTTTACTGACCCGCCAACGCAACGAAAAAGTGTCTTAAGAAACATACACCGCGAGCCACTTAAATTCCTTGTGCGTCATTTCCTGATTGATAGGCACTCATGCTGAGTTTCTCCGTTTAGCCGGACGAATTTACCAGCGTGCCCGCATTAATTATGAATTACTCCCTCGTTGATCAACAGAGATCGCTTAATAAATCAATACACAGTGCTTAATGAAGTAACATCAATCCGTTAATTATGAAAGGCGGCTCAATTTTGCTTGCAACAGTTATTTTTGTGCAATTAGTGAGTTCGTTAGCGGCCCGGGGGTGGGAGGTGGGAGGTGGGGCGGGGGTGGAGAAAAGGGTGGGGGGGGGGGGGGGGAGGGTACTCAGGTATATAGTGACAGGGAGGTGTTGCGTGACGAGCCAACCAGACTATCCTCTGCGTTGCTGTCGTGGTTTCTTAAACTACCTAATCTCTGCTTTCCCCTCACCACTACCCATACAGCCCACACCCCACCCCTCCCCCACACAAACACCAGCATTGACGAACTGCAGGGCCTTGCTACCGAAGGCCAGCTATTGCAGTTTTTCTTGCATGTATTGCAGCTATTGAAGTTTTTCTTGCATGTATTGCAGCTATTGCAGTTTTCTTGCATGTATTGCAGCTATTGCAGTTTTTCTTGCATGTATTGCAGCTATTGCAGTTTTTCTTGCATGTATTGCAGCTATTGCAGTTTTTCTTGCATGTATTGCAGCTATTGCAGTTTTTCTTGCATGTTTTGCATCTGTTGCAGTTTTTCTTGCATGTATTGCAGCTATTGAAGTTTTTCTTGCATGTATTGCAGCTATTGCAGTTTTTCTTGCATGTATTGCAGCTATTGAAGTTTTTCTTGCATGTATTGCAGCTATTGCAGTTTTTCTTGCATGTATTGCATCTGTTGCAGTTTTTCTTGCATGTATTGCAGCTATTGCAGTTTTTCTTGCATGTTTTGCATCTGTTGCAGTTTTTCTTGCATGTATTGCAGCTATTGAAGTTTTTCTTGCATGTATTGCAGCTATTGCAGTTTTTCTTGCATGTATTGCAGCTATTGCAGTTTTTCTTGCATGTATTGCAGCTATTGCAGTTTTTCTTGCATGTATTGCAGCTATTGAAGTTTTTCTTGCATGTTTTGCAGCTATTGCAGTTTTTCTTGCATGTTTTGCATCTGTTGCAGTTTTTCTTGCATGTATTGCAGCTATTGAAGTTTTTCTTGCATGTATTGCAGCTATTGCAGTTTTTCTTGCATGTACTCTTATAACACAGAGTAGTTTTCTAAAAGGAAGTCCTTTCTGTTTCAGGGAATTCTTGCCCTCATAAATGCGGCCTTGGATCCACTGCTTGAGGCGATCACACTGGCCTTGGAGGACCATATATTCAAGATGCATTCCGAGGACTTTACTAGGTAATATTTCAACGCCTTTAGCTAAAACCATAAAATGTTCACTGTCTTACTTCTCGTCATGTACCGCCGTCAAGCGAGAAGTGAAAAGCGCGGGAAAAAAGCGCGGGAAAAAAAGAGCGCGTGTGTTCATTTTTTCTCGCGCGTTTTTTCGCGCGGCCATGTTTTTCAGTGGGCTGGGGGAGGAGGAGGAGGGTGTCAATAGGTTTTCATATGACAGTTTTTTTTTTCATTTTTTTTTGCTGTATGGCGACAAGGAGATTCGTTATTTATTTGTCATGTGCAAAACGCGTTAAGGAAGACTATCTCGAGATAAGGTTGGATATTTTAAGGGTTTGTACAGTTGTACCTGTATTTTGGTCTTTGCTTATTACTATTTTTTTTTCGTCAATTAAAATTCTCGTTGCAGTTCCACCCTGTCACGTGATATTGGTGATAACCCGGATGCTCCTTGTTCTGGCTACATACAAGACATGCAGGTACGTTCCTATCCTTGCTTGCTTGTATGTCGTGTGAGTTGGACGATATTCCTGTTTCGCGGGTTAAACTGGAACTACAGTCGAAGCTTCCGTAAGCGGACACTCTCGGGAAGCTGAAAAAGTGTCCGCAACTGGAGCTGTCCGCTTACGGGAATGTGTAAATACAGAGTTTGTATGAGCTAAAGTGCAAACAGGGTTTTGTCAAGGCGGCCGTAAGTAGAGCTGTCCGCTTACGAGAGTATCCGACCAGAGAGCTTCGACTGTAGCTTGCAATAGAGCGACCGGTGTGCGGAAGGTCATAGGTTCGACTCCTGTTGGAAGAACTCGGAATTCTTTTTCCGAGTAGCTTGTGTCACTGACTGATTAATATCTTTCTCATTGTGTTTCTACCTTGAAATTCACCATCATTTATTTCCATTCCTCCTTTAATTCTTGTTTTGCTTTATAATTGATTTCCTCTTTTTATTCACTTTCTCATTTGTTCTATTTTTTAGGATTTTATCATCCATGTACAAAAGAGCTACATTGCACTTTACGAATGCAGGGAAATTCTCTCCCAGAGGTACGTCAAGATACAGTCTAACACCTATTAAGCGACCACCTTCGGGGAAATGGCAAGTGGCCGCTTAATAGAGTTTCCTCATAAATTAGCATAAGGTGTGGTAGAAAATCAACGAAACCACGTCATGATTATAATAAACACGTGTTTGAATGTTTTTATCAGTCGTCACCTTCTATTTCAGACTCTTATCTGTCATCAGCTTTTTCAAACCAAAGACAAACTACGTTATTAAATTCTTGGTGACCGCTTAATAGGGGTAAAAACAATAGATTGAAGAACCCTCATCGGGACGGCCAAAAGTCGAACAAACTTGAATATCTTGAAATTCACAAATTACGCACTATAAACATCTTGTTCTTCATTCGCTTATAGCTTTTACTGGGAATTTCCGATCTTTTCCGATTATTCAGCAAAGTTTTAGATAACATTAAGCTTTCCAATGATAGGTGCCGTGTAGCCTGAGATCAGGCTCCTGAAGAAAATTTGCGAGCGAAGCGAGCCGAGGCGCTGCAGAACGAAAGCGACGGAGCCTGAAGACACTCCTTTGATGCCGCCGATCCGCCCTCCAGTAATTAGTCCTGTTATAAAATGTCAACAAGTCACCTGGAGTGTTTGGCGTGTTTCCCAAATTAACTTCTTGTTAAACTAGAATGGTTAAATAAATGATTTCCCACGGAAAAAATGATCGTTGCATTTCAAGTATTACCCGGCCATAAAACAAGCTTGAAAGTAAAAATTGCTAAAAGTAAGCGTACAAGTATAAAGCGAAGAAGACGGCTTCGTCCACGAAATTTACCGTAATACGGGTATGTAAATATGTAATTTTAGCCAACGCTACATCTGTTGAATGTTTAATTTTCAGCCGTAATTTTCTCTTCGCAAATGAAAGGACTATCTACCTTTTCATACGTAAATCCAAGGCGTAGTATCGACCTGCACAATACAATAGTTGCAATCGGTTGCTAACCCGTGTAACTGTGTGAAACCAGTCTTGATACTTGTCTATAAACAGTTCCGGCTTATTCCTTATCATGCATTGCCTCCAGAGTTTTTTTTTTCTCTATCTATTCAAGTATCATATAAAGAAATGTTTGACCGAGGGATATCTGAAAGATCTGATGGCAAAGAATAAATTCCGTAACGCTTGCTCAATTCTCCTGTATTCAAATTCAACAAACAATGCGTGACCTTGTGTTGTCAACATCTGTCATCATTTACCGCGAATCTGTCAATATTAAGCAAAATGACCAATCAGATCATGATACCAGAATCTGGTATCATGGATCGGCGGCGTCAAAGGAATGTCTTCAGGCTCCGTCGCTTTCGTTCTCTCCTCAGGCAGCGACTCGGCTCGCTTCGCTCGCAAATTTTCTTCAGGAGCCTGATCTCAGGCTAGGTGCCGTGCGATATAAGAATTATTTTAGCGTTCTTGCAACAGCTGAAGCAAATACACAAGCATAACATTTTGAAGCGAAAATTAAGCAGTGAACTGTGTAACAATTTCTATGCAGCCGATTTTGTGGAAACTTGCTCACAGCAAACCTTGAAGTCTTGGAACTTATTGAACGTATTTAGAAAAAAAATATCTTCGTTTTATGAAATATTCGCGTTTTCTTAAAAAACAAGGTCTTTTAATAACGCTTGTATCTCTTAATCGTTTATTCCGATTGCCCTAAAATTAAAAGCCTTCTATGATTTGAAGATTCCTTGTTTAGATCACCAAAAATTACAAAAATCGGTTAACGCTTTTATGCCGAAAATTAGTTTTTAAAAAGGGAGCCTCCGCTCCAATAAATAGCCACGGGCCACCTTAATAGGGGTTCGACTGTAGTGAGTAAAGTAAGTAAAGCTTTTTCAGATAATACTGGCCCGTCAACGATTGTTTTGTGTTTGCAGGTTAGAGGTGATCGTGTGTCGAACAATTGAGTTGTTTGTTCGTCACGCTAGTTTACTGAGAGCCATTGGAGAAGGAGGCAAACTGAAGCTTGCTGCTGATATGGCTCAAGTAAGTTGTTATCTGTGGCAAGTATTTAGATCAAAAAGGCAAGGATCGTGAATCACGTAATCAGGATGTCTGGGATCTTACAGTCTGGGGTCTTACAGTTCTGAGATGGGACTAGGGAGAGAGAGGGGGGGGGGGGGGGAGGGGTTAAAGGACCTGAACTTTCTTACTCAACGGCGGGACATCCGTTAGCTGAGTGGAGGAGAGACAAAATACGGGGAAAGGGTAGATTAGAGCGGTTTTCAATGAGTGTCGAAGGTAATCGTTGAGTTGCTGTGGTTTTGCTTTACTACGCTCTATGATTGGTTTAAAAATCTCCCGCCATCACCTCAACCAATCAGATACAAAACCAAAACCAATCGCGACTTGGTCACACGCGTTTTCCCGCGCTTGGCGTCGGTTACGTTTTAGATGTGGACATTGCCTTAATAATGTTTTGTCTTTATTTAGATCGAATTTGCTATTGGTCCCTTGTGCCACAAAGTGTCTGATTTAGGAACGTCGTACAAGCTTTTGAGGTCTTTTAGGTGAGTAATACAACTCTGCAGTGAGTGATCGACCGACTATTGAGACTGTTTGTCTCAATAATCTACGACAAAGCCTAACATACTAGATTCAACGTTGCTGTAATTGTGTTCTCTGGCATACTAATCGATGTATTTGACGGCCTTTCATTCTTTCAAAGACCTCTGCTGTTCCAAACCTCAGAAGACATTGTCAGTAACCCAGCCCTGGGAGAAAGTCTGCCTCACAGTGTGGTGTTACATCATCTGTTCTCAAGAGCTCCAAACGAACTTAAGTCCCCTCACGAGGTATGCCGCTCGATTTGCTACCAAGATTAATGCGTAAAGAGATGTATCCAGCGTATAAACGCATAGTAGTACAGCATAGTAAACAGTACCACATGAAAGTACTGCTCAATAGCTTTCATTTGAATGGTCACACACCAGGGTTTCTCATCCACAGACTCAAAAGTTAGAACCACCTTGTACAGCATAATAAACAGTACCACATGAAAGTACTGCTCAATAGCTTTCATTTGAATGGTCACACACTAGGGTTTCTCCTCCACAGACTCAAAAGTTAGAACCACCTTGTACAGCATAATAAACAGTACCACATGAAAGTACTGCTCAATAGCTTTCATTTGAATGGTCACACACCAGGGTTTCTCATCCACAGACTCAAAAGTTAGAACCACCTTGTACAGCATAATAAACAGTACCACATGAAAGTACTGCTCAATAGCTTTCATTTGAATGGTCACACACTAGGGTTTCATCCACAGACTCGAAAGGTACAACCACATTTATTGACTCAAGGTTTGACTCTGGGAGTGAAAGGGTTAAAACAGTCAATCCATGTTACAGAATTACATTTTTTCTTTCTCTGTACAGGTGGCTGGTTGGTCGTTAGGTTTCTATTCCCAGTGGCTTGATGAGCATACATCGGAAGAAGAAAAGCTTGCACTCATTAGGTAAGTGTACTGTGTGTCGGTTGGTCATTCGGTCAGTCGGTCGGTTGGTCGTTAGTCAGTCAGTTGGTCGGTCGGTCGGTCAGTCGGTCGGTCGGTCGGTCAGTCGGTCGGTCGGTCAGAGTTAGACAGACAGTGAGATGGTCAGTGGTACAGTCGATCAGTCAGTCATTTGATTACTTGAGTCGGTCGGCCGGCCGGCCGGCCGGTCGGTCTCGATCGGTCAATCGGTCGGTTGGTTGGTCGGTCCTTCCATCTGTCCATCCGTCCGTCAGTTCGGTCAGTCAGTTGGTTGCCTCAGTTAATCCAATTTATTTGACTGTTTGTTTGTGATCTTTAGAGGTACTTTGGAGGCGTATGTTCAGTCAGTCAGATCACGAGGAGAAAAAGAATTTGCTGCCGTCTATCCCATCATGCTTAGGACACTTCAAGCTGCCAGTGGTTCACCAAGCCCTTGACACTATCTCTGTGCTGAAGAAAACTCAGAATTTTTACGCGAAATATGTGACAGGGCAAGCCTTGCGCAGGGTATAGATGATTCGAATTTTGGAAAGAAATGATGGTATACGTTCTCTAAGATGATATTGTTGTAAACAGGGCGAGGGAAAAGGGAATAGTAAATAATCAAATATATATATTTAGCATCTCATTCAGAAAGTTAGCACAGAACATCCATGCCGTACTAATCATCAACTGAATGTGAAAGCAATGAACGAGTTATAGCATTTGGTGGAAAAATTTCACTTGTTTGATGGGCTGTAAACTTTGATTGCGCTATTAATTTATGCATATTAATTTATCCATATTAATTTATGCATATTAATGTATGCATATTAATTTAAGTACATTAATTTATGCATATTAATTTATGCATTCATTCACGAGTCAGCTCATAGGAACCTTTGATTTTCTTATCTGTGTCGTTGGTAAAATGATAGGACTGATAATGTTTACTGAGTCGGGTACAAATAAACAAGGTCACTTCGAAACAGGGTTCAAATAGGGTAAAAATAGGTTGTAAACTGGGTATAAACCTGGTACAAATACGGTATAAATAGGGAACAAACAGGGTTCAAACAGGGTAAAAATAGGTTGTAAACTGGGTATAAACCTGGTACAAATACGGTATAAATAGGGAACAAACAGGGTTCAAACAGGGTAAAAATAGGTTATAAATCGGGTATAAACCTGGTACAAACCGGGTTAAAACAGGGTAAAACTGGGTATAAATAGGGTGCAAACTGGCTACAAACCGGGTATAAACCTGGTATAAACAAGGTACAAACCGGGTGCAAACCGGGTATAAACAGGGTACGAACAAGGTTCAAACAACAGGGCTCAAACAGGGTACAAACTGGGTTCAAACAGGGTACAAACAGGGAGCAAACTGGCTACAAACAGGGTAAAATTGGCTACAAAAATTGGGTATAAACAGGATACAAACAGGGTTCAAACAATACAAACAGGGTTCAAACAGGGTACAAACAGAATACAAACAGGGCACAAGCAGGGTTCAAACAGAATACAAACCGGGTTCAAACAGGTTACAAAATTTTTTTTTAACTGAGTTAAAAAAACTCGTTATTGAGTAGATAAAAAGAAACAGTTTGCAGAAATTTAGCTTCATATTGTTCTTTCATAGTTAAGTTATTGAGAAAATAATATTCAGAAAATTACAGGACTTGGTAAGCGTCCGCCATATTGGTGTACACCGCCATGGCGGCCATAAAATTTACAAGAGGTAAAGCAGAACTTTGTCAACAATACCATTGGTTTTCATTTCAAAACTCTTCATTATTTTATATATATATATATCACGTTTAAATTATATCATAATCTGGAAATTAGAAATGAAGCCTTGAAGAAGGCATTGGTGTAATAATATTAAAGTGAATATTTATACAGGATAACCTGATAAACTTCATCATTTCTATGTTGACAAAATCTTTTCAGTCTTTTGGTAGTTTACAAGAAATACTGTTCTCATTGGGGTAAAAAACCCCTGCTACTTTAGTAAAAACAGACACTCATTACAACTTATTATAACCTGTACAACCTCGTAAAATAATATGTACGAATGCTCCTAAGGTAACAACAGAGTTAAGTTATAAAAACGTTTCTTCACGTAAAATGTTCTATGAAATATTTCCTAAATACAACTCTAGAATCTACATTTGTTATTGAAGACTGCTGTATTCACTAAGCCTCCACATTTTTTTTTAAATTTCAGCAAACTTTATTAACTGTCAAACAAACATACAGAGTTACACTACGATATACACAGTAACATTGTATAAGACTTTTACAATAGTCTGAGTTAGCATCCACAAATTGAATTCCCTCACAACGAAGAGAGATTGAACATTAGTTTGGTGCAGTTAATTTAGTTTATTACACACTGTATGTTCGCCATAAAATTACAACACAATTGGGTTAATATGACGGGAGGGAAAAATCAGGACATTTGAAATTTATTATCTGATAATATCTAAATAAATATTTTTAGATTATATTATAATTGACTCATAAGATCTCGTGAAAGCCTTACGGGATGTAACAATACTTAGAAGCGTGGGTTTCTACTCATTACTATTCTCATAATATTATAGAAACGACACAGTTGTACCTTTCTCAAGCGACCATGCACCTAAATTTTGAAGCAACAGAGTTGCAGGTGGTAGATATCTTGCTGACAGAATCATGTACAGCCGAAACTCCCTAACGGCCACCCCTCTACAACGACTGTGCGCCGATTCATACACTTAACTCGTATTGAAACCTCCCTACAACGGCCACCTCTCTACAACGACAGGACTTTTCGTCTCGACCGTCCGCCGATCCGTACAAAATCTCCCTACAACGGCCACATCTCTATAAAGCCAAAATTACTAACTTAACTAACAGGAATTTACCGGAGAGGAATTTTTGGAATCTTGTGGCTGTGGTCACTGTGGGTCAGGGATCATGGTGGTTTTAACTGTATAGTATAAGTTTTAAAACTCAATTCTCCCTACTTTAGCCAATATACTTCTTATAATACAGGTTGGGAGAATCTGGTGTTACAACAACAGTTTAAATGACGAGTTTCTCAATTAACTGCCTGCTTGAATTCATATTGGCAGTGCGCGGAGAATCTCAATTATGATCACTGTTGCAACTGAAAGAGTTACAATGTTTTATATTCATGAAGAAGTAGAAAAATAAGTACAAGTCTTTTACTGATTGATATTACTGTCAAAATAAATATTGGATGAATGGTGGAACATGTTTTGAAACATGTTTGCAAAGTTGTACTGATCCGGTTGATAACATAGTTATCAACCGGTTGATAACATAGTTATCAACTGGTTAATAACACAGTTATCAACTGGGTGCCATGACGCATACGGAGTTTGTTTACCAGGCGAGTTTAGGAAGTTTATTTGATCAATATTTTATTCACGTAACAAAAGCCAAATGACATATGCTTGGCTTGAAATCGTGAAACAGCCTTCTTTGTGGTTTTTGAGCGAAAATAACACGGTCAAGGTTTATAGTAACCGTATTTCACTCGTGGTTTATACACCTTCATAATAGCACACCCGTTAAATACGGCGCCTTGTAGTCTGGGACCCTTTTATACTTGTTTCCTTGTTGTATATTCGTCCGGAAATATAAAGTACTGAAAGATAAATACAAGCACACGAAGCTAAAACCTCGAATTGCGATACGATTTCTTGCTACTTTGACGCAAAAATAGGGTTGATTTTCTCGCATAAGCCTTTGCACAGGTCAACCAAACGCTGTGTATTAGAGTTTGTATGGATCTGAAATTCGATAGAAAATAATTTTCACTTTTCTTTTGAAAAGTTGTAAATAATGTGAATTAACGTGTTAATACTTCACCTGTTGTCTTTTCCTGTGTTTTTTTTTTATCGTTGGGTAGAAACTCGCCCAAAACGGTCTCCAGGAGCCTCCCAGGAGCGATAAAAACACAGGAAAAGACAACAGGTGATGTCACTTTAAAGGAGCTATGTCACGATATTTGAAGTCATTTTTGCGAAGTGCAAAATCACCTTCAAACTGAAGAAAGCCTCGAAATAATAGTTTACTAAGGTAGAAAAACACCAAAGAGGTGATAATAAACCAAACAGGAACAAGGATGGTTGAGGATGGAGAAGACGAAAAGTGAAAATTATTTTCGATCGAATTTCTGATCCATACAAACTCTTAACAGCGCTTTGGTTACTTGTGGCCTTTGTAGCTGCCGTGAATTCGTCAAGAGCACCTGAAGAAACTACAGATATTATTATTTTGTGGTTAGGTTGCTTTCCGTTTGCAGATATATTGCCTTTTGTAGAGAAGACATGTCGCTGTTCAAGTGTGATGAATTGATTCATTCACAGTGTGAAACTTTGATCCTTTGCCCAACTTATTGCTTCGTGACGGGAGCATCTCAATTTAGATGGAACATGGTCAAATACAATAATAGCACCTTTTATTTGTAGTAAAGTGGTTATATAAGAATTATAATTAGGGGGAATCAAATTATTTAACCGTTGTTAGTTTATCTGATTGAATAATTATCAGCTGGTGTAAAGACACCAAACCCAACAATTTTGTTTTTCAAATGTTTTTTTTATTTTATTCTGGCTCAAGTTGTAATCAGAAGTCACGAACTGTGTAAATTACTTTTCGGCCTTAAATTCTAGCTACCCTCGCTTGGTTTCTGTGTTGTAGCTGCCAGTGCTTGCCGTGTGCAGGCTCTGGAGTAAAACGAGCGCGAGTTAGAGGGGCGCACGCAATGGAGGAAATCCGGGGGGGGGGGGGATACTCCTCGGAAGTGCCGTCCGCTTCTTTAAAGCCTTACCCGTTTTCCCGGGCCGTTTTCAAACCAAAATATGCGATTTTCCCTACCCAGTTTCAGAGCTGACCCTTGAAAATTTCTCCCTTTTCAAGTCAATATGGCAAAAATCCAACCCTATTACAGACATGCAGGCAAAACACCTAATTTGAGACCAAAAAATTTTCAAAATCCTTTCCCAGTTTTTAGACCAAAACGGCTCAAAAACCATACCCTTTGGGGTGGCACATACTTATACCCCCCCCCCCCCCCCCCAACCCGGGAGGAAATACTTAGTAAGTAAATAACAGTACATATTTAACATTTCGTTGATGTTGTTTGGTTGTCAATCTCGGTGTTGTTGTAGAGTCAAAGGGTTAACTCGTTATGTTCACTCCTGAAAGGTTGTGCTAAACCACACATTGCACGAAACCTCTAAAAGTAACAGATTACCCTCCTTCAAAAAGCTTCAAACCCTTTCACTCCCAGAAATGTGGTTGTAACTTTTAAGTCTGTGGATGAAACCCTAGTGTGTGACCATTCAAATGAAAGCTATTGAGAAGCACTTTCATGTCGTACTGTTTATTATGCTGTACAAGGTGGTTCTAACTTTTAAGTCTGTGGATGAAACCCTAGTGTGTGACCATTCAAATGAAAGCTATTGAGCAGTACTTTCATGTGGTGCTGTTTATTATGCTGTACAAGGTGGTTCTAACTTTTTAGTCTGTGGATGAAACCCTAGTGTGTGACCATTCAAATGAAAGCTATTGAGCAGTACTTTCACGTGGTAATATTTTCTTTTTGACAATTTTGTAAAATGAAATTCAAGACTTTTTACTCAGTTTTGAACTTAGCACTCTTTGGAGTGAAAGGAAAATGGTTTCAATATCATCAATTAACCGTGCATTTTTCTACTCTTAAGTCTCTAGAACAACACCTTTGTGAGTCTCTCAAAAGACTCTTTTTTTGTCTTTCATTTGTTTGCAAAGCAGATGTTTTTTTCCCGGAACGTAATTAGGTTCTAGTCACGTCCTGCTCTTGAACACACCACAAGCAAAGTGTGTGTCAGCTTTGCGGTTTCGCTGTAAACAATGCGCTGGCTAATAATTTCAACTTCAGTGGCTCCGATTTCTATTAAATATCCCTTTATGATTCACTTGCAAGGTTCTCTGGTTCTGCAAAGAGCCTATGGTACACCCTCCTTGTTCTAAAAACTTCTAAAGCCCTGATCAAACGGTCACAACATTTGTCCCAACATTTGTTGAGAGCCGATGTTGAGACCGTTTGACCACCCCTCTCAACAATATTGAGAGGTGTTGTGACATGTTGAGACGAGTTTGAATTCAATTTTTAAACTTTGTCTCAACATCTTCACAACATTTCTTTTGTTCTTGAAATGTTGAGAAGTTATTGAGGCCGTTTGACCGGGTATGGTCTCAACATCTCTCAACCGATGACTCAACAAATGTTGAGACCGTCTGATCGGGCCTAAAAGCTTTCTGTTTCACTACGTGTATAGACTATATAGCCGCGCGCACCGATCTTACAATGCGGCAATTTCAAGTGAACTGGACACAAATTCTGACTCCTTACTTGTCTTTATACATACATTGTTTCTTAATTTTTAAAATAGTAACATGTATAACTCATCTTGTGTCTGTATCTTGTTTCACTGAAAAAAACCCTTAAAAGTTCTTTAACTTGTATGACCTGCTAATTCCAACATATGCAGTTCTGACCCAGTTCTCTGTGTTAGTCCAGCTGTGACTGACGCCTCCCCCACCCCATCAGTTCAGACGTTGTCACGGGCAGTGCCTTAGCCCCGAACCCAGGGCCTTAGCTCATGTAGAAACTCCTACAATTTTGATAAACGGCTAAACCAGTGAGCCTAGCAACTCGGTTAAACGTAGTTATCTGTTATGTAAAAAAGTGAGTAAAGACTTTTCGGGGTCTGAAGGCACATGACTATGAAACGGCTGGGAGTTTGATACTCCCCTGGACGGGATGCAAATCCGGTCATCGCAAGTTAACTCTTTGCCCTTAATACCAGCAATTATTTGCTAGTTATCCAGCCTTAAAGTACACTGACAGCCTGACATTACCTAACAAGAATTCTGAACAGGATAGGAACAACTATAAAATTGGTTTATAATTTCGTTCATATGTGATGTCACAAATTTTCAAATTATTTTTATCAAGCCTTAAAATCCCATCATTAGATAAAGATTGCTGCTGTATGATCAGCCACAAAATTTCAACTTGTTAGCACGAATAGAACAGAAGATATAGAGGTTCAAAGTTTGGTACCGTCTCATACAAACCTCTCTAATTTTGTGCCTGTTCTAAACTGAAGGAACAGACACAAAATTAGATGGGTTTGTATGGAGAAATTAAAACCTGAAAGGCCCACATCTTAGCCGCAAATTGCAATGGAGAGCTAATTTTTGGCAAGTGGACGTTTTTTGGCATGCTTCCTCCGAATAGCTGATCAAATTTCATAATTTTGCAAATTGAATTTTTGTGACATCATAATTATAGTGAATTATGAGATATAAGGAACATGTGACTGCCCTTCGCCTACATTGACAATCGTGCATGCTTACCAGCCTGTGAGCAGACGTTTCCAGCATTTCCTTCCGAAAGTAGGAGACGTCCTGGCTCGCAGACTAATGCTTGCGAACCTAAATTTTTTTAATGTTGTTAAGGCAAATCAGGAAACAGAAAATTTGAAAAATGAATTTTTGTAAAGCAGATGAGATAGTTTTACATAATAGCGATGGGAAACTGATTAATTTATTACTCATTTTTTAGACTCTGATATAAATTTAAAGATTCTCTTTTTATAGAAGTTATATACGAATTGTTTTGATCATCTTTATGCTTGCGCGAGCCTGACTGAGATCAGACGCGGAGTCCTGCTTGACCTGTCTAAAGCCTGCTAGCAGATGTTTCCTATTTCCTTCCCGAGATAGAAAGAAGTCAAAGAAAGCTAGAAAATTAAGAATGAATGACGTCCAACGCAAGAAGGAAATCAAGGAGACGTCTGCGCACAGGCTACGTAAGTCCTGCTGAGTTGAAAACAATTTGCCAAAATGATAAAGTCGTAACAACAATTGAGTTTAATTACTGATGATGGCAAAATTGCGTTAACAACGTCACACTTTTGTTATAGCACGTGGATCTCTCTAAATCCTTGTTCGTTTTTGTTTTGGAGAAATTAAACTCGCTAATGCACGAAACAGGGATTAATTATATAATTTACAAAGAACTGAAGCAGTTTCTTTTCCAAATGGTTCTGTATTAGTCTTCTCAAGCGGGTTGCTGGGCTAATTGTGGCGAACAGGCTAAAGTACACGCTCGAATGATAAAGATAAAAGGCGGGATATAGGTCTATATAAAGCGACTTCGAGAAGTTTCAAAGTGAGAACATTCCTATAGGCGTTTATTTCTGCGTCATGTGCTTTTCTAGAAATATCTGTTACGCATGCAAGCATAACTAAAGCGCAGCGAAATCGGTTCACATCTATTCAGATAATTCAGCTGTTTACAATTTTCCTTGTGACTAAATTCAGTTACTGCACCCTTGAAATCTCGTCCCAGGTCTTATTTGCCTGTTATTAACTCGCATAAAACAATTACAATTCCTTCGCTTGACAAGTTAGTGGCACTTAATTTGCCAGCAGGTGCAAACTCGCTGCGTTGCTATGCGAATTTGGTGAAGTGGCGAAACGCATTGTTCAGCTTATTGACCGAAGAATCGTGCAATACGGTGTTTTGTTTGCTCGCAAGTCAAGAGTAATTTTCTATGACCATAGCTGACTTTTGGCTACGTGTTCACCGGTCTGTTGAAGGGCTTGCCAGAAAACTTAACGAAAGGCTCTTGCAGGAATTGCTCAACGCGACTGTCTCGTGGCAGTCTTTTATGTTTACAATAATTACGACTTGTCTTTGTTCAATTCGCACTTGTTCGCAGCAATATTGATACAAGCAAATTAAAAGCTAGAGTGATCAAGAGTTGTTAAGCACTAAGAATTCGTGAAAATTCGAAAGCGTTCTTTATAAACCGATATAAAAACCGAAGCACAACTTGTCGTTTGACATTACACAACAGGCATAAGACTTCTCTTTTGCGATAATGTTTTTGTTATATTGAATAAGAATTGGCGTCGCTTTTTGCTATGAACAACTAGGAGATTAACCGTCATAAAAGAGCTCTGATAGATTAATAAACAAGTAGGGTTTTCAAACTGATGACCTTTTGACTGTTCTTTCATACGCCATTGTTCTTCGTAAATCCTTCATGAAAAAGAATTTGTTATAGGCTCTGCGTCCAATATATCATCAATCTTTCTTTTAAGCTTTTAGAGGATTACGCGCAATATAGTACAAGAAATGATTTCACATACATCGTGTAGTGGCATGCAGGGGGTATAGACGCAACTATGTAGAGCTTAAGGTTTTAATACGCTTCAATAATCTTTCGTCATTGAAATCACTGTTCTAGCGTGCAGATTTGTTTCACCTAGGCAACAGGCCAAAAAGCAACGTGGTCGCAAAAAATACTCAGCAAACAGGTTTTATAACCTATGCTGCTTTTATAAAATGGTAAATATTTTCCACGACATTTCCGGTGAACCCGTAAGAACAAAACGCGTTTATGTACAAAAACAACGCGAGTATATGCAGTATTGATGAATTTTCAGAGCACCCTTGACTCCGACGATCGACAGATGTCCAAACGCGTGTCGTACGGGTGTTTTATTTATTGACTTCTCGTGCGATACCTGCTTCAACAGGTTGTTCTGATCATTTATTAACCCTTTCACTCCTATAAGAGCCCAAGTTCAAAATCATGATTAAAAAACGAATTTCATTTTGCATACAACTGGAAAAAAGAAAGCACAACTGATGAAAGTGCTGTTCAATTGCTTTCATTTGAATGGTCACACATGCACTAGGCCGGGTTTCATCCACAGACTTTAATGAAAGTTAAAAGTTAGAACCACCTTGTACAGCATATTAATAAACAATACCACATGAAAGTACTGCTCAATGGCTTTCATTTAAATGGTCACACACTAGGGATTCACCCACAGACTTAAAAACAAAATGTAAGAACCAACTTCTACAACATAATGAACAGTACTACATGAAAATATAGCTTTTATTTGAATGGTCACACACTATAGAGTTTGATCCACAGGCTCAAAAGTTAACCCATGTGTCAGTCTGTTAGGAAGTGCTGTCACTTATCTTATCAACTAGTCTTAAAGCTAATTAAACCTCTAAAGACTCTAAAGTATGGTTTGAATTGAAAGCAAAAGAAATAGTAAGCTACAGAATTAAGATCGGGGGTCAAAGACTGGAAGGTCTGTGACTGTACATTCCTTGTTGTTCGTTGTGTAGTAGCTGAAAAATACCATTGAAATAGTTTCATCCAGTGCCGGACTACAGTCAACTCCGGCTCAAAGCGGACACCTCTGTAAGACGGACACCTCTCTAAGGCGGCGGACATGGTTGCTCTAACTAAACTCTCTTTAAGCGGACACCTCCATGAGGCGGACAGCTGGAGCTGGTCCCGAGGGTGTCCGCCTTAGAGAGTTCACTGTACATGTATTCTGTGCTGCAAAAATAGCTGACATAAACTATTTTCAGAAAACCTCCGTGTTATACTTGGGTCTCGATACTTGGTAAAAGTAACATTTACACGAGCATTACACAATACAGTTTATAAAATTTCGTTTTCCCGCTAATCCCGCAACACTATTTATTATAAAGAGACATTTCTTCTCTTCCGCGTCGCTTCGATAGTACAGAGGAAGAAAGAAGAAAAAAACCTCTGGACCAGGGTACATTTCTGTGCGTGCTTCAAACAAAGTATCCGTAGTGACGATACACTACAGTGGTTCCTATAATCCAGTTAATCCAGTTAGTAGAACTGAGCGCACGTGTTGGCTATAGCTACTTGTTGGCTTAGACCGGTTTTCGCGGGCAGTTTAGACAGGTTGTACAAGGTTGAGTCACGAATGTAGCTGAATTACGTTGATCCGGCTTAGTACTCCCAGAGGCAAACCTCGAGTCAATAAATGTGGTTTGGCAAAGTTTTATAACTCTTTAAAATATAAACTGAAAATTTCGCGCGCTCTGATTGGTTAAAAACCATGTTTTATTAGAGTATAAAACATGGAAAAGCGTGTTTTATCGTTTCGCGCGCGTAAATCTATATTTTAAAGCACATAAAGAAGCCAAAACCATGTATTATACTGTCATAAAACACTCCGGGAATTTGAGAACACACGAGAAATTTAGAAAACACTCGCCTGCGGCTCGTGTTTTCTAAATTTCTCTCGTGTTCTCAAATTCCCGTCGTGTTTTATGACAGTATAATACATGGTTTTGGCTTCTTTATTTGTTAAGTAAACCGTTGTGACTATATCGGTGCGGTAAAACTTTCCATGTCAGGGTGTTTATTATGCTGTACAAGGTGGTTCTAACTTTTGAGTCTGTGGATGAAACCCTAGTGTGTGACCATTCAAATGAGAGCTACTGAGCAGTACTTTCATGTGGTACTGTTTATTATGCTGTACAAGGTGGCTCTAACTTTTTATAAGTCTGTGGATGAAACCCTAGTGTGTGACCATTCAAATGAAAGCTATTGAGCAGTACTTTCATTTGGTGCTGTTTGTTTTTTAATATTTTGCGAATTAAATTCTGATTTTATTTTTAAATTTTGAACTTGGCCTCTGTTATTAGGAGTTTAAGGATTTATAAATTAATAAATGATCAGTACAACCTGTCGGACTCGCAGGTACCGCGCGCGCACGCGAGAAATTGTATAGAACACCCGCCTGGTCTAAGCGCTTGGGGCATCTGCCGGCCTTTTGGTTGACGGTTGCATTGACGGCCGGGAGATTAAAAAAAAAATCATTGATTATAGTTAAACGTTATGTTTTTTTATATGTTTTAGCACTATTCTCTAAGGATTAATCCCCGACAGGTTTCATGCAGTCTAAAACTGCCATCATCAAGGTGTGTGCTGTAGCGAAAGGTCTCAAATCATTTCACTCCCAACGAGTTCTAAGTTCAAAACTGAGGGAACAATCTTGAATTTCATTTTGAAAAATTGTCAAAAACAAATAGGACCACATGAAAGTACTGCTCAATAGCTTTCATTTGAATGGTCACACACTTGGGTTTTATATCAAAAGTTACAACCACATTTATTGACTCAATGTTTGACTTTGGGAGTGAAAGGGTTAAAGAATAGTTTGATGAGTTTTTGAGAGAAAGAGATCTGTGATTAGCGGATTTTAACTGATAAATCGGGGATAAATGAAGATTTAATGAAGATTGAAAATTAGAATTTTAAGTTGATTTGAAGAGATGTACACCAAAAGGGTTAATTTAAGAGAAATTGTACGAGTTCAATTCAGCAGCGACCCAACACACCGGCTTAACTTGTAGCTGAGAAACGGTCGAGGCTTAGTATCACTTGATGAGCTGAGAAATCTGGATTCAAATCGTGAAAGTTTGGCTGAATATGTCAATGGCGTTTTGTCATGTTAAATGTCTGGACAGCACACGTTCCCTCCTGCCTTTTGAACAAGATTTAAGGCAACTTATACTTTGTGTTTCTGTTGCTATAAAAAGTGTTATTTTTTTGTAGTTTCAGCTGTTTCAATTTGAAGGTACTTGATTTCTGAATGAAGCCTTCTGCAGTCGCAACTTGTTTCATCTTGGCTTCTTTCATGAATTCTTCACTGATCTGTTTTAAATTAAAGTCAACTGAGAGTATAACAAAGAAAACCTCGAGAACGTGATTTAATTAAAGAATCAATTCAAGTTACTTTTGGAAATTCATGATGAATAAGCGTGAACTGATCATAAGCGCAATAATCGGCCTTGTACTGGCTCAAAATCGTAACGGAATACAGTGAACTCTCTCTAAGTGGACATCCTCGGGACCAGCTCAAGCCTTCCGCGGCTTAGAGAGAGAGGCAGTCTACTAGTTACAGACACAAGTGAAATTCAGCCGGGACCAGCAATCCCACCATGTTCGCGGCGTTAGAGAGGTGCTTGCTTTGAGAGTTGACTGTATTGAATGCTAGAGACGCAAGCACAAGCGCAAGCACAAGAATTCTGCGCAAGTGAAACGAACGCAGCACAAGCGCAAGAATGAAATATTCACCAGCAAGATTATTGTTAAAACCAGTTTTTTTGTCAGTTTTGTGCATTTGACTGACGGACAACATGAATCTATTTGTTTTACTCATTGACTGAAAGCTCGAATAATGTTATTTTCCCTTGAAAACGAAACGAAAAATGTTCACGGAAACGACGTTTCAAGCAAGATTCATATAATCAAGGCAAGCAAAATAAATACAATAACTCACAAATGACTTTCGGAGATAATTTTCTGAACTAACCTTTGTTTTGTTTAAAATTTCCTTCAACTAATATTAAAATCACTGCTTTTTCCTTGTGCTTGTGTTATGTTCCGTTTTCAATGCGACGCAAGCATAAGCGCAAGCACAAGCGCAAGCACAAGGATCAAAATATTTTGATCCTTGTGCTTGCGCTTGTGCTTAATATGCTTGCGTCAAGCCCGTTTTCACGGCGAAATAAGTGCTCTTGTTTTACGCTTGTGCTTGCGTCGCTAGTGAAAACCAGGCTTGAAGAATAATGAAACCAAGAGCTATTTATTTCACATTTGTCGTCAAATCGAGCAGATATAAACTAGTGCTGTACAAGAGAAATAGTAAGAGCTGTTACCCGTCAGTTTCTACGTACCTCTGAAAATGTTTATTGTTCTTTTGTGGAATAATGGAATATTCTGTCAGTATTTACTATAGATTTCAGTTCAGTGGACGTGACTGGAATAAAGAAGAGTGTTAACTGAACGTAACTTAGGGAGTATTGTCTTGATGTGTCTCCAGATTCTCATAACTGATATTAAACGCAATATATAGCAATCAGAAGGAAGAATTGACATTTCGATCTTTGGAAGTGCACCGGCTTGGTTCAGCAACTGTTAACGCGGGTATAGTCTTCATAATTTTATTCTAAACTTAGCGGAATCACCTGTAGTTATATCGCGTCTAATTTTTTTCAGTTTGCCTATTTGCGCGGACAATTGATTCACCTGTGCCAAAAAGGCTTTCAGTAAACGTAAACGATGAATCAAACTAAATAATAGCCGCGATGTGAAAAGAACTTATTTTGTCAGTGGAAGTCACGTATTCCTGTTCTCTGACAATTTTGATACAGTGGCACATGAAATCCACCGGTGAAATGTTATAAATCAGTTTATATACTAAATTGTTTTTATTAACCGTTCAAAAAGAAAAGAAAAAGAGAGTTGATTGCAATAAAGTGACAATCAGTTTACATTCTCCTGTCATATCTATTGTTTACCCAAATATATGTTTTCATTTCAACGACCAATTGAGTTCCTCTGACTAAAAGCCCAAATTAGAAGGTCTATACTGGGCGAGTCACATCATCTTGCGTCAAGATCAGCTGAACTTACCATATCAGTAATTAATTAAACAAATTCAACTCCTCCTTATAAACAGAAAATCAACGGGAAAATAGAAAATACAAGATGAGGATACAAAGAATTTTAAGACCGCGAAGATAAACTTTTGAACTTTAGAAGAATAATAAAAAACAACATCAACAAAGCAAACGAAACAAGCGGCTGGCCGTTCACAACTTAATTATGCGATGATCGCAAAATAGTGTTGGTGATTTCAATATGTCAGCAACCGATCTTTTTTTCGGTTCAGAAATGGCTAAAATGAAGAGACTAGAGGCTATTTTTCACGTAATGATAACATGCCACATTTCAGTTGATTGTGAAGTTAGGTACGTACATTGCAGATTTCTTTACACACCTATAACGCCGGTTTATTTATCCGAGTTTGGTCAGATAAGGGAGAAAATTATTTCCTTTAAAGCAGCCACTTCAGTGTACATAATCACCTCGGTATTCTTTTTAGAAAGTTCTTAACATGTACGATCGCGTGCGTGCAGATGATCTTAAGGAAAAAATACACCACGACGGAACTAAGGAAACAAAAGTAAGAGTATAAGGGTATTCAATTTAATCAAAAAGGATTCATGAAGAGACCGCGTGTTTCCGTTTTAGTTTTTGTCAGCACATGTTTCGGTAGGAATTGATGCGGAACTTTTCCTTTCATGCTAAGTTTACCGGAGTAAAAAATCGTAAATTTCATTTTGCAAAATTGTAAAAACTAATAGTACCACATGAAAGTACTGCTCAGTAGCTTTCATTTGATTGGTCACACACTAGGGTTTCATCCACAGACTTAAAAGTTAGAACCACCTTGTATGATAATAAACAGTACCACATGAAAGTACTGCTCAATAGCTTTCATTTGGATGGTCACACACTACGGTTTCATCCACAGACTTAAAAGTTAGAAGAACCACCTTTTACAACATAATAAACAGTACCACATGAAAGTACTGCTCAGTAGGGTTTCATCCACAGACCGGTAAAATTGAAACGACATTCATTGACTCTGAGTACTCTGGGAGTGAAAGGGTTAAGGGGCAAAATCATCTGAACATTTTTTATTACAACATTACTAAGAGTTGTTCTTTGGGTTGAAATGCCTATTCAATATTTGTGGCATACAATTGAACTTGTTTCCGATATGATCTAACCGAGTTTTCGTGAAGGCTCATAACTTTTTGAAGGATTAAGCCTTTTGTCCTTGGAACAAAAAGGAAATACAAGAAAAACAAGCCATTAGTGTTCGGTTGAATGCTTTTCTTTATTACAAACACTTCTCTGTATTCGACTTTACCAACTTTCGGTTTTTGTCGAGGATTAATCGCACACGATTATATTCCCAGCTGAAAAAAATATACGTATCTATTCCATAAGCTTTTCTTTCTTCTATTTACACTTGTACATGTATTCACGAAACTCTCTGATAACGCTATTATTTACATATTTGATTCAAATCAATACAAAAATATGATTTTCGCCGTGACCCAAGGCGTAAAAGCCCCTGTATTATATATAAAGTGATTTTTAAATTGTTATTAAGTCTTCAAGAAACATTGTTCGTAAAGTTGATTTTCTTTCATCTACCACGGTCTCCAAAGCGATGCGCTTTGTGCGGGCGTTCCAAATTTGGGTTCTAGCGAGGAGATAAATCTAGTATCTCGTGTTATGGTCGTTGAAGCGGGAGATATCGATACGATATCTCGCGTCAGACTTGTCGAGGCGGGTAATACGGGCGAGACATGATGCGGTGAAGGTGGTGGAGACGGAAACGGTATCATTACAGGTTGTAAGGGAGCCATGTACCGAAGACCCTCTGTGCTGAACACAGGTACGGTGGTGGTTGTGTTGTTTCCTTGGCAACAGGATACGAGGTGCGCAAGGAAATTCGCTTTTGTGTCGGGTGACGTCATTTTTCTTGACAGTTCTGCTGCACATTGCATATAACTTGCTCTGTACTCTGGTAAACTTGCAGGATCCATTACTGAAAACGAAGGAGATTTCTATAAGTCCCGAGTCAATATTCAAATATTTATCCCTAATAAATTATTATTCCTATAGACGTATAAACGCATATTAGGCTGTTGGCTACCCTGCGAGCGGAGTCCTCCTTCGAACGCAGGGTTGGAAAAACAAAATTATTTCAAGACATCGTGTGAGTCGGAGCTATCCGCAACAACAATATCATCATGTTGTTTAAATCATTTATCATGTTTCAACTGAATTTTAAAACATGACTCGCCAGCGATTTGACGAACAATTGATAGAAATCGTATGTTTGATAATAATTCCGGAAGCATCATGTGATAACGAGGGCAACGGGGGTTGATAAATGATAAAACTCCTCGATCGAAGAAATAAAACAAAAACATAAAAATTATCTGTACCTTGTTGTTTTTGCTCCATCCTTTTAAGTTCACGTAAATAATGGACGGTCATTTCCAAAACGTCCGCTTTCTCCATCTTCGAGTAACGGGAAGCCTGAAAAAATAACGCAGAAATATAAATTGTAAGTAATTATTCTCAAATGACTTTTAAAAATTCATCATCAGCGAAGCTACATAACTTATTTTAAAAATAATGTATATACTGTTGAAAGCTACTTACATCTTTATTTAACGCCTCGAGAATGAGCGATTTCAGTTCGTTTAAACTGTCGTTTATTCTGGCCCGTCGCATTTTTTCCATAAGGGGTTTTTTCGCCTATAAAACGCAATAAAAACATCGTTAAATATCAGTCACTAGTAATATTATACGCAGAAAAATGTTTATAAATATTAGGACTTTTGAGTTGCTGATGTGTAACGGACCCTGAACTTACCTTTCGTTTCTCTGTTAAAATTTTGCTGACGTAGTCCGTGGGTTGATGGCAATAGTTTGTAGTCGCCATATTGGATTTAGATTGAGTATGACCTCCGCGAGTTGTGTATCGATCAAGCACCAGGTGCGTGTGACTGTCGTGTGCCAAACATCCACGTTTTATGGCAGCCTTCGTGGGAAAATTCTTTCGGCCTTGTGTCATTAATCGCAAATATTTACCCTCGCATTTACAAGAACAATCGCCGTAACAGCTGAGAACAATACGACTGACCTTCTCAATGGGCAGGTCGTGGGAACGGTCCGCTCTGATTGGTCCGCTGCGCTAGTCGCACGACAAACCGCAAGAACAAAGCAGCGACGTCGCCAACGGCGTGTGACGAGCGTGAGACCAGTCTACGCTGATTGGCTGAGGGAACAAGCAGCGCCTGTGCTAAATTACTCACAAAAAGACAGTATACACAAGTCGAAAACAAGGGATCTCAATTGAAGTACCTCGATGAAAGGCGCAAAGAGCCCAAACAGGGGACAATAATTTCACAGCGGAAAGGCGTCTAGTCGGCCTGACAGATATTTTTTGGCACGAGGTTATCGCATTGACGCGTTGAAATCGTGATAAGATTTTAATGGTTTTCCTGTGGAGCGTTTAGTGTCTCATTTACACGTGAGTGTATTTAACACTCACAAGAGTGCTAAGTTCAAAACTGAGGGAACAATCTTGGATTTCATTTTGCAGAATTGTCAAAGACAAACAGTACCACATGAAAGTACTGCTCAATAGCTTTCATTTAAATGGTCACACACTAGGGTTTCATCCACAGACTCAAAAGTTACAACCACATTTGTTGACTCGAGATTTGACTCTGGTAGCCGAGTGTGAAAGGGTTGTATGAGGAGCTCTAGCCAAGCGTCAAATGAAATGCACGTGTGTGATAACTTTCACAGCATCTAAATCCATTGTCACTCACTCTTTTCATTTGTGGTGGAATTACGGTCTGGTCGCAAGAATTACTTTGCGGTTTACACGGCGGATTTTCATGACAAAAGAGTTGAAATCTTTCCCACGGTCCGAGAATAAAGAGCATTTTTTCACTGTCTATGTTTTATTCTTCGCCGTGTTGTCGTTTTGTTATGCAAAAGACACTACAGTGAAAAACAAAGGAGCGGGTTAAACTGTGTAAACTGTAAGTGTGTTGTGAAGGGATCTTTAGACAAGTACAATAAGAAAACGAATGAATCAAGGCATGGCCTATAAAGAAGAAGGGTTTCGGTTACGGCCGTTATATCCCTTTTACTCCCAAGAGTGCTAAGTTCAAAACTGAGGAAAAAATCTTGAATTTCGTTTTGCAAAATTGTCAAAAACCGTACAGCACCACTTGAACACTTGAAAGTACTGCTCCGTAGCTTTCATTTGAATGGTCACACACTAGGGTTTCACCCACAGACTTAAATATTAGAATCACGTTGTACAGCATAATAAACAGTACCACATAAAAGTACAGCTCAATAGCTTTCACTTGAATGGTCACTAGGGTTTCATCCACTGACTCAAAAATTCAAACCACATTTATTGACTCCAAGTTTTTTTTGTGTCAATATTTTGAAGGAACGTATTCATTTTCAACTGACAACAAAATCCGCCGCACGTGCCACCCCATGCAGACAGGAAGAAAGAGCGGAACTTGTCAATATAAGCCAATCAATCAATCACTCCCAAGAAGGCTAAGTTCAAAACTGAGAAAAAATCTTGAATTTCATTTGGCAAAATTGTCGAAAACAAACAGTACCAAATGAAAGTATTGCTCAATAGCTTTCATCTGAATGGTCACACACTCGGGTTTCATTCACAGACTTTAAAGTTAGAAACACATTTATTGACTCAAGGATTGACTCTGGGAGAGAAAGGGTTAAAATTCCGTAGACTCGGGCGGTTAAAATCTTGTCCGTCTAAAGCTTAGGGCTGGACTAGCTTAGCTTTAGCAAATACCTAAGCTAATTAGCGATATGGGTAAATTAGTTGCAACTGCAGTGTATCGATGATAAGTAAAGAAAGTCTACAAATATCGTGTCTGACTTTTATCAGAAAACATCTTCAGAAGTCTGTCTGATATAGCGGAATCTCGATTTCTTGAACCCTCGATTTCTCAAAAACCCTGATAACTTGAAGCAAAAGTCGTTTCCCTCGGATTTTTTTCACTGTAAAATTTTACCCCTGATTTCCGCGAACCAATTTTCGTTTCCCTTGGAGGGAGAAAAATCGCCCACTCCACTTTATCGCAGAAGTCCGGATATCACCGTTTTTCACACGATCTAAGTGGTAGCAGTCCATAACCGTTCAGTTTAAAAGTTCACTTATGATGTAATGATAAGGTGAAATATTTTCTAATGTTTTAGGTTAATTTAATTTAATTTTTATTGAGCCGTAGTGGGGACTAGTGGCAAGCATTTGACAATTTAGAAACCTGAAACTGTTTCTGTTTTTCGTAATATCAATGTCCATGATAATCAAGCTGATACATAATTGAAGTTGTTTTGAGCCGATTTCTCCCAACACATAAGAAATGCATGGAGACCACCAGTAAGGAGAATTTGTATGTTGACATCAAAGCTTAGAGTTAATACATCATCAAATTCTCCCAACTAGAACTATAAGATGATGTATAGAGATCAGTGAGGAGAATAGCGCACATTGCGCTGAGTCGGTGGTCCAGTTTTCAACTTTTCCACTGGATGCTGCTTCATACGAATTTTCTTTTCATCCCAAACTTTGTTAATTTCGACAAGGGGACATACATGTATGGCAATTTAGCTTCACATCATGATGCAACATTCAGAAACAACATTCTAGCTAAATGTTTTTCTCGGTGAATATAATTAAGTGTTTACTTGCATTCTGTCTGTTACGCCGTTTTATCCGGAAGTCTTATAAGGAGTTTCAGACCGTGTGGAGATGCCGAGACAACCCAAGGTCGGCTTTTGAAACGTTAACCGTGATCGTGGAAGCTCAGTGTCGAGTCACGTACAGCATCCAGCAGCTAGCTCCGTTATATATCCCTATGCAACAAGTTTTGCCGAATCTAAAGACCGATCAGCTACTGGCGAGCCTCTCTATGGGTATCTGCAGACTTACTAATAGACGATATCGTCGATTTTTAAAAACAAAATCGTCGTTTTTGTGTCGGAAATTTTCGGTGATAACATCTGACGCATTTGATATTTTCTATCAATGACCACGACAATTTGCAAATCGTCGCTTCAATCTCCGAGATTGTCGTTTTATAGTGGTAACCGTCGCGACTTCGATCGTCGGAAATAGCCTCCTTATAGTAACATACTAATTCAGTCCTAACTTGTCTCCATATAACTTTTATAGACCCGTTATACGACCCTTACGCTTGTTTAGAAAACTTGTTCACGATAACTGATCTAGTCTGTTTTCTTTGGTGATCATTCCTTTGATTCTCATAAACTGTGCGATGAATATGTATAGATACTATAAGGAGAAATAGACCTTTTCACGGTTTCTGACGCCATCTTGGTTTGGGGGCAAACACGGCAAAATTGACGGTATGTATTGGAAAAGTGAGGAATCTAATGTCTAATAATTAACGGAAAATTCGAATCCCGAAATATTTATGAATTACAAACTCAAGATACCAGGTAAAAGAGATTACTGATCAAATTCGAGGAATGTAGCCTCGCTGGGAAAGCCGCGCAATTAAGGTTTTCATTTTTCCATACCGTTTGTCTGTAAAACCGAGCCGCCGTTCGCGGGAAAATTTAGAAACATTTGTATGAAAGGCTAAAAATATGCGATTTCTCGCTTCCCAGCACAGCTGTATCCTTCAAATTTGATCAATAAAATATTTTGCTAGGTATCTTTACTTTGTAATTCAAAAATTATTGGGCATCGAACTCCCAACTTTTCCCATACATTTACTGTAAATTTTGCCGTGTTTGCCCCCCAGCCAAGATGGCGTTAGAAACCGTGAAAAGGTCTATTAGCTACTGGTGAATAACTTAGATAATAGATATGCCCCAATGCTTGCAAAAGGCGCGAGGCATACGTGCGTTATGGCGCGAGCCGAGCGCGAGTCGTGAAGCGTGTGACGCTGCACACGAGGTCAAAGAAAAAGATCAATAAAACCACTTGTCCGCATGCCAGTCCTTGTGTTCATTGTGATCTACAAGACAGCGAGAAGACGGCGCTTCTATGGCAGAACTAAGTTTCATCAAAGGAATTATTTTCGACCCATGTTACGCTATAAATGATTCATGACATTTACTTATTGACCCCGCGCTAAACTCAAAGGCATGTAGGCTTTAGATTAGGAGTGACCGTTCTTTGATGTCTTTCTGCAGGGATCGGAAGGCAATAAACTTTGATATTTTGCCCAGAAAAGAAGCCAAAGAGACGATAGCGACACTCACTACGTACTCATCAACAGTTTACCGATGGCCCCAAGGTATTATTCTTTCTTGGTTTCCGCCACTTTTCGTGCCCCGCTCCTAATCCATACGAACATGATCAAGTATTTGAGCAAGCCGCTCAATAAACAAGGATTTGTTGAGCGCAGACAGGATTACTGTTTAGAAGATACTGTTTGACTTAGACAAAAGGGTGTATACCGCCATTTAAAACCTGATACTCGTGCGACCGACAGCCAAGCGGACGTGAGACTGATTTTAACCCTTTCACTTCCAGAGTCAAACTTGAGTCAACTAAATCTGGTTGTACTTCTAAGTCTGTGGATGAAACCCAAGTGTGTGACCATTCAAATGAAAGCTATTGAGCAGTATTTCCAAGTCATGCTGTTTGGTTTTGGCAAGTTTGCAAAACGAAATTAACTTCCACATTTTTTTTCTCAATTTTGAACTTAGCACTCTTGAGTGAAAGGGTTAAACGCTGGAGCGTAATTAGTAAAAGTAGGCGTGGCTGGTATAAACATCGTAATCATAGCGAAACAAACACTTTACCGGGACACACACAAAGAGTGGTTAAAGTTCACTGAAAGCTACTGAAAAGCGGACCTACAATAGCTTTAGCGGCCCAAAATGCATCTAACTCTCTAGAAATGAAACATCTTCATAACAAGAGCTTGATGTGTATTAAATTTTGCAAGTTACACGATTCTTTAAAACTCCTTGTTGAGGTGAAGTCTTTGAATTCGGCTTTTTACGAGTTTAAGCTTTTTAAGAGTTACAATCAATGGAACATTCTAGGTTTCTAGGTGATTTTGAAGTACCGCCGAGATGCTTCTTAGATGACCTTAGCTCTTCTGCATGCAGGAGTTAACCAACCGAACGACTCCGATTGTATTGTTCCCACAAATCATGAGTCTAGTTTGACCAGTTTTAACTTCAGTTGCTCAAACCATTTCGTAATACTGTATGGCAATTCAGAAATCAAGTAGCCCTTCGACTTCGAAATGCAACTGAGCTGACAGAAGAATGAATTCAAATTAAAGAACTCTATTTGAACAAATCCGGTGAAAGGCTAAACAATGCACAATAACTCAACGACTTTAAAAGGACAATTAAGTTGGAGACATAATGGCGCAATACTTCAAGGTCTTCAAGTAGCAAGAAAAATGGGAATTGCGAAATAACGAGTGCCAAGTAAACGTTGTAAGCAGTTGGGGCCAATATTGCACTGAATTTTTTTCACCGTTCTGTCCGCCCACATAATGGTTCCAAGTACCGTTCAATAGATCTATCTAGATAACAAGAAATCAGTGACGCTTTTGGACCAAGACTGACCAAGTATTGCACATTCTAACTTATATAGTCGAGCTTAAATGGGACATTTTCGCATTTCTGTTGCAGCGGCAAATAAGTGTAACCATTGCAGAACTGAATCGCCCTTCTGTCATGAAATTTTCCTTGTGATTTACGCCGTTGCATCAAATAGAATTAACGTGCTGTAGCTTTGATTCTTATGATCTGTAGACGCCCTTCTGATTAATTATCACAAGCTCGTCGTTGTTTTACACATTTCTCTCCGAATCTGGTTCTTTCCGAAGTCAGAAAAATAATTTCCACCTCTCCGGTCTAATTAATTTTGATATTTAGACAAGTCTTGATATGGATAAGTTACGTTCATAGTATGGCTCTCCTTCGCACGTCACTGCACTCGGAAACTTATCTAGCAAGGTTGTTGTGTGTCGTAGTGATCCGGCGTTTATGGGGTATTTGAATTGTTTGGTGTTCCTTCGCTATCTTAGTCTCCTGGGGTTTAACCCTTTCACTCCCAGAGTCAAACCTCGAGTAAATAAAATGTGTTTGTGCCTTTTGAGTCTGTGAATGAAACCCTAGTGTGTGACCATTCAAATGAAAGCTACTGAGCAGTACTTTCAAGTGGTGCTGTTTGTCTTTGACAATTTTGCAAATGAAATTCAAGTTTTTTTACCTCAGTTTTGAACTTAGTACACTTGGGAGTGAAAGGGTTAAAATACCGCTTTCTAAAGACTATAAATGAGAAAACTGCTTCGTTTATTAAAAAAATTCCTTGAGCTAGGACAGAACAATAGCAAAACTAATGAATAGGCCATTATGAGAAACCAAGGTGTACAGATATAAAGTGTAGGGGACAGCTAATCCATGTAAAGGAATTTGAAAAAGGGTTCGGCAACTTTGAATGCTAGGCTTTGCTTGTTGTCTTAACGCAGGGTTGTGAAATTTCTCCTAATTTACAACATTTATATTCCATCAAAAGGCAGACACAGTGCTCACTCCCAGTCAAACTTTGAGTCAATAAATGTGGTTTGAACTTTTGAGTCCGTGGATGAAACCCTGGTGTGTGGCCATTGGCATTCAAATGAAAGCTATTGAGCAGTACTTTGCAGTAATAGCACTTTCATGTGGTACTGTTTATTATGCTGTACAAGGTGGTTCTAACTATTGAGTCTGTAGATGAAACCTTAGTGTGTGACCATTCAAATGAAAGCTATTCAGAACTTTCAAGTGGTGCTGTTTGTTTTTGACAATTTTGCAAAATGAAATTCAATATTTTTTCGTCAATTTTGAACTTAGCACTCTTGGGAGTGAAAGGGTTAAAACTAATTCTTTGAATTTTGCTTGAAAGGCGGAGGAACTCGATTTTTAGTAGCTGACAACATATTACTTGCATGACTACATGACCCAGCAATTTTTAAATTTATTTTATTTGCTATTAAACAACCAAGCATTTCTTAACAAAAATATATACCTCTTAGTGGTTTGTACAATTTGTAATAAATATTCACTCCTTTTTATTAATGAAACACATCCAAGCGAGCCGCATTTTGAAAATACTAAAAGTATATTAAATTTCCGCTTGAAAAATAAAAAAATAAAAAATAAAACATTTTGAAACAAGTGTCACAATATTGAACTGTCACGCTGTTCATTGACTTGCGTTACCATGGTCTCCACAGCGATGTATCGAAAGCACTCGAAGCACCTGGTAACGTAAAGGGTAACAGTTGAACAGCAGTATCGTTCGGTAAAATTAACGCTGGAATTCCGTTACTCAACACAAAAGGTGACATAGAGGGCGACATAGCTGGCGGGAAAGGCAGTAGTTTCCTTTCAAAGTGATTATGAAGTGGCGATGAAGGCGGTGAAGGAAATTTCGTTGCAACCATATTCCCGTCGATGAATGCCGCGTTCGCGCCAACCATAGGCGAAATGGCGGGAAAAGTCGATGACAACGGTACGTGGGCTTGTTGACGCGAGACTGCGGATAGTAAATCGTTGGGGGGCTGGAGAGGCTCTTTTTGCTTCTGACACGTCGACGCCAAGTGTGACAAGAGCTGAGTGCGAACTGGACTGTTATATTGTCGGCTGTCATTAGAAATTGAGATACTTTAGAAGCGCACTCGTTGAACCCAGCGCGATATTTCGCGATTGCAACAGCGTCGTCTGTAAGGGAAATAAAGAAAGAGATTCAATGATAAATATCATATTTCACATCTTTGACACTTGTCATCATATCTGGCATCTCCGGTTTGTAATCAAGGTGGGCGGAAAGGAATGGAAGCCTCTGGAATTTGGAGTTTTAAATTTCTCCAAATCGCACTGCTAGCGCCGGCGCGAGGCGCGAGCCACAGACATATCAGGGTCAAACGAAAGGTGTTCAAACCAGTCATCGTAAAATCACTTTAGTCGACGCAACAGTTGAATTCTCTACAAAAGATTTAGAAAGGTGTAATTTAAAGATTGTTATCATCGCAAAACAATGATCAACACTATTTAATTCCGGTCCTTTTCCAACCTTGGCGATGAAAGGCCATTACTACTTCATTAGTGCAATGTTGTTGCTTCCAGTGAAAGGAGAGTTTTGTGTTTGTTTAAAATAACGTTTCTAGAAGCCTAAAAAGTCGTTAGAAAAATCCAGCACAGGTCATGAGGAAAAAAGTCCAAACAGGTCAAACATTTTAAAACACCCAAACCAGACCCTGTCTACTAATATCGTCAGTCGCGTGTGCGGTGAAGAATTCAATAAATACACCGATTTTCCACCTCACGTACCTGGTTGCTGTTTCAAATACAAGGGCCTCTCTGTATCCAGTGAACGTAAGTATTTTACAGTCATTTCGAGAATATCGGCTTTTTCCATTTTTGAGTACCTAGAGACCTGTATAGGAGAGAAGAAAAACGCTTAGATATGATCAGAGTCCAACGAGCAAAACGAAATCTTCAACTATTTCGTTACGCCTCCTTCAAGTGTCCAAACTTTCCAAAAACTCACGTCTTTTTTCATGGCTTCCAACACTAGACTTTTCATTCATTTAAGCTATCGTTTATTCTTGCCCGTCGCATTTTTTCCATCAGCGGTTTCTTGGACTGCAAAATACAAAACAAAACAAGCCTTGTATTAATAAATCATTTCGTCAATTTTCTTTGAAAATCATCTTGTATTATAACTTTTTTCTTTTTCTCTATGGAAAAACTATTGATGTAGCTGCGAGATCGAGAGCGCTAGTTTTCACATAATTGCGCTTCGCAACGGTGCTTTTAAAAATATAAAACCTGTCTTATATTAATAAATATCCATTTCTGCGTCATTTGTGACTTGTTATGATTACTTCTTCAAAATACCTTTTTTGTTTCTTTTTTCCATTTCTCTGAGCGGCGATAACGGGTTTTAAAACTTCTACATCCATTCTCGTTGCCAGGTGTGCGCGTGCAGTGTACTCGCTTGTGGCAGGATAAAATACTTCGGCACGCTTCGAGCCGACCTCAGGGCGTAAATACTGGCAACCGGCGTGCGTCTTTTAATATTCTTTTTATAGTTCGCACCGTGGGAAAAATTCTTGGTCGTGTGTCATCCTTCGCACTTATTTACAAACATCTATTCATACTCACCGGCTGGAACAGTAAACAATGCCGCAGTGATGCCGGACCGTGGGAATGCTCTGCGCTGATTGGTCCACGACGCGAGAGGTCGTGAGGTTAAGTTGTATGACAGGCCCTTGAGCTTTACTGGTGCGTAGAGGGCGTGAGAACGGAACCGCACGATTGGTCTGGGCATTTGAATGGGTTCCTGCAATTAACAAGTCGCGCGACTTTACTTTATGGAACTTCATTTCAACGCGTGACGACAGAGCAGATGTATGTTTCATGCTCGTGCCTGACAGCGTGCGCGCTGCACTCAAGTGGGTTTATTCTATTCAAACTGTGTGTGTTTATGTCTTCGATTCAAAGGTGTCGTCCTCTCAACACAGTAGAAGCATTTTGCTCTTAAATATGTGTAAACACCATCGTTAACTCGACCCTCCTTCCACGCGCTTGGGTGTTAAGTTGGCCATTATGTAAGATGTTTTCATAAGATTCGAGTTTCCATTGTGAAGCTGTTTAGTTGAGAGATAATGTCACAAGGGAACAGTGGAACACAAAGAAGCGAAGGAATTTTCCCACGGTCGCTTCCAGCTCTTTCACACAAAGTTCATTTAATACACCTGTGTAATTGAAGCTGTTAGTGCCCTTAGTGGGCTTAACCTTTTCAATTCCAGAGTTAAACCTATTTGAAATGTGGTTTCGAACTTTCATTATTAAGTCTGTGGATGAAATCCTAGTGTGTGTCCATTCAAATGACAAATAAAGAGCAGAACTTTCTTTTGGGCTTTTCAACGTTTTATAAACGGTATTTTAGATTTTTAAGTTAATTTTATAAACCTTGGCAAACGTTATTAGGTGGAATCGTCGAATACGGTTGCTCTCAAAAGGTATTGTAATTCCGTGGATAACGCATGGAATGCTCTGATATTTTCAGTGTGGATAAAAGATATAAAGTTGAAACGTTATCATATCAACCTGAATATTTTTTTAAATAAGACTGCCTTTAAAGTTTGCGGGTGGTCTAACATATTTCAAGCATATGATGGTGTTGACAGGTGGGAAAGGCCTCTGCCTTCCATACCATATCTATTCATTATGACTTGGATGGCTTCTCCCGGAAACACAGGCATTTGCTGTTAGATACGGGGGGGGGGGGGGGGGGTGGTTTGGGTGGGTGGGTGAAGAAGAAGTGGAGGGGTTTGAAACTCTGCCAGAGCCACCCAAGTCTTCAAACATAATACAGGAGTATCCCTGTTGCTTTATTATTTTTTAATCGTTTGGTCAAACAATGATCAATTACATCAACTGAGCTTCTTGGCGCATGGACGCGTGTGTTAGTAAGATGTAGGAGCGTGCACCTTTCACTTATCAATATCGATGGCGTTTTAGGGTGTGATAGTCTTAAATCGTCTTATCTTTACTGGTGAGTGCAGATAACAAATTCCAGCCCTATATATCGCTCTTGGCCCGCACGGACGCGCCCCACCAGAGAAGCGACCCGAGCAATCTGGAAGCAGCTTGTGATGGTCTGTTACCAATACAACCCATTCATTCTCAACATATATCTGATTGCTGATACATTTCACTGAATGTTAATTCTGAGAATTTAGTGGTTCGTGAAGACATTTTATCCCGGGAGGGGGGTTGGGGGGGGGGGGGGGGGGGGTACTCCCCTCTACAGTCAACTCTCGCCTTGCGGACACCCTACGGACACCAGCAGTTACGGACAAAATCCAGCCCTCCCCCCCCCCCCCCCCCCGATCTAGCGTGCGAACAAGGCAGTGCAGTCACGATGAGCTACTTGATGCCATGCCAGCCAGCCTGCTACCGAGAAGCAGGCTCACTGTGCTGTGACTACAGCGTTGGCAGCGAGCAATGCGCGCAAGGGCCATAACAAACCCGGAACAAACTACTAAGAGAGCGGAAGTAATAAATGACATAGATCTGGAGCCTAGAAGAGTCGGTCTACGTCACAGTTTTTTTTTTAAAATAGCCCAAAAAACATTTTTCAAGTTCGTCCGTTACCCGTTGTAGGTCGTCTCAGTCTTCCCCAATCTAGAAATCACGACTGTTTGGCAAGCAGCAAGAGAAAACAATGTCTTGATCGCCATGATTGTTTGAAATTTAGTTCCAGTGGGAAAAACTAACCAGCTGACTTGCCGCGCGGTCTAGAATCTTTGTATTGTGGAACGTGACAGTTGTACATGCAAAATTTTGTTTCAGTATTGGCTTCAGTGCCATGTCGTTAATCTTACTTACTCGCACTTGGCGAAGTATTTTGCCAAATAAATGAGCGACACGCCCAAGCTTATATCAGACTAAGCCTGTTTGAATGTAGATTTTGAATATCTAGGCCTAAAATATAGGAGAGCGTCTTAAACGTTTAGTTATCACAGGTGAGTAAACGCTATCTGGAATGAATAAAACAAATCACCATCATTTCTTTACACAGGAATGAATCATTTATACAAGACAACTTGGGTTTTTCGCCCCGGGGGGGGGGGGGGTACTCCCTTATATAAGCTATATAGGTATGTGCGGCGCCAAAGGGTATGGTTTTTGAGCCGTTTTGGTCTGAAAACGGGTATAGATTTTGACCATTTTGGTCTGAAATAGGGTATGTTTTGCCTACTGGTCTGAAATAGGGTATAGATTTTTGCCATTTTGGCTTTAAAAGGGGGGAATTTTCCCCGAAATTTTAAGGGTCAGGTCTGAAATAGGGTAGGGAAAATCACATATTTTGGTCTGAAATAGGGTAAGGGTTTCAAGAAGCGTGCCGCACACCCCCACCCAAATTTTTGGGGAGTACCCCCGGGTTTTTTGAAAATTAGCCAGAGAGAGAGAGGTTTTACTTTAATTTAATCGGATTATTCCATTGTATTGGCCCACTAGGTACTTTGTACTTTATCCCTGATTGCGTTTGTCGGTCGATATGAATTATGATTCAAAAATTTAATACTTAAATTAACTTGACGGATGTGAAATATCCGGTTGTGTTGAATATCAGCCTTGGTATTACTGAGCAAGGAGTCAATCTATCGGCGTACACTGAATTAAAACTGGTCATGATTTCCGAGTCAAGTTTCTCGAAAGTTTCTGTGCTGTGTTGTGTTGTGCTGTCCTATTTTTATTTTTAAACTTTTTAACCCTTTCACTCGATCGCAAGAATTAACGCCCAAGTTCTCAAAAATTGTATATGAAATGTAAATTTTATTTGGGAAAATATTGAAAAGGCTTTCATTTGAATGGTCACACACTAGGGTTTCACCATCCACAGACCACCTTGTACAGCATAATAAACAGTACCACATGAAAGTACTGCTCAATAGCTTTTATTTGAATCGTCAGAACCACGTTTATTGCCTGAGGAATTAGGCCGGAATACAAAATAATGGACTGAACTTTTTCGCTATTGGTATATATATACAAGTTGAAGGTTCAGATCTGATTGGGAAAACGGTTGGTTGTGTTGTAAAGAAAAACTGGATCGCCTTTGGGCGAGGCCTGATCAATATCTGACTAAAGTAGATAGTATACTTTTAGCTGCAGCGGGAAGCTTGCTATAAAAAAAGGATAATGCGTTTATTGGATTGCTCTCATTGTATATATCAACGGAAACTTGAATTAACTGTAATCGAATAAAGAGTTTTCGTATCACGAAAACCAGACGTAATCTTATTGCTTTTCTCTGGATTGTCTCACGGTTCTTTTTTAGGTATTAGGAGAAGGATTTTCCGGTGTTTTTTCCTGTATTATATAATGGATAGACTCTATTACTATTTTCTCCAATTCCCCGGCCTAACACACAAGGGTAGTAAATACGGGCGTGGGGGTGGGGGTGGGGGTGGGGGGGGGGGGGGGGGTTACCCCATATAAACTATGCAGTCAACTCTCTCTAAGGCGGACACCCTCGGGACCAGCTCTAGCTGTCTGCCTTAGCGAGGTGTCCGTCTTAAAGAGAGTTTAGTTACAGACAAACAAGTGAAATTCAGCCGGGACAAGCCAGCCAACCGTGTCTGCCTTACAGTGGTGTCCACTTTGAGAGAGTTGACTGTATAGGTTTTGTGTCGTCCCCAAAGAGTATGGTTTTGATTTTGAACATTTTGGTCTCAAATTGGCTATGCTTTCTGCTTGTCTGAAATAGGGTATAGATTTTTGGTATTTCGGCTTGAAAAGGGGAATCTTTTTACGCCGGGTGGGTCAGGTCTGAAATGGGGGTAGGGTAGGGTAGGGTAGGGTAGGGTAGGGTAGGGTAGGGTAGGGTAGGGTAGGGTAGGGTAGGAAAATTGCATATTTTGGTCTGAAAATAGGTAAAGGGTTTAAAGAAGCGTGCGGTAGAGCCCACCAACAATTTTGAAGAGTACACCCCCCCCCCCCCCCCCCCCCCGGACTCTCTTTCTTAACTCTTAGCTTGCTTCGTTACGAGCCCTCCTTTGTATCATACATTGTCAGTAGAAGAGCACGGCACGTTCATTGGTAAAATAAAATAAGCAACTTCATTTTTAAGTGTCAGAGGATTTAGCACTGCTGTAGTAATGTACTCACGCTAATTGTGGACATCGCTGTAAATGCATGAACAAACAAATTGTTGCAAATAGAACATAAACTTGTTAAGAATCCCAACTGGTGGGAGGCTGTCCAGTTGGCTATTTAGAAAGCGCGACCGAGGAGTTGAACGCGGGACTACCAAGAACAAATGCAGCTAGTGGCAAGATGGAAGATTTGAACCAGGGCCTCCAGATTTCACAGGGGCGGATCCAGGAATTTTTGATAGGGGGGGTCCGAGGTTTTACCAGAAAATGTGTGAAGTAGAAGAATACGTTTAGGCAGATGGGGGGCGCTCCCCTTAATTTGGGTGTTTGGTGGGTCTTCCCCAGAATTTTTTTTTTGAGATTTCAGGCTCTGAAAAGTGCATTTTGGTGAATCCTGGAGATGGTTTTGCTATGAATAATGGTGAAAGCAAAAAAACCCTCATGTCTGATGATAGGGGGGTCCGGACCCCCCGACCCTCCCCTGGATCGGCCACTGTTTCAAATGCAGCGCCCTAAACCAAGTTGTCCGCCTTTGAGAGAATTCTCTGTTGTATATACTCTGCTTGTTTTGTAAGAACGTCGAATTTGGAGACGATATAGTTGAGCCAGAACTGAATGTTCTTATCTTTTGCAGGCTAGAATACGTATTCTAGATACAGTATATTATCAATAGTAAAACCTCGTTATACTCGATAGTCACGATAGCTGATAGTATATTAGGCTAATACAGAGGTATATAGGACAAATTATTTTTCTATTTTTTTGTTGAAAAATAAAATGTTCTAGTGGTCTTGTTCTCAGTTAAAAAGTTTGGCCAAATCTCAGCCTCAACATTCTTATAAGTAAAAAGGTTTTTATCAGAAAATAAGTTACCTTGCTCAGAGTATATACATACTCATGTTGCAAAGTGGCAAAGTGGTCTCAGACAGCTTAGACGGTAATGCAGTTCCGGACTCCCGACTGAAGTCGAACCCTCGAAAACTGGAACCTCCCGCTATTAAACTCGAAGTAAATTTGTTTTCCCTTCAGGTCATTTTCTTATTAATTTTACCCTCGATAACTCGAAAGTTCTTCAATTTCCTTTGAAGGTTCGAGTCATCGGGAGTCAAACTGTTTTCCTCAGTGGAATGTATTTATCGCGTGCTTTTTCCAAGAGACCACCAATCTTGGGTAACAGGAAACAAGATTTGCCGGAGCCAGCCGGATGAGCTTAAAATTTCCGTTGACTAACGGCAGGAAGCCAGTGATAAGATTAACTGCCGGTGCGCAGAGACTGCGGCGACCCGAGCAACGCAGCCCGACATTAACCGGTGTAAAACACGCTTTATATTTGCTCCTCTGTGTTTATGGTCACGGCAGTGAAAAACAACAACACGAAGATCGCCTAAAAGATGGTATTGGTGGTTTTCATCAACAATACAAAAACTGTTTGCTTGCATGAACAACATCAGAAAATTAACAGGTAAAAGAACTGGCAGAAAGAAACGTTTTGTCCAAATTATAGCTTTGTAGCATTTTTCATAACCGAGTTATTGCCAAACTAATTTTCAGAAAATTACAGTATTTAGTATGCCGCCGCCATCTTTGTGTCCATTTGACTGCCATAAAATTGTACAAGAAGTAGAGTAGATTCTACTGTCAATATCATTAGCTTTCACTTCAAATCTGTTTAGACATCACTTCTAAATTATTATCACGTCTGAAAATTTAAAAAAAATTATATGAAATATCCGTTTTTTGTGACAGTTCAGAAACACGTTCATCCGGGACATGACAAATTTCAAATAGCTTTATTTCCAAAAGGAATCACTGGATCGATACCAAACTTTGCATAGAGATTAATGATTTCCATGTCTAGAAGATATAAAAAGAATAGCTTTGTAGGATTAACAGTTTAGATTTTAGAATTTTGATGACGTCACTATGAAAACAAAGAATTGAATTCTGACACTCAAAGGAGAGATGCAAGTACCACTGAAGCAATGTCGTGTTTTCAGAGCAGTGGGTTTTCGGACGAGGCTGACCGAATCGTGATCGTCACGTTACTTGGCGACGTCCTGTCGAATGCATGCAAGAAGCTTCAAAATAATAGTTAAAACATGGATTGCTATAATAAAGCCGTCATGACTTGATATCTGTCCGCGCGCCGAAGTCGTGTTGGTCACTCCCTTCCTCTCTTTCATCCGCCGAGACAAAGGGAAAAGGAGAGAGAGCCCGGGATCGAGGCAAGGACAGCCATCCTATTTCTGTTGTGAGACTCGATTTTGCGATTTCTGGAAACAACTTTTTTTCTCCTTTGCTCTACCATTTCGCGCACACACGTTGCATTGTATTCACAAGTACAATGTAGTTTGCTACGCGTTAGCGCTAGAAAGAGCGTCGACATTCGGGATCACTTGTTATCCCGCACGCCCCATGTTTATGCAAGTTTTGACACCGGTTGGGTTCTCTTAGAGGAGCATACTCGGTAAGCCTGGGCCTGTAATGTTGCTTGCGCTTCCGGCTCGCGTCGCTAGGGTAAACCAGGCTTTTAAGGGCCGCAGCAGTTACGATTGTCGCATGCGACATACTTAAGACTTTACACGCGCACGACTTTGTAGAGAGATCGAATCCCGTTGGAGCCTGAACTTTTTCAGGCCTTCTTTTCTACTGCTAGCTGCGAAGATCTCATTCTCTTTCATTCTTTTCACCGCAGTTCACATGTACATATGAATTATTTCATATACCATCGTAAGCAAGTTGTAGGTTTGATTTATACCCAACACTTGGTGTCGTTAGGCAGGTAAAAATCGTACCACCTAAATCGGCTTAGCCGCAAGAAATTAAATTAATTTAAATTAAATTGACAGTTGTGGTTGCGGAACTGAAAGAAAAATGGCATGTTTTGTAATGGGCGGTTCGTGTTATTGCAACCAGAGATCGGGCCGCAGAATTCATCGCACTTGACTCAATATTTTGCTTATGATCTATGTTCATCATTACCTCGCAGCATTCTTGATTAAACAATTTGTATTAAAAAATATCCACTTTAGAATACCGAGCGAAAAGGACTTGTCATTCGCTCGAAGTAGCTAGCAAGACGTTTTGTTTGATATGCTAATTAGCCAGTAGTGTGGTCAAAGACCATTTAAAATTTGGCGGGAAATTAACTATTCCACGTGCTTCTGCGCCCGGCACGCGTAATTTAATTAACACCTGATGATTCGGCGAAATAAATGGTCGTGTTTGTTCCGCATAGTAAAGAAACCTGTTAATTACTTCGTCGCTGTATTGACCGGCCCTGTATTGACGAATATTGCGGTTAATTACGCAACAGGATCGAGTCATTAAAATTACTGCTTCATTTGCGCATAGAATTTGTTTCGCCGCGACACGCTTCAGTTTTAACGCTTTCACTCCCAAGAGTGTAATCAACTGCTCAAAATTTTAAAAATCCCAAATTTCATTTTGCAAGATATTGAAAAACAAACAGTACCACATGAAAGCACTGCTCATTAGCTTTCATTTGAATGGTCACACACTGGAGTTTCATCCACAAACGTTTAAAAAAAATGTGAAACGCAATAATTGACTTGATGCTTGATTCTGGGAGTCAAATGTCCCTTTTGCAAGTGCGAGTGTGTTGTGCGGTCGATTATAACTAAAATCTTAGCTTTGTTTCAATCTTCTTTGCGGATACCGCTTTCAAAAAAAATTCCGGAAGACCCGGCATGAAAACTCTCGAAACACGTCCACAACACTTAGTCTATTTTAATTATTTAACTCTGAGAGGTTTGGAATATTTTTTATCGGTACCGTAACGATAGTAAACCGCTGTTGAAATCTATACACCGGTTCATACCCGATTTTACTTAACTACAACAGAATGTTTGTCTTTGTGATTGCTTTTGATTGCTTTCCAAGCTCGTATCACGCACAAAAGGCGAACGATCGCGCGCGGTCTTTTCGAATCAAATATTTCGCAACCTTACAGCTAAAGCTGTTCCATGCCGCACGTGTGTGTGACATAAGCGCTCGTAATTAAATAGAGCGACCGAGACACGTGTCGTTTGAATAGGCGGTAACTTTGGCGCGCATTTTGAACTTCCTTTCTTCAAACATCCCTTTCGCTGGTGCTTATTCAAGGAGATTTTTGCTTTGATACAAAATCTAAGTAACTTTGCGCACGCGAAGTGCGCGTAATTCCCTCTGAGCTTGTTACGAACAATGCAGATAAGCTTGCGCGCGTAACCTATTCCAATAATAGGGCCTGACCATACAATGGCCAGTGGCCACTCCTTGAATTTTCGCGGGAAATTTGGCGGGAAATTTAATATTCCACGCGGCGTTCGCCAACTAATGAAAGACACGTTTGTATCCAAAAATTTAACTGAGCACGTATTGTACTTTTTTTCGTTAGCAGTAGATTAAATTGAACATGAAATTTTAAACATTTCACTCTACTTTCTTCTACTTGTGTTCCGGTATGTAATAGCATTGGCCTTTTTCTGTTCAACTCCAGGGCCGCTGCCGCTAAGATCAGCTTGTTGTAAATTCTTGTTAAAACACGTCATTGTTCGATGCAGGTGTTATAACATGTTCTGTGAATTGAACACGAATTGATTTGCGTGCATTGTGAGACTTATTTTTTAAGAGACAGTCGTATCGCGTGTGTAACCTGCGTGTCACAGCCAAAAACTTCACGGACGGTCAGTCTGTTAGAAATCAATCCGAAACCGTGCTGAAACGAAATCGGATCATTATGAAGTTTGCAGTAATCCACTCAGTCGATAAAAAGGTATGTAAAAGTTAAAAAAACAAGCAACTTTCCTCCCGATATATTTGTTATACAGTCGAAGCTCCCGTAAGCGGACACCCTCGGGGAGCAGAAAAAGTGTCCGCAACTGGAGCTGGCCGCTTACGGGAATGTGTAGATACAGAGTTTGTATGAGCTAGAGTTCAAACGAGGTTTTGTCAAGGCGGCTTACGAGAGTGTTTGCTCGTCAAAAATAAAATAAAATAAACTGAGCTAGTTAGTTAGTTAGTTCTTCGTGCATGGGAGCGGCCTGAAAAGAAATGTTTCGTTTTTCACCGGCATGCAGTTGCATTCGGAGAAAGCTTGCCTCAAAATTTGATGCCAAAATGGAGTTATACCCAGAGGTAGTTAACTACGTTTATGGCATAGAAATATCACGGTCTTTGTTGCCGTCGATACAATTCGCAGCAGTCAAAATGTATCAAAAGTGTTCAATATTTACAAGAAAATAATTGCTCTTTCTTATACTGTAGTATGAGCAACTACTCGAGTTGAACTACATGCAGTGTACTTGCCGACTTGAACAGTGAAATATCTCAATGTTTGTTCACTTGTTCTTACAACCATACGTTTCTTTTGCCAGGTAAACAAATCTCTACAAGATCGACTTCGTCGAGAGAGAATCAGCAAAAGCGTGGAGGCGCTTAGGGACTTGGTACTCGGGCCCTCCATAGAACATGTGAGTAACAAGTTTCTGGTGCTTTACTAATATCCCGCTTAGTATGTATAACTCCTAAGTGTGAAATGTACAAGCACTGACCACATGAAAGTTCTGCTAAAATGCTCACACTAGGGTTTCATCCACAGACTTTAAAAAAGTTAGAACCACCTTGTACAGCTAATAAACAGTACCACATGAAAGTACTGCTCATTTGAATGGTCACACGCTAGGATTTCATCCACAGACTTAAAAGTTAGAACCACCTTGTACAGCATAATAAACAGTACCACATGAAAGTAATGCTCAATAGCTTTCATTTCCTTCAGTTCAGTAGCAAATCTGTTTATCTGATTCTCAATGACTGAAATAATGCTCAATTTGTTTTTTCTTGTTTTAACTTCAGGCGAAGATTGGAAAAGCGGACATTCTCAAACTTACGATTCAATATATCAGACGGCAAAAAGGTAGATGACGATTTTTCAACAACAACAAATTATTGCTTTAGTTTGAAATAGTGAATGGTAATAACTGTAGGGTTAACAATAGGAATCTAGAGGTCTGTTAAATAACGTTCATTCACGACACGTACTTCAAATTTCACTTCTTTCCGATTCATTAAAAAGTATCGTCCCTCTCTCTGCACGCGACCTCTCATTCAAATGGCCCTGGCTTATGAGTTTCAGAAGATTACTCCAAAATTGCTGTGAGGCATTTTCAGATAATGCATTGCTGAAGTAGTGTTTCGCATAGCTTTTATCCCAATAAAATTTCGAGATAACTTAGTTACATGAAACATTCCCGGTAAAAATGAATGCCCCGGGTGAGTAGGAATGAAATTTCTTGATTTGATTTCGTAGCACACCGAGCATTTTTTAAGGCTTCCAGCTGGGTGAAGGAAAATTAAAGCATGCATGCCTTCTTGGATGTTTCAAATTGTTGTTGTTGGTTGTTAGAGCTTATATTTGGTTCATCTTTCTTTCAGAAGGTATGGAAACGAAAATGGAAGATCATACGGAGTCGATAGGAACGTACAGGAGATCTAGAGAACCGGATGTCAAAATACTTGGCAACAACTACTTGAACAAACAATCAGTTTGTTCGACCAAAGAACAAGTGCAAACAAAAGGAAAGAAGTTCAACATGTTAGAGAAAGAGGTTCGATCAGAAAATGCGAAGACACATTATTACGACGAGAACTACGCCACAACTAACCTACTTCCGAGTCAATCGCAGAATCGTCCATCTAGGTCCCTCGTATTTCGAAACACGTCGAACGAACCAAGAAACGGCGGCGCTCAAAAGAGAACGGCTCTCCGCGAGATTAACTTCAATATCAAGCAAGAAAAGAACGAACAAACAATTTGGCGACCATGGTAATCAAATGAGCTCATCAGTACATGGGCCTCAATGGACTTTAGTTGCTATATGAAATGTTATAATTAATTATTATTGACTTTATCTTCAACTTGAAGATTTCATCTAAATATATCAAGGCTTGAACCTGGTTTTCACTATAGCGACGCAAGCACAACTGTGCAAAGCATAATCGCAACACAAGAGGCCTTATTTATTTCACCGTACTCTAAGCAAAAAAAAAAAAAATTCTAACTCTAAGCAAACTCTAAGCAAACTCTAAGCTATTTCGAGAAAGGTTGTCGCTAAAAAGCGTACGCGACAATCCCGAAAGGTAATCTGGGATATGATCAGTAAGGTACGTTCTTGACACTGTAGCTGTCGAACCTACATTTGTTGCTTTCTTTTAGCTCTCGCAAAGATACGTCCATGGCGTCTCGTGCCATTTTCTCAGATTTCCCTGAAATGATGAGTCAAGGAACCGTGAACTTAAAACTACCTTTCGGGATTGTCGCGTGCGCTTTTTTTCCGACAACCTTTCTCGAAACAGCTGTATAAGCGCAAGCATGCCTCGGCAAACCGATCAAAAACTTTCCTTTTTGGCGCTTATGCTTGCGCTTGTGCTTGCGCTTGCGTAGCTAGTGAAAACCAGGGTTTAGTCTCGTCTCTTGTATTATGAAGTTTATAGCCGTGGGTGACTGACAAGCCACGTTTGATTTTATTAAAAAGAAACTTATGGACGGTCTGTGCACTCCATAAAATATAATTCGGAAAGCGAATTCTCCCAACTACTATGCCTTAAGACCTCTGACTGGCGTACTGAGAAAATAATTTTGTTCAAGAGCTCAGGAACTTCGGCGAGCCAAACCTTTCATTCCCAAGGAATTTCATTTTGCAAAATTGTCAAAAACAAACAGTACCACATGAAAGTAGGGTTTCATCCACCAAAAAGATACAGCCACATGAAAGGGTTAGCGTTTTGGCGCGAAAGAGCGCGCCTTTCTATCTTTCAGTTCATCAGCATTGTTTCAATCTTATAAGAAATTAAATTCAGTCCGGTTTTATTGACCGGTTTATTTGTGTGAACCCAATTACAAAAATCCATTTTTCATGAAAACTGAAATTCGCTGGCAATGCTTATGCAAAACGGAGAGACTGGTATACGACCTGATACGCATAAAAATCGTTTCTCGCATGGCATCCGCAAAACCTGCGATCGGGCCAATTTTTCGCGCGCTCCTTATTCTCTCATTTCGCGCGACCACGTATAAATGAGAGTAAACGAGAGCGCGAAAAGATTCGCCTGATCGCAGGTTAGCAACAAATTTAATAAATACGCGGCTAGTTTATTCACAAAACCTTTCATAAACTCGCCCTTTGTGGTGTTGCTTTTTAGAATTAATTGATGAAGGTGGGAAACTTCTCATGACTGGTTTTGTACAGACTTTATCTGAGTCCTTCGCTTCTCGTTTCCGGTCTGGGAGTTTGCTAATAAGCGCTCGTGCTTTGCGCTCAATTTTTCGCTGTCCGCGCTTGTGTTTTCGCTCCCCGGAAAAAAATTCCCAAACTCGACTTGTGTGCAAGTCTAGGTTTTGTAGTATTGCGAAAGTCGCGCAAAGTTGTAATCCTAAGAGAGAATATCAAGAATTAGGTAAGAATGAAAGACAATTTCTTAAGTTAATTTCCTGTGCCCAATGATTAAATACGCAAAGTTTTCAGTAAGTTAATCTTTTCTTTATTTAAATACTGCCTGGCAGTAATTTGCATATAAATTTACAGATAATCTCATTCACTCTGTGTGTCATTCAATAAAATCTCTTCACAAAAGCTATTTACAATAATTGTTTTATACGGCGGCAAAGGAAAGCAAATAAAAGCCATATTCAGCGCGTTTTTCATGGCGGGATTCTTGCCGTCGAATTGCGTTGGCGTCGCTTGTTTATTGCTTATTTTCTAGCATTGTAAATTCAGTTTCAATGTTTATTGTTCACCAAGGACGCCATAGCGATGTTTTTGTCGTCGCGCTCGGAGAGTTCGCTGGCGAGAGGCTGATTTTCTGTGTCACGTGAGCTGCCGCCGATGGACTGACTGGGGATGGTATCCTTGGCATTTCAAGTTGAACTGGACTGACGGGAATGAAAACTGCTGATTGGCTTGTTGGCGATGGCGGCGGTGAAGGATAAGGGATCCAGACGGCGTTCGGCGCAATGGCGGGAAAACTCGGAGTCATGGCGGGAATCCCTGGCGCGTGGCTCGTGGCGACACGGCTCGTGGCGTTACCATGGCAATATGAAGCCAAGTGAGACAGGAGGTTTTCCCTGAGCTGGTCGCTTCCTTCGGTCATGATATTTCTGTCCACTTCGTTCGCGCACTGATTGAAGCCAGCTCTGTACTCAGCCAGTGATTTGGGATCTGAAAGTAAATGAAAAGTTTTGTTAGATTCTCAGCTCTCATCGTTCAGATACAGTTGGCGAAGTATGGACGGAAATTAATCTAAAAGCCGGTTTATAAAACTATATTATAAGACTATAAGTGTCAAAATACGGCTGTCTCTCCTCCCCAGAAAACATCGCATTAACAAGTCGGAAACGTGTATTAGTCAGTTTGTCTTTCCGGTTTCATAACTCTTCGAGGCGTACTCGATTAAAACTCTAATTAACACGTCATTATTTAATGCGGCCAACTCATTTACGACTTAAAAGTCAAATGATGAATTAAGTCTTACCTTCAGTGCGACTGTCCTTTCGCTGCATTGCTTTGAGGTATGTCACAGTCATTTCCAAAACATCAGCTTTCTCCATCTTTGAATAACGAGAAGCCTGAATAATAAAAAAAATAAAAACAGTCCTGTAAATACTTTGTCTTGAACGTTTTAGTCAGTTTTATGCTAGAGAATTTCCAATTTGGACACTGACTGCTGATACAAATTAATATATCATGCAAGCAAGTTCAAAAATCCAAACTTGTGCACATAGTTTGCACTGAAGTCAAACTCTGCGATCAAGTTGTTTTGAGTTTGTTCATACAGGTTTGTGTACTTACATCTTTATGCAGAAGATCCAGGACTAAACTTTTCATTTCGTTCAAACTGTCATTGATTCGTGCTCGGCGCATTTTTTCCATCAAAGGTTTCTTCGCCTGGAATAACAAAGTTCAATTATTAGCAACGAGTTATAAAATTTGTCTACGCGGTCTTCAAAAAATACACATTGATCAGCAAATTAAAATAATGATGAATTACAAATTTATATACCTTTCTTCTCTCGGAGAGAATCTTGCTGACATAGATCGCACTGTCGACACATTCAACGGCCATGTTTTTCAAGTTTAGGGAAACGTTTTTCTAAGGAACTTTGTCGGAGATGTTGACTCGGCGAATGTTTGTCGCAAACTGGCCGACATGCATGATGCGATCGCATTTATATTCATCAATCGTGGGAAAATATCGGGGTCGTGTGCCGACATTAGATGAGTTTTATTTACAAACACCTGTCTTCTGACAATCGGCTTGCTGCCCGAACAATGCTGGCTTCATACACAAAGCCACAACCGTGGGAACAGTCGCTTGTGATTGGCTAAGCGCGTAGAGTCGTACGATAACCGTCGTTGGCATTGTTTCCCGCCTTCAGCGGCGCGTGAAGAGCGTGAGACCAGGCGAATGTGATTGGCTGAAGCGCGCGTGAATCACTTCATATAATTATGGCTGTGCTACTTGTACATTCAAACTCTTAAAACAAAAGCAAAATGACAATCTCGGGCTCTTGAAATCGGCCATCGAGTGCATTTGAGCATGTGTCGTTATTGACGCAGCACTCATGGCTTTTAGAACAAGAGTCTTCCTTTTCCAACGTAGCTTTTAGTTTTAAAGTCCTCTAATAAGGTTTATATTGACCGTTTTAGAAAGTTTAAGTCGTTCTCTTGTAATCCACGTGCTGCAGAAAACATAACAGGTATTGTTTTCATTGTTTGTCCCGTTCTTTATCAGTTTATCTTTCTTTACACTTAAATCGCGTTTTGTAAGCACTATTTCAATAACAAAAGAAAGTGAAAATTTCCCACGGTAGAACGGGTCGACAACTAAATGTAAAATAAACGACATTCCCTTGGTGCAGCACGCATTGACTCAACGCCACGCCAGGTGGAGCTCTATTTGTTTTGCTGTAATAGAGACATGAGACACGGGTTTGACAATCATGGCTGCCCAAGCGAGCAAATTCTGCCCTGAACTAGTTTGTTGACTGAATCAGTACTATTTGCTATAATTATAAAAGTGACTCATGGCTATTTGGTACTTTTAGGAATACCTTCATATTTTCATTTTAAAGTGAGCGAAATGGTTAAAACTACCGAGTTTTTGAGGTTCTTAGTATAAAATCCGAACGATTAAAAAAAAACCTTCCCTATAGTCATGGACAGGGCGAACACATTTTGTTTTTTAACACTTATAAAAGTGTTGAAATCACTGTTTCTGCAAACAAGCAAACTTACTACTCCATACAAGAACGTCCGAACAGAGAAAACTGCCTTTCTTGACGAAGGAACCTGAAATCTTTTAGCTTTCCAAACTTTTTTTCTCAGCGGTTTAACTCGTTCCTGTCAAGTCAAAAAGAGTGAAAATTGACCACTGTATAGCATATAATTTTTATAACAAGAACACAGCATCATTCTCATTTCAAGATGAGTATTGAAAATTGTTCTGTAAGGAGATAAAGATACAAAATCAAGCTCGTAGATGATCATAAGATACAAAAACAAACCACATTTATTATCAACGTACAGGATTTTGATTATTTTTCAACGTCTGGGATATGTGTAAATTGTAACCACAATACAGACATCATACCTGTATTAACATAATTAGACAAAAACGCAATTCAACCTGCAGTGTGTTGAATTATTGTTCAACTAAACAACGGAAGACTGAACTGACACTTTTGTGCTTGTGCTTAGGCCGTGCCCACTGCACTGAAGATAAATGATAACAAATTTGTCTAATGATTTATTTCTTGATAAATTAACCCTTTTAATCCAAGAGTGCTAAGTTCAAAACTGAGGAAAAAATCTTGAATTTCATTCTGCAAAATTGTCAAAAATAATGGTCACACACTATCCACAGACTTAAAAGTTAGAACCACCTTGTACAGCATATAATAAACAGTACCACATGAAAGTACTGCTCAATAGCTTTCATTTGAATGGTCATACACTACGGTTTCATCCACAGACTCAAAAGTTACAGCCACATTTATTGACTCAAGGTTTCTCTGGGAGTGAAAGGGTTTACTGCTGAAACACAAATGCAACAAGAAGCAAGAAAGGGAGACATTTTAATTTAATGGATTTCTATTAAACATTTCAACATGTTGAGATTTTTAAGGTCATAGACTCGACGACTGAACATATTTTGTACAACTTGGATTGAACTATGCAGAGCCTTCAGCTGGGAGAACAGTGTACTGCTGATAGGCGATTCCTGGTTAAATAAAGCTTATTATTATTATTATTATTATAACCCTATTTCAGAGAAGCAGGCAAAACATACCCAATTTGAGACCAAAATGTTCAAAATCTAGCTATACCCGTTATCAGACCAAAACGGCTCAAAACCATACCCTTTGGGGCGGCGGCACTGACCCATATAGTTTATAAGGGGAGTTGTTAAAACTTTTTAAATTTCGATCCCCGTCTGCCATATACTTCCATTACATTTCACTTATACTGTAATACATTTAATTAATTAAGAGCTCGAACCTTCTTTACTCTGTGTTACACTTCGATATTCAACTCTGATACTCAATAAGAAAGCCTTTAATATTCAGTCGTGACAGATGTACATGACTCCTGAGCTTTTCGGGAAAAAGAATTCGGATTTCTTTATCTGAGTAGCTTGCGTGTCATGATCTTTCTCATTGTGTATCTATACCAAGCTTTAAATATTTACCATCATTTCTTTCCAACTTTGATATTGTTTCCATTTACAATTTCAAACAAACTATCACTTATAGCTACTTATTGTTCTATAATAATGTTTTCGAATAATTATAGATTCTAAAATATATTACATTACTGTTTACAAAATATAAACGCAGATGGTATAAATCCTAATGTTTTTATAATTTACACCTCGATTATAAACCCGACTGAAGCTCTCTGAGCGGACACTCTCGTAAGTGGACAGCTCTACTTACGGCCGCCTTGACAAAACCCCGTTTGAACTCTAGCTCATCAGTACAAACTCTGTATTTAAACATTCCCGTAAGCGGCCAACTCCAGTTGCTGACACTTTTTCTGCTTCCTGAGGGTGTCCGCTTATGGGAGCTTTGACTGTACAACTATTCATACCATCCTTCTATTTCACGGAATGTCGTTTTTCATCAGTGAAGTACAAAGCTTTACAGTTTATGTTCAATTTACAATATTTGTTTGTCGATCTAATGCCCGTTATCCACAATTAGCACAGCAGTGCTAAATACACCGACACTGTTATTTTTTATATTTTGAATGCCCCTGTATCATTTTGTATATTTGTATCGTAATATCTGATGTTTTGTATCAAATAATTAATGGTTACGTACTTCAGAGGTCATTCACGAGGAAATGGAAAAAGGAAATTGAAATGTGGTCCTCCAGACTGGATGTCCCACAGTTTCCGTAAACAAAGGATGAGCTTATCGAGACTAAGCCTGCTAAGCGTTTCGTAAGCATGTTGGCTGGTACCCGAAAATATGCGATTTTCCCCTACCCAATTTCAGACCTGACACTTAGAAATTTCTCCTTTTCAAGCCAAAATGGCAAAAATGCTCTTTGGGTAGCGAAACCATTATTTTCCCCGTTGCAAGCCAAAATGGCAAAAATCTATACCCTAGTTCAGACAAGCGGGCAAAACATACCCAATTTGAGACCAAAATGTTCAATGAAATCTATACCCGTTTTCAGACCAAAACGGCTCAAAAATCATACCCTTTGGGGCGGCACATACCTATATAGCTTATATAGAGAGTACCCCCCCCCTCCCCCCAGGCTCCCAGTGCATTCTATGTATAATGTAACATTCTGATTGGACGACAGTAGCCGGATATATGGGCGTGTCTGCTTAGACGGCATCAAGGCTGTGGATACTGAACTTAGGGATTTCCTATAGTCTAATTAGGAAATGACTTGATAATGCTCAGTTAAACGGAAATGGACACTAATTCAGTTACAGGACCACCCTTCTTAGACGCGATAACGGGAAGCACGTTTTTTGAATTGGATATCCGACTTGTGATAATGGTTGGAGACATGAAGACCGATGAATAAACAGATGCCACAGGCGGAACTGACTATTGAATGTGATTTATCATTTCGCAGTTGCAAAGAGCCACCTTAACCCTTTCAATCCCAAGAGTGCTAAGTTCACACTCTGACGAAAAAAATCTTATATTTCATTTTGCAAAATTGTCAAAAACAAACAGCACCACATGAAAGTACTGCTCAATAGCTTTCATTTGAATGGTTACACACCAGGGTTTCATCCACAGACTCAAAAGGTACAACCACATTTATTGACTCAAGGTTTGACTCTGGGTAAGTGAAAGGGTTAAGCGCAGGAATCGTTGAATGTGATTTATCATTTCAGTTGCAATGAGCCACCTTGAAAAAATTATTTTTATAATTTGTTAAAAATGAGATTGGATGCTTTGAAGTAGATTGCGTGCAGACGACTCCTATTTCAGTTGCAATGAATCACTTTGAAAAATTATTTTCGTTAAAAATCAGATTCTTTGACGAAAGGAAACCGAGGAGATATCCCTCCTATATGGTCTACAACTTGAGAGAAACAAGAAGAAAACGGCCAACTGAATTACAGTCGAAGCTCCCGTAAGCGGACACCCTCGGGAAGCAGAAAAAGAGTCCGCAACTGGAGCTGGCCGCTTACGGGAATGTGTAAATACAGAGTTTGTATGAGCTAGAGCTCAAACGGGGTTTTGTTAAGGCGGCCGTAAGTAGAGCTGTCCGCTTACGAAAGTGTCCCCTCAGAGAGCTTCGACTGTATATATTCGTAATTAGGGAATACAGTCTTTATCAAAAAGTACCTTTACATATATGATCCAGCACTTTTATGAAACTGAGACTGTTACAGTAGTCGAAGCTCTCTCCGCCAGAGCGGACACTGCCGAAAGCGCGGACATGTACAGTTCCCGCCGCCTTGACAAGACCCCGTTTGAACTCTAGCTCATACAAACTATGTATTTACACATTCCTGTAAGTGGCCAGCTCCAGTTATGGCCAATTTATCTCGTTCCCGAGCTTCAACTGTAGTTGGAGCCCTGACTCGTCCCCAGTCGTCTCCTGTTAATATTAAAACAAAGGAGACAAGAGAGACGACTGGGGACGAGTCAGGTTGGAGCCAACCACATCAGCCGATACATGTATAGATATCGCTTGGCGTCAGTGCACGATCATGATGTGGAAAGAAAATTCTCTGGACTGACCAATCTTTTAGATGCACGACCCCATAAGCTTGTAGCTTTTATACGTATCGTGTTGAAATAAAGGCTTTGCTTTGTAAGGCTTTGTATCTGCATGAGGTGTATAGTTATCGTGTCTATTTATGTTGGAGATTGTGAGTGGAAATATATTTTAGTATATCCGTGCTGATCATTGAATATGCCGATAGTTGTTAATTTTTATCAAATTGAGATAGGATATTTGCTCTCTTTTTTTCTCAGATTGTTTATATGTTAGAGCTATTTTGTTTTGGCCCTATTTATCCTTTCTTTTTCCCTTATAATTATATACAATTATATAAACAAATTGAAAAATGAATCTGATAAAGTTTTCAACTTACATGTAGTTAAAAAAAAAAAAAAAAAAAAAAAAAACAAAAACAAACAACAACAACAACAACAACAACAAAAAACAAAAAAAAAAAAAAAAACAAAAAAAACACACAAAAAAAAAAAAACTTACATGTAGTTGAAAAAAAGAAAAACATAATCAAACAAAAACAAAAGTAACGAGGCTTCGGCTTCAAATCCTTACAGTAAAAAAAAAATGTTTTTAATGTTAAATTAAGGCCACGATATTGCCTGCTAAAGTTTAATTTACTGCCCAATACGTTCAGCTATTGAATTGCATGACATTGAATGAGCCATTAAAAATTCGATTCATTCAACTAGCTAGACTAAAAAAAAAGAATGACTCGAAACCTTATTAAAAGGAAAAAAAAAGGAAATATAACACAAAAGGGTATTGTAGAAAAATCCAGCTGTATGCCTGGTGTAACAGATACGAGATGTTATCAGGAGTTTGTAGACTAAAACATGGCCTATACGTTCACTAAAAGGTTTTACAAGTGTACTTATATATCTTTCATTAATTCATTGTTAGATATGAACACACACACATGTCTGGAAGCGGGTGGCACAACTCAATGTATGGACACAGCGGTTTTTTGTTTGTTCTGTGTTATGACCTGCAAGCCTTATGTACACTTATGGGACGATAAGGATACACAACAGATTTATACCTGCAAGAAGCAATGCTCTAAAGGGTTGTCATGTGTTGAAAAAGCTATGAATCAAAGCTATTCATCAATTCATAACTCATCTTTTGACTAGAAGTCGCTGTATATTTACCAAACTGACTCGTCAGGTATTTCAATGGGCCTACTGAGGCGCATCTAAATTTGTCAAATTTGTCGTTTGTAATATATCTCGATACAATCTTCTCCAACAATTTCTTAACCATCCTTGTTCCTTTATTTTTGGTTCATAATTACCTCTTGGGTGTTGATCTACCTTATAAAAGCTACGTCACGGATGGCGCATCTTGAAAAAATTGGCCAGTTCGCCATTCGCAATCCGTCTTAATCTTTTCCATCCTCAACCATCCTTGTTCCTATTTGCTTTATTATCACCTCGTTGGTATTGTTCTACCTTAGTAAACTATTATTTTGAGGCTTTCTTCAATTTCTCGAGTTGAAGTACAGAAAAGGGTAGGGAAAACTGTCACTTGGGTGTTTAAAAGGGCCTTTCAAAATATCTCGAACAGTCGCACCTAATGGCTGATTCATCCGATATTTTAAGGGGCTACTCAAGCAAAAAGTTAAGTAAAAGTCGTAAAAGGGATGTAGTGTTTCAACTGTAGATATATGAAAGGGGTACCATTTTCTATGGAAGGTATATGAAAGGATTACCTTTGCTGACAAAAATGGTATATAAAAGGGTAAGGGTTTGGACTACGGGGGGAGCCTCCCCGTATAAAAATTTGTTGAGTACCCCCTCCCTTAAGTTAAGACCCCCCCCCCCCCCCCTGTCCCCCCTGCTCTCGCAGGCTACCCGATACCTGAAGGCCCTAAGAGCCCCCATGTTTTTCTCCTCTGAATTCACTTAAGGCAACTTGAACAAAACAACAGAACAGAGAGCAGGTAGTCAAACTACTGGCAAAACAGTCAACACACTAGACGTCATCAGACACTGGTTATTTTAATTTCTTTTCATTTTCAAGTTATTATACATGTGTCAGTCTACTCGCCCCTTGCAAATGGTAGATCACATTAGTTTGAAACAACAGATTACAGAGCAGGTTGTTAAGGTAATTCCCTGGTAATAGAACCAAACATAGATTTCCGATGAAACTTGGTACACTTTTGTAACAAGTCAAGGAGATAATAAAAACGTGATAAAAAGAGGGGGTTACCGTGCTCGTTTCCACGCCACAATGCTGACGAGTGCGGTCATTTTGGCCCCTTTTGGCAAAAACCGTGCGCAGCAAATAAGCTCGATGTTTTTCAATGCAGCCGTGATATCGCACAGAGTTTGACTTTATTCCATTGTTTATTCACCGACGTTCCAGAAAAATGTCTTCGATTTCCTTTGTATTTACTTTACACTCCAAAGTAGATTCAAATTGGATATGCGCTGTGGGACCGTAGTGGCTCCCTCCGGAGAATTTAGTTAAATTGCCAAAAAACTGATCATAGATTTCTGCCCATCTTTTTCTTGTGTAATGTAGATACTGTTCTTATTAAAATTATGAAATAAAAAATGGGGGTCACCGTGCTTGTTTAGAAGAAAACGACCATTTATTTCCCAGCCAAGCTTTGTCTGAAAGAAATCCTGTAATGTTCTGTATGTGCGCGCGCGCGCTCGTACTCGCGCTAAATGACGCGTGGCGCGCGCAAATGACGCAATAAATTATGCGCAGTAAGGATGCGCAATGCAATTGCAGGGAATCACCTTAAGGGTCTTCTTATGCCAAGCTGTCAAGGTACTTCAGTCAGGCTACTCACAACCCCGCGCAAATGGCAGATCACCACAAAATCAGTTTAAAACAAACTTTATTTACTGACGCGATTCTGAGAAACATGGTCGACGAGGTACACGCTTTAGAAACTGAAAAAGATGTTCATGTCCAGTTTAATAAAGTTGTCGACTTATAAAGAGTTGTCCACCTTCGCCGTTTAGAAGCACATCAGTTATTGACTCATGGTTTGACTCTGGGAGTGAAAGGGTTAAAGAGTACTTCTTAGTAGAAGCACACTGGTAAAGCAAAATAGCCAGCATGAGTTATAATAACAACATAAATTAAGCTAGAAGAAAACACTCCAGACCAGTCAAACTCGGTTCTTCTGTAGATTCAATTATTTTCAGCTATGCCGTTTGATTTGGTATACTGATGTCTTTTAGGAATTCGATCATTTGTTTGGTTCAATTATCAGTCAGCCATGCATGGAGTAAACTAGAGGCAAGCGAATAAGTAATTAATTTTAAAGGTGACCACTAGTGAAGTATTTGCCTGTGATAGTGCTTATTGCTATCACAGATCCCCAAACGTTCCAATTCATCCCGTCGTGTTACTGATGAAACTGAATAAAATCGAAAAATACCACTCCGCTAACGGACGAAGACACCTCAAATTCTCCCGCTTAATTTGGTGCCTGATTTACAGTCAAATACAGTTGAAGCTCTCTATAACGGCCACCCTTGGGCAGAATTAACTGTACATTATAGAGTGGGTGGCCAGTATAGAGAGGTTTCAAGAAGAGAAAAGTGTATGGATCGGCGCACGGTTGGGACGAAAAATCCTGGTTGTTGTAGAGAGGTGGCCGTTATAGAGAGGTGGCCGTTATAGAGACGTGGCCGTTATAGAGAGGTGGCCGTTATAGAGAGGTGGCCGTTGTAGGGAGGTTTCAATAAGAGTAAAGTGTATGGATCAGCGCACGGTCGGGGTTAAAAATCCTGGCCGTTGTAGAGAGGTTTTCAATAAGAATAAAATGTATGGATCGATCGGCGCATGGTCGGGACGAAAAAAACTGGCCGTTGTAGAGAGGTCTCCGTATGCAGACAATTAATATTGCATGCAATCAAAATTTTACTACGTTATGAAATAGTGAAGCTCTTCTCTCTGGTCTGGTTGATCATGAATCTTGATTTGTTAGAATGGTGAATTATAAGGATGGTAGAACAGTGATAAGTCCGCCCAATTAGAGGATTAAACGGATACCTATAGGCCTCCCGCAGAGTGGACAATAGAAATGAGTTTCCCAAAGGGCGTTTGATTGTGTATACAGTTTTATATCAAGTTCTTTGAGCGGACACTCTCGTAAGAGCGAACAGCTCTACTTATGGCCACCTTTAAAAAAACCCGTTTGAACTCTAGCTCATACAAACTCTGTATTTACACATTCCCGTAAGCGGCCAGCTCTAGTTGTGGACACTTTTTCTGGCTTCCCGTGGGTGTCCGCTTATGGGAGCTTCGACTGTACTATTAACCCCTTAAATGACGATGAATTTTTCCCTAAATATAAAGATCTGGTCGAAATTTGTACGACTGTTTCAGCGCACTGTATGCACGAGGCTGAATATCGACGAAGAACTGATCAATTCAAAACTGACGTTTGTATTGCTTCTCAGCCATCAATTCTACGTCTTTATAATTAATTTGCCGATTTGAAAATGCATTCTCGTTCTCTTCGTACATTCAATCTAGCGTACTGAAAATTTAAAAATTATACTAAAATTAAGGGACCTGTTCTTCTCGTTTATGTAAATGTTATTGTTCAGTTTGGGTGACTATTGTGACGTCATCGACCAGGAATGAGAACAGAAGCTATTGATCCAGGTATTGTATGCATACTTTCCATTTAAAGTCCAATTACTGATTTAAAAAGCGTACCAAAACAATGAACCCCATGTCACGTAGGTGTTCACTGGGTACAGTGAAGGTTAACCCTTTCACTCAATAGTGCTAAGTTCCAAACTGAGAAAAAAATGTCGAATTTCCATTTGCAAAATTGTAAAAAACAAACAGTAACACGTGAAAGTACTGCTCAATAGCTTCATTTGAATGGTCACACGTTAGGGTTTCATCCACAGACTTAAAAGGTACAACCACATTTATTGACTCAAGGTTTGGCTCTGGGAGAGAAAGGGGTAAAACAGTTATCGAGGTTCTTACGTACAGATTCAGCTGAGTGGCAAATGAACTTGAAAATGATTTAATATACCGAAATGCGAATCCTATTTCCTGAGTAAAGATTAAGACCAAACTAACTTGCCTGCCTGACAGCAAGTTTGCTAATTGATGATAATAGCTTTGGTCTCACTTATCCCGAATGCCGATATATATAAGAGAGATTACCATTTTACCGCCTGCGCTTTCGTGAACAATCAAGACTAGAATATAAAATAAGCCTTCGGCTAGCCTCTCCACGAAGGCGTGTTGGAAAACACTCAAAAGCCTCTGATACGAAAGGTATATAGCTCTCAGTGGTCTTAGAAGTTTTCTGAAACATGTATACAGTCCGAACTCTCTCTTAACGGACACCTCTATAAGACGGACATCTCTGTAAGACGGACACTTGCTGTTGGTCCCTGTGCGCCATTTTTCAGTCATGTTACTGTATCTAAACTCTCTATAAGCGGACACCTCTCTTAGACCGACAGTTTGTGCATAATTAGAGAGAGTTCACTGTAGTTCTCAAGTTTTTCGAAGAATTACATCCTGTAAAAGGTTTCATATAAACTTTGAACTTTAGTTCAAACTCTCAAGTTAGAGTTCACACTGAATGTTCTACATGGATATATAATTTCCGGTCGCTACATCTTCAAAAAAACAAATTGATATAGGAATGAATTTGAAATGAAGTAGTCTGTCTTTTCCGTCACGAGCCGTCGTGTGACCAAACGAGAAAACAAAATATGGCAGCTACAGCGTTGTCTAGACGTAGGCGCGCGCATGTTATACGGCACGGCCATTTTCTTCGCACGCTCCTACTTCTCGTAATCTGTTTTCTTTTCCTTCTTTTTCTTGGACTATAGTAGATTTACGTCTGATCGACAGCAAATTATACAAACTGCAAGTCCTTCATTTTCAAAGTTTTATTTTTCATTCTGAACGAATCCGCGCGCTTTTCCGGCTAGCGCCGGGGACTAATGACTACAAATAAATATAAAAAGATACTTCGACGAAGAAACGACAAACAAAAGATACAAAATAGTTTAGACTTTGTGCTAACGCAAGATGGTAAATTTTAAGCTCGTTAAATGAAATAAGAAAGATGTTATATCAATTGTTTTCAAACTGAAATACAGTGGAATCTCGATTTGTCCAACCTCCAAGGGAAAAGAAAATTGGTTTGAGAAATCGGGAGTTCGAAATATCGGGGGTAAATTAAAATTACAGTGAAACAAATCCAAGGGAAACGACTTTGGTTCGAGTTTATCGGTATGTTCCGGAGAAATTGAGGGTTCGAGAAATCGGGATTCCACCGTAACATCTTAAATTTCCAGTTTAGACTTGATTAACTTCCATGACACATCGTTGAAACATCTAAGGTATTTCCTCTCTGTAATGGATTGTTTTTGTCAGTAAAAAACTAAAAAAAACCCTTTGAGAAACATGTTGTGAAACTGAAGTGCATTTGTTGCACATTTTTACCACCAGGGTCGAAGGAATCCTAGGAACTCGTTTCACTTTCTCAAAAATGAATCAAAACACAAACACAGACGCATAGAAGCGACCTTACCGTGGGAAAATAAAGCGTGCCTTTGTTATTTAAATGCTGTGTGTACCCCCGTGTGAAACCTATAACAATAGAGTGTCACTGGATTCGCAACCAGAAAAGCAAATGCCCTTTTATAAACACACGTGGAGCGAAATGCGTCTAAGCGCGGATCAAAGTTCCGTGAGAAAATAATTCGTCGCCAAGCGAAGGCCGGGCAGGGAGTTTAACTTCGGCGAGTTTAGAAAGCACGCGCAGAAGTGAGGTCGATTTATTGATCATGCACGCGTGTTCGTGGCGAATAATCATGATAATTCATGATAATTCGTTTTTTTGCGTCGCGGCACTCGCAATGTTTTACCGCTAATTAAACGAGCTGGAGGTTTGAAAGCGACCAGCCAATCAGCGCGAGCTTTCTCACACTCGTCACGCGTGAGTTATTCCTTCGAGGTTTTGTCGCAGGCGGTAGGCATGTGCCTATTCAGCGAGAACCAATCAGAATTAGACGTTCCCACGGTAGAAGCTATTGTCAAGTTAATATGATAGTCCTTAACTATTAAGGTTATTGTTTAAACGTTATGTTTCCACTAAAGTGTTTACAAATATTTGACAATGAAGTTACTGAGAATGCATTTACCGTTCGGGGGAGGTGGTTCTGTTGACATTAAATAACTTACGTGGCTTGAAGAAGCAAGCTATTCACTTTCAGACACCAGTCTTGCAACACACGCGCTTCGCTCACGGTTTCAAGTTAAAATTATGGCGTTTCAAGCACACGATGAAACCTCGGATTTTGTCAGCAAAATTCGCGTGGAACGTAGAAAGGTAAGGAATTTATTTATCTACCATCTTTTCGTCAAGAAATAGTGAAATGTCATTCGGATGTTCCAAGACAAATGAAACCATATATATTTTGCTGATGATGTTAAAAGTTTCAAAAGTGACACAAACGACTGTTCGTTCGAAGAAAATCAAACAAGTGAATTTTATTCTGTATGAAAATGCATTAGAACATTTCGAAGTTATGTTTAAAAAATCGTGTTGCACAGTGTAAAAGTATTTTGGCAAGATTCACGAACAAACTTAGTCATTGTTGTTAATGTTGTAAAAAGCAGTGGAGTAGCTTGCAAGAATTGCCAAATCAGCATTTTTCTAGATACAGGCCGGAACGTGTTTTTAACCTTGAATTCTATAACAAGCTAGATCCCAGGAAGTACTTCACCATGCTATAGACATAAATGTTTTTAAAACGCACGATCGACTATAGTAAATAATATTTACATCTCAATTTTTTTTCGTTTTTAGGCACAGAAACCGAGAATTGAAAAACTAAGACGTGACAGAATCAACTGTAGCTTGGACGAAATCAAACACTTGGTTCTGGAGGCTTTGAATAAAGATGTAAGTATCCACATTCCGGTAGATTTAAAGCTAAGACATTTAAAGTTGCGAGAATAAACAATTCATCAAAGTCTGTGTAAAAGCCTATTGGCTTATCAGGCCGGCGTTTAACTTCGGTTTCCATAGCATGAAGTGACTAGGAGTATCGCTACTCCCTGGATGGGATGCTAGTCCATCGTAGATAACCCCCAATATTTTTTGTCAGATATTGCCCTGACAGACCTGATCGGACAATGCGAGAATTAACATCTAAAGCATCAACATTTAATTTTAACTACAGTAGCTCTTCAATCTCGAAGTATTTTCATTAAAATTCTCGGCTCCGTTTGTGGTAAGATTCATACTTATTTTCTTCGGAGTTCAATTACTTACCTAAACCCTTTCTCGTGTTATTTAGATTTCTCGCTACTCAAAGATGGAAAAAGCCGATATTCTCGAGATGACAGTACAGTTTTTAAGGGGAACACAAGCTGGAAAAAGAATGCAAACAGGTCAGTAAAATAAACTATGTAGCTTCACTCTATAAGTCCGATCAGTTTTGGCAAAACTGAGTTAATAACTGGCTTGAATTTTAGTTTGCAAAATTGTCAAAAACAAACAGTACCACATAAAGGTACTGCTCAATAGCTTTCATTTGAATCGTCACACACTAGGGTTTCATCCACAGACTCCGGCAAAAGCTAGGTTTTACTCAAGGTTTGACTCTGGGAGTGACAGGCATAAGCTACTTTAATCAGGTTTAGATATTATCGCCGAATAATTTTTGAATTGCCAGATGCATTATTTTTTATACATTTTCTATAAATGCTAAACGATGACGTCTTGATAAAAGATCTTTTATCAAGACGTCATCATTTAGCATTTACCCGCCCACACCAAGCTACTGTTCATTGAGGGTTTACCATGCAGTTCCCATGTGATCGGTTTAAAATTACATCATCACGCAGTTGACGCGGACCGTGAATTGTTCAAAATATCATAGTTGGAAAGAGAAGGACGAAGTTAGTAAATGTGTCAAGTTTGAAACGAGTCGTGTGAAGTAAATATGAGAGTTACAGATTCTGAAATGTTTGCTATCTTATTTGTTTGTGTTGCCAAAGCAAACGCTTACCTTTTCAATTCAATTTGTCAATAATTTAAAAAGTCCCATGTGACCTGATACGCCCTCCTTGATCTACTTGAATGGTAGACACTTCTACTGATCGATGATTCTTTTGTAAATCTTGAATGGAAGAACATAACATAATACCAAAGGCAGGCATAACATTTAGCTTTTGAGAATAAAGGAATAGATTGGTTGATGGGAAATTGTCCGTTTTATGATTAAATTCTCTCTAATTTAACCCTTTCGCTCGCAGAATCAAGCATCAAGTCAATTATTATGTTTCTAACTTTTCAATCTATGGATGAAACCCAAAGTATAGTGTGTGACCATTCAAATGAAAGCTACTTAGCAGTACTTTCATGTGGTACTGTTTATTATGCTGTACAAGGTGGTTCTAACTTTTAAGTCTGTGGATGAAACCCTAGTGTGTGACCATTCAAATGAAAGCTATTGAGCAGTACTTTCATGTGGTACTGTTTATTATGCTGTAAAAGGTGGTTCTAACTTTTAAGTCTGTGGATGAAACCCTAGTGTGTGACCATGAAAGCCGATTGAGGAGTGCTTTCATGTGGTACTGTTTGTTTCTCCATATCTTGCAAAATGAAATTTGGGATTTTTTTTCTAAAATAATCATTTTATTTTCTAGGGATTAGATCACGAGTTGAACACACTGCCGCAGAGCTCAAAGACACTTCGTATCAAGAAAGGCATTTAACCGCAGCTCCGCAGATCCCTTGCCAGCTGACACAAGACCGGCAACTTCTGATGGGCATGCCCGCTGATGTGAAACCCATTCCCATGCTGTCACCCTTCGTCCCAGCCTCCATGGTTGCCATGGCACCCCAACCGACCATCGTATGGCTTCCTTATCCATCACCGCCTCCGTCACCAACAGAGCAAACAAATGAAGTCGCTGACTCAGCGATTAAACAATGCGACTCCTCACGCACCGGAAACGAGAACGGCTTCCCTCGAAAAATTGCCCAAGCACGTCGGTGACGTCACCTAGCAACGCAATGACGTCACCTAGCAACACAATGTTGCCAGTTTGGAGGCCCTGGTGACCAGCGAGAGACCAAGAAAGAACAATTTTGAGAATTATTTCCAAAGACAAATGTACTCAAAAGAGTCAATAGTTTCAGGACATTTTATAAGTAAATGTTAATGTTCAAAGAGAAAGAATTAGACGTTTCGATGCCTTCATTGAATATAAATTTTCCACAACGTTTTACAATAAATTACAATATTATTCATATTGGAGTCTTATATGATCCCTGGAAAGGGGAGGGGGGGGGGGGGGGATTGAAAAAGGTTTGGGTGGGGGTGCTCCGTTTGGGTCAAGGATCCCCTACCTCGTATCAGACCAAAAATTAAATTTGCTAGGCTAGAAAAGGAAGTAGCAAGTAACCGTGAACAATAATCCTGCTGGTATATTGTTGGATCATCAATTTTTATATTTAACAGGTTTTCTGCACATTACTACATAATTCATAGGGAAAATAAGTAAAGGAATTTTCAAACATTAAAATTAATAAAAGCAGAAAAGTATACCCATCCAAGGACACCATCTCAGACTAAAAGGTCAAAATTGGAACCCTTGGAATTTAAATCGAGGAGAGAGAACCTGGGATCGAGTTTCAGGGTCAGCATTGAACTATATTTTAATTTGAAAGAATACTGTAATAGCGATCGATTGATCGTGGAACCGCCATCTTGGATTATTTGGCGAGCGAAATCTGGGGAGAGGACAAAACTCCCCAGGGGGCGGCTCCACGATCGATCGTGACCGTCGCGACGATTTCAGCGCAAAAAATAGAGGGACTGTGAACAGTCTACATTTTTGCCATAAATTGTGTTAATCACTGTCAATGTTCTGTCAAATGCTTGAGAAGAAGAAAAAGTATTTTAAGTTTGGATTTAAAATTGTTTACGGAATTGGAATTTGAGATGTAGATAGCAGAGGCCATCAACCTTCACTAGGTTACAAAACATTTTTTTTCTCTTAAATTACTGCTCTCCCCAGTCCCACTCTCCGTTTTCACACTCGATCCAGACCTTTCGTTCGAAGACCGCGCGCATTCGTATGACAGACCAACGCAAAAAATAAATACGACTGTTTTGCAGTCCAACCTTCACAGCTGTCTACTTCCGAGGGTTTCAAAAAGTGGTTTGAGAGTCGATCGATTTACTGTTTCTAACGGACAAACGCGTAGTTAATTCTAAAACAATTCTAGAAGTTATTGTCGAATGACGAAAACAGAGATGGAAATGGCGGCTAGCAGTTACGAAGGGAACCAATCAGATTGTCGGAAGTGAAACTGTGCACGTCTCAATCGAACATGTTAAAAATGTATGTTGTTTTTCGGCAAAGAGTGAATATTTCTACCAGATAAACATTTTTGTTTTCATCGTATTTTATCGTCTCGTAAATGAAAATATTATGGTTCGAAGATTTGCGTGCATTTTTATCTGGCGTCTACAATTCTAAATTCGCGACGCACAACAGCCAGTGGTAAAATAATAATAACAAAAGCCACGACGGGGGGCGGACGCTATGTATAGCCGGCCCTCGATTCCTGAAAACAGCAAAATTGTAACAATCTGACGAGAAGAAACATTCATCAATGCAGAGGTTTATAACACTGAGTAAAAACAAGCGCAAAATAAACAAGTTGAATTTCTCCCCCACGAAGATATGAGATTATAGCATGGAGCGAGGTTTTCAGGGAACTATTTCAGTACTGACATGATAACATGAAAAACACCAGGGGGCACTCATCGAAATTTGTGGTGGGGGTTTGCCGCCTTCTTCTTTAAACCCTTGTCCGTTTTCAGACCAAAATATGCGATTTTCCCTGCACAATTTCACACCTCTCCCTTTTCAAGCCAAAATGGCCAAAATCTATGCCCTATTTCAGGAAAAATATGCCCAATAGATAGAAAGATAGACAACCTTTATTTAAACACGATTAGTTATAAAAGCTGACAGCTTGTGGGGTCGTGTATTTTAAAAACTACAAACTATCTGAGATAACGATTTATTAAGAATTAATCAATCTAAAATTGTTAAAACTGCATACTATTTAGGATAGAAATGTTGCTAATAATACACTAAAAACTCTAAAATTAACTCTACAATCTACATCGCTAAAAATATGATAAAAAAATATAAAACCAAAATGGACAAAATCAAAATCAAAATCAACAATACCCGTTTTTTAATTTCAGACCAAAACAGCTCAAAAACCATATCCTTTGGGACGGCACATACCTATATAGCCTATATAGCTTATATAGGTAGTACCCCCTCCCCCCGGGGCTATTTCAGTACATGATAACATGAAAAACATCGCATGTAATGGCCCCGGGGGATGACGGGGATGATCGCTGGAAATGTTGAAAAGAAACCCTAAAAGGTACCAAAATCTCGTTTTGTGGGTGTGGCTCAAATTCATTTTCACCCCTAAGAGGTACCAATTCTAAGACAAAACTAGTCCCTGTTATATATTTTTTCCAGCTTAATACCCTGAAAGGTACCGGAATAACTCTAACGGCAGTCATTTTAGATTTTAACACCCTAAGCGGTACCAAACCACGAATTTTAACCCTAAAAGGTACTGCGATCACCCCCGTCACTTTTATATGGGAGTCCCCCCCCCCCGGGTAATGGCCATACCGCGGAGTTCGTGTAGTCGTGTAGTAGAGTGCTATCTGCAGTTTATAGTTTCCTATGAAAAACATTCACGATTATATTGATTTGTATTGTCTACAACTGTCTCTGTTCGTATCTTGTCTAGTGGAATGTGGAATGAAACAGTACCGAGTTATCTATGGTGCGGTATCAAGCTTGGTATACAGGTTTTTGACGCAGACAAAAAGAATGAAAATTCATGCATGACCTGTCAGCCTTGCGTTGGCACAGCTAGCTACAGCTGTGCGGAAGGAAAATATTTACGACTCAAGGGGATGAAAATTTGAGCGATTTATTTTCTATAAACTATCATTGCATGGTGATTGTATTGCATGAAAGGAACCCTGAAATTGTACACAATTTGCGTTCAGTTCGTCTCGCTTCAATTGTAGCCACACGCGAATCTGGTCACTACTAGTTACAACTGGTAAGTAATTCTGTACAATTCGCTGTAATTTATTACAATCGAATCTCTCTGAGCGGTCGACACTCTCGTACGCGGACAGCTCTACTTACGGCCGCCTTGACAAAACCCCGTTTGAACTCTAGCTCATACAAACTCTGTATTTACACATTCCCGTAAGCGTCCAGCTCCAGTTGCGGACACTTTTTCTGCTTCCCGAGGGTATTTGCTTAGGGGAGCTTCGACTGTAGTTTCCATTTGAACCAAGAAAACGCCAAATATAAAGTAAAGTAAATTAAGTAAAGCGTTTTCGGAGTCTAGAGGCTCTGGTTTTCGCAGCAAGAAGTGGCTAAGAGTATTGGTACTCCCCTGGATGGGTTGCTAGCCACCTTACAAAATGCTGAGGGTTATAGGTGTCCATTTATATTCCTGGGCCGGGTTGTTCTAAGGACGATTAAGCTAATCAGTTTTGAAAATTTTCAGTGAGAATTTCTGTTGATATTTTTTGTTGTTCAGCTTTGACTTTGAGTAATCTCAAACTCTGCGAAAATTAGCAGTGAAAACCACTTTTATACAAGAGAAATTAAACCCTCGATGCCGGACTTTGATCCAGGATTAGCGTTAACCGGCTTTCGAACAACCGGGCCCTGGGTGGAGAGAGGCATTGTGAGAGTACAGTGTCTTGCAGCCCAAGGATAGGCTCGATTTCCGCCGCTTTCTCGAGTCCGGTCTTCTTTCCTCCCCGAGAAGAGGCTTTCGGGGGATGAGCGTGGGCTCATTTTCCCGAACAGCGGCTGGAAATCGAGCCAAACCCAAGGACTGATAAACAAAATGCGGTTTGTCTCGATTGCAACCACACGCGACACTGGTCAGTCCACTTCTAAATAATTCGCTGTAATTAGATTCCATTTGAACCAAGAAAACGTCATATGTCTATCAGGATTTAAAACTAGCCCAAATGTCATTCGGTCGCTAAACAATTTTTGTTTAAAACTAACTGAAGAACGAAAAACTCTCAAGTATAGGTGCTTTGATTATAAACGGAAAGGCGGCATGCGCATATTCTTTATTAGTAGAAATGTACTCACTATCTATCAGAATGCTTTAATCTGATTGGCTACGCTACTAACGTACTCCTCGACATTTGTGGTGGGGAAAAATCTGCATCGAGTACCACTAAAACACCCAATTTGAGACCAAAATGTTCAAAATCTATATACCCGTTTTCAGACCAAATTGGCTCAAAAACCATACCCTTTGGGGCGGCACATACCTATATACCTATAAAGCTTATATAGGGAGTACCCCCCCGGAAACAACTGTAAAGCTTGGTTTTCACTAGCGACGCAAGCACAAGCGCAAGCAACATACGCAGACGCAGTAACGTGTTGATTTGTCCTAAACAAAAGGCACTGATAATCAACGCATTACTGCGTCTGCGTATATTGCTTGCGCTTGTGCTTGCGTCGCTAGTGAAAACCAAGCTTAAACAACTGAATGGACAATGATACCTGCGCACAAAGCTGCCCATTGACAGTTGAACCCACCCGTAATTTTCCTAAATTCTACAGAAGCGCGAAGGCCAAATACAGCCTACAGCCTCATCAGTTATATATATCACGCGATGGAATCTCGAGTTCATCTTAGACGCCTAAATATATATTATTTATCTACTGTTATCTCTCTCGAAGTGCCTTGCTTGATACCAATACGTATAAGCTGAGTTTCTGAACTAACTTTTAATTCCCATTGGAAATTTCTTCCAATTTTAATTGACTTAAAGGTCTTTAAGCTCCGTTTTTTAAAGTTCAGTACTTTCCCGACAAAATTCCACCATTTCAAAGCCAAGTTCACGTTAAAATTCAACATTTTTCAGTCGTACTCCTTGTGGATGTGCTGTCTCGCATTTCTTTGACTACATCTTGGGCGGTCGTTCCTTCTTTCACAAAATAACTGAACATGTAGCGCAATATTGCGCAAATGCTTTTTTTTGAAGTCGCTAAATACCTCTGGCTTCGATAGCCAATCAAGGTGCATTCTACATGTGCTGAAACTGTCAAAGATTTCCGTCTCGGAAAGGCAGAAATATATACAACATGAGGTAACTCACATGGCATCAGATGATATATTATATTACTGCATGGGTAAGGAAATTTTCTCGATAAGGATAAATAAACAATAACCGCCATTTGGTGAGGAAATATGCTCGGATATTTGTCCGCGGACATTATCTGTTCCGAGAAGCGAACAGTTTTCCGAGAGCGAAGCTTGAGAAAAACTGTGAGCTTCGAGGAACAGATAATGGTACTTAATGTCCGAGCATATTTTTGAAGTCAAATGGAGGCTATTGTAGTTATTATCCTTCAAATATTTTTTTCACAAAACCGCTAGCTCTGTTTGCCGTGGAAGATCTCGGCCAAGCTGTTAAACATAAAAATAATTATGTTAGCGTTAAAAAATATTGCTAGTGTGTTCAAAACATCCTGTCCTTGAGAAAAACTGTGAGCTTCGAGGAACAGATAATGGTACTTAATGTCCGAGCATATTTTTGAAGTCAAATGGAGGCTATTGTAGTTATTATCCTTCAAATATTTTTTCACAAAACCGCTAGCTCTGTTTGCCGTGGAAGATCTCGGCCAAGCTGTTAAACATAAAATAATTATGTTAGGGTTAAAAATATTGCTAGTGTGTTCAAAACATCCTGTCCTATATTGTAGTTATTATCCTTCAAATATTTTTTTCACAAAACCGCTAGCTCTGTTTGCCGTGGAAGATCTCGGCCAAGCTGTTAAACATAAAAATAATTATGTTAGCGTTAAAAAATATTGCTAGTGTGTTCAAAACATCCTGTCCTATACAATTTAACAATTTATTTTGAACGAAAAAAAAAAGCCAGGTTAAAATCTCACCTTTTTCGTCGGGCATTTTTATCATAGCTTTTTATTGTAATTTTATCTTTTAATTGTAATTTTAATGGCTTTGTTATGCGCATTTGAACATTTTTATGGAATTTGCGCAATATAAATGTTATTATTATTATTACAATTGAACGTTCGGACGCAAAACGCAAATTTTGAAAACTGGGGAATATCACTTGGGGAATATCACCAGATATTCCCCAGTTTTGTCTGCGTCACGTGACGTGTTTAGACCAATCGCGCGCGAGAAAAATATTTGATGGATTATAACCTCTGATATTTTCTTTTATAAAGATCTTTTTTGTCATAATAAACTATTTATGCTATGCTACTCTTTGAAATTGCGTTTCACTATTTCATAACAAACAATATGATCACAGCCCTCTAAAATCCATACTCTATTTCAGATTTGAAGTACATGCAATCTTTGATTAGGCGCTTTAATTATCTAATCAATTGACTTTTTTGTTACTCAAGTTTTCTTTCTCGCTTTCTCGTTTTACGTATAGCATAGTACAGGGGGGCTAGCAGCGAGGCCTGGGACCTAGTATATATGATTGCACATTTAAGAAATTTGGCCGAGCGAGACTAAGTACTGGTTTGTTTAAAATAAACATGGCGGACATGGCGTGCGTTTGTGTTCGTTCAGAAATATTTTGGCGATTCCACGTTAAAACATCTATGGGAACGATTCGGTCGCTGTTTAACTGAACTTTGGTCATTGTGGGACACCATGGATGAAAATTCCACAGCAAACTCCCGTAGAGGTACGTTTCTCGAATGATTGACAGATTTCTTTACTTGTGCGATCATGTATAGCGGAAAAGCGGCAAGATCAAAGGGCGCTGCCTGCCCCCCTGGCATAGTATCAAGGGAGATAAACAACCGAATCACACTCAATTTTAGGCGAAATGATACCCGATGTAAGACCAAAGTCTGAGACAGAATCAGTAACCGGCCCATTTCTTGCTAACCTGCGAATACATCCGCCCCGCTGGCAGCGTCCCGCCAGAAACTGGTCGTCTGTGATTTACAGCCAGAAATTCCATACTGATAACGTAAATCCGTCCAGAATCCGGTCAGGAGCGCTGATTCGTAGGCCTATTTCATGCACAGACTAAAACTCATTATAAGCCATAGCAAGAGATCGAAAGAGAGGCTGATCTAAGAGAAGGATTCCCCGTACCCCGTGATAATGTTTTGAAATCTATTTAACAATTATGGCCTGGCAAAACGAGGACACATATTTCCGGAAACATTAGTAGCGCGCGTATGTTTCCCAGTTTTGCCATACGCGAAACATTGTTTCCGGCTACAATATTTTTTTCCGAGAAGCAAAATATGTTTCTGCAGCAAGGCAGAAAAACATTCCGTGTTTCCGCGTCGATGGAAACCATGTTTTCCGATGTTTCCCAGTTTAGCCGCGACCGGAAACATTTGTTTCCTAGAATCCAACGCACGCAGGGTTTCCCGCCAAAGAGAAGACAGATGTCAGAATTGTTGAAGGAGAAAACTGTGTGTGTGTATGAGCGAAACTTCTGTTCGTGTTTCCTACCAGTTTTGCCGCCCAGGAAACAGGAGCCGTTAATAACGGATGTGGACCGGCTTTGATTCAGACGCCGAACTTCACATGAGCCGAAACCGATGCATGAATTATATATTAATGTATTTTCCAATATGACAGCAATTTTCACCTATTAAATTAAGTTCGGCTGAATTAAGCTCGGCGTCTGATTCAATTCAGTCGATCTAAATTAATTTGGGTCGGCCTAAATTCGAATTCGATTCGGCTCATGTGAAGTACGGCGTCTGAACTGAGCCTCAGGTACATGCTTTCACCGGATACAACGACAAAATTAACTGGCTGTAACACCACAATGAACTACAGCGCACACATACTGACATACACAGCTTAAAGGAAGCCCGGAGGAAGACGTGTTTTGCAATACAAAACGCATTTACGCAATTCCAGAATTTCTGTGGCAACTTCTAACTCTTATGACATAAGGTTACGAAGGTTACTAAACTGGCACAGATGTTGTTTTTGAATAATGCCTTATTTAAACGACTTCGGGTATCAGTGTATGTAGCGCCTGTTTTGTTATCAACACAGCTAGTCTCAATCTTGATTGAAACAATTATTGTTGCCCGCTTCCATTCTTCGGCAAGTTAATAAGGTAAGCAATAGCCCTTATAACCCATCAAATATTTTTCTTATTTAGCCTCATTTAGCCTATTTCATCATTCGTGTTTATCTTAGATTTTAATGTATAGTTCAATTTGATTATATGTCTTATTCTGTATTTTGCACGTTCACGTTTAAACAAGTCTCGAACTCATCCGTGATATGTGGTTAAATAAATTACTACTACTACTCGCGCGCGATTGGTCTAAACACGTCACGTGACGCAGCCAAAACTGGCGAATATCCGAAGATATTCCCAAGTGATATTCCCCAATTTTCAAACTTTGCGTTTTACGTTCGCAAGTTCAGTTTGCGTCTCAAATAGTATTTTTAAATTGAATAGAACTGATTGTTTTGAACAGACTATAAATATTTTTGAACGCCAACATAATTATTTTGATGTTTAACTTATAACAGCTTGGCTAACGTTCCCCAACAGAGAGGCCTTGTGAAAAAAATAATTAACAGTACAATAGCCTCCATTTGGCTTCAATATTTTTTATATAGTTCCTTTAACGAAATAATAGCAGGATTCATATTAGACAACATTTTCAAGCAAGCAACCGTGGACGACAATCCTGCTGGATCAACAAGTGATCTAATCGGCTAAAACAAGTGAAAATATACTGTAGAAGCAGAGACCGATACAACGTAGATTTTTAAGTTTTTTAAGTACTATATATTTCGACTGGCCAAACCAGACTTCTTCAGGTACAATGAGGAAATTTTACATTGATATACGTGTTATATAGCAGCTACTAACAGTTTTTGCGTAATAACGGAAATACGTCAGAGAGATAACATAGATTGACAGTAAAACAATAGAATAAAAAAATGTAGGGAAACTAAAGATCTAATATCTTTCTTCGCGGATGTTAAGGCCATGGGGTTCAAGTGTTCTAGCTTTTGAGATTAAAAAAGCTTCCCTGGCCTTACGTATTGAGTCTCTGTTAGAAAATATTTTTTCAATGGGGATTAATTGCATGTCGTTAGCAGTGTGAAAACCGTCTTAAACGGGAAACTCGTCTGATATGAATCCGGTGAAGGAGGAGTTCCCGTCTCAAATGTATTCGTCCATTTTCCCGTCTAAAACGACGAGAAAATCAGACAGAAAACTCGTCTTAGATGGAAAACCGTCTTAAATTCACATTAGACGTGAAAATCAGGACGGGTTTCTTGTTTGCTTCACACTGGAACTGGAAATTCAGCAATTGCTTCTGGGATAGAAATGTAACTTGGCCTCATACTCGTCCTAGTCTCCGACGGCTCTAGGTCATTTACCATATTGGCTATGCCTTAAATGGATAGCCCAAAATAAGATCAGCCAACTTTAGCACCCCAGCTGGCCTATAATAGCACTGATTAGCCCGAGAATAGCGCTGATTAGTCCCGTGAATAGCGGGATGGACCATTTTTTCTGAGCTCGAATTTTTTTTTCCGTCTATAGTTTGTGCAATAATTTTTTTTTCACCTGTTGCTTGTGAGCGAGTGAGTGAGTGAACTCGCTTTGCACGATTTTTTTTTCTCTATTTTTGCTGTGCAGGAATTTTTTTTTGGTAATTGCCCAACCCCCCCCCCCCCCCCCCCCCCTCCTCCCAAAATAAAATGGTCCATCCCTAACTAGCGCGATGCTTGCTAACTTTGCTAATAAAACTCAAGTGTTACTTCAAGAGCACCCAGTTGACACTAGCTATGCCGGATTCAATTGATCAATATGTCTCAGGTGGAGCAGGGATAAGTGGTGAGAACATTCGCCTTGAGCTCCCACCAATGTGGCCCGGGTTCGTCATATGTGGGTTGAGTTTGTTTTTGGTTCATATCCTTGCTCTGAGGGTTTTTCTCCGGGTTCTCCGGTTTTCCTCCCTCCTCAAAAACCAACACTAAATTCCAATTCGATCTGGGATCCGAGGGCCACAGGTTTGTCAGTCGCAAGACTGTTAAGTGATATCCTCGTTAAACAAAGTCGATTTATTATTTGTATTTTATTTTGTCTATTTGGATGGTTAACCCAGCTGGTTGAATTGCTGGGGGTATTTTGAAACTGAAGTCGTGGCTTGCATGAAAATTCCCATAATAGTCCACCCGAGACACAAATATCAGAAGTTTATAATTAGAAGGTTCTTATCAGTCGATAACAGTGTTATGGGCCCGGTTGTTCTAAGGACGATTAAGCTAAAGCCTGGTTTTCACCAGCGACGCAAGCATAAGGGCAAGCACAAGAGTTCTGCGCAAGTGAAAACAAACGTAAGCGCAAAACAATCAGTTATATTAGAAGTTTAAGCATTTAAACTGGGGTTAATGAGCTCTGCGGTCTACGTCAAAACCATTGTTGGCCTGTCACTGGCTCTGTTATCTCGCGGCGGTTAGTCATTGAGCAATAGACTGGGAGGTCAATGTCTAGCAGAAAGTAATTGTTGTCTGGAAACATATGACAAAGCTCCCAGTGATTTTCCACTCATGCTCTCATGTGATATCAGCGTGCTTCGCCCCTCCCCCAACTCTGTCCCAATCCTCACTTAGTAAAATCCCTTTGATATCTGACCCCGTCACAATTGTGAGCTACTCTTCAAGCTGTTGGTTGTTCTCTGCTTTTGTCGCGCATAAAAGATGCCCAAACAACGCAAATTTAGCGACGACCGTGCTACAGGAGTCCTACAGCGACCGCCAATCCAACCGTACCCGATCGTCTAATCTCTGGTGCCAGTTCCTTTCAGTCTTTGCAGTCCGACGGTCTTTGCTGTCTCAACCAAACCGCTCCGCGTCGTAACTTGGTCAGGGCGACTCTCCGACCGCTAACGCTTCGCCACTAGTGCCTGACCAGTTGTCTGCAACGATAGCTTCTATGACTGCTATATACTGACTGTGGAAGAAAGGCTGGTTAACATGTCTAATCCTGGCTAATCTCATGGACCGATCAACAAGCGGAAATGGATCAAGTTCCGCCAGCACTACCAGGCGCGCGTCAAATCTACGTCCCAGTCCACACCGAGCCAGTCGTTCCCACTCCTCCTCCAGCGCAGTTAAAATGGCGAACAGCGATAAACTTGACAATCCGAAAGACGACCAACTACAGGCTCTCGTCGCTGGCTAGTCACCTCACCAATAGTCAGATAGCAGCCATCACAAACGGTGAGTACGTGGACCTTGCTAGTCTTCCCCCTTTTTTTTTTTTTTTCAACCCTCTAACGCGATCGTGTTAATTCTAACCTACAACATAAACAGCTGGCAACGGACCCGGTGATACTCGACCTGTTGGGTTATTTTGCCCTCCGTGGTGAAAATTTTGACCTCCCTGGTCCTTGCTGATTATATAAACAATCCCTGGTCAATTTTATTTCTCCCTGGTGTAGGATTCAGTTTCCCTGGTGAGGCGTGTATCCCTGCCAAAAAAAAAAAAAAAAAAAATCACGAGAGTTTGTTTCCGAATCCCGTTCTTGTTTCCTTCGTTATAGAGATCGATGGGCTGACTGTAGTCTAATTAGCTCCCATACCACTCCGGTTACTAGGATTTTGTTTGTTTCAAACGTCAGTTATTTAAGTCATGTTTGACCACAACTACAACTGAACTGCATTCTATTTTAAAAATATTTCAACATTTCTTGTTCAATATGGGATCCTGGCATTTGCCAAAATTTAAGCGCCCAGAATGCCCCAGATTGCATCTTGGAGTACTTAACTTATCAAATATTTTGGACCCCCCCCCCCCCCAAAAAAAGGCGTGCTTTCAGAATGTCTCTCATAAATTGTCTCTAGTATCGACTCTAGTATCTTTCTACGCCCCCACCCCCCCCCCCCCTCTTCCCAAAGTCACCAGCATCGATCGATGGCTCCATGCTTTTGCCATAATTATACTCAGACTTCGGTTTTTCCAGTTTATCCACCCGTCCCATGGGGGAACAGGATGTCCAGACACGTTTACTGGCCTCCCTAAGTCTATTCTTTGTCAGTCCTGCAGTGTAGTTCAAATATTTGTCCCCTTCCACTCCTATTAATATCCCTAAGTTTTCCTCCTACCTGTATGATCATCCTCACCGTGCAATCATTGACACCCTCCTTTCTGGTCTCACCAAAGCGATTTGAAGCTTTTTATTTTTATTTATTATTATTATTATTATTATTATTATTATTATTTTTTCAATTTTAAATTTCTTAAATTGGGTTCCAGGGTCTCCAGGTCCCCAAATAATACTCTACCCTCCTTTCTGCCTGGGTCAATCCCTCCATCACCAGCAAAACATTTGAAAAGAGAGCCAAAAGGGGTCACACGGCTGCCCCTTCCACTTCCACTCCCTTCCCAACACGCAGTTTTTTATCCCATTGGGGTTGTCCAAAAGAAACACTCAACATCTTGGCATACTATTTTTCACCCCTCATATCATAAACATCACTCCACAAGACCAACGCTAATATAACCCAACTGCCAATCCCTGTCCCAATGACATCACCTTTATCCCCAACATTGAATCTCCCAACCATATGTTTGTTACCATTTAAGCAATCCAAAATTGACCCCCTTCACAAAGGTTGTAACTTGACCATAGCAAGGTCCACTAACTCTGTCTGTTCTGTGATGGCTATGAGAGACTACCCGCTACAACACAAACCAGCTGCTACAGGCCCGTTGTTTTACCTTCACCAATGGCAAGTTGCTATCCTGTGCCTCTCCTATCGAGGAGCTCCGTTCTACACTGCAACATTGTGGCCTACCTGCTGAACACTATTACACACACAGCTTCCGTATTGGTGCAGCTACACTGTACCACCGCAGCTGCAGCAAGTCAGTTCATTCATGGTGGATAAAGGTATTGTGCCATTGGAGCTCAGACTGCTATGAATGCTACATACGAACTCTTCAAGAAACACTACTAGCCTTCCCTAAGAAACAAACAATGGTCCATTCTAGTATTGTAATTTAGGCCTGCTATAAGATCTGCTTCAACCTTTTCAGCCCCAAGTTCAACAGACAAATTCTCCCCACTGGCCTCCTCCCACTTGCTGCGGCACTTGTTGGTAGAAATAGGCGTTCACATTCCAACCACGATTATCTTTTATATTCCCTTTCTTATGGCCTGATCTCCCACCATGCACTGTCCTTACAAGAACAATATTACTGATTAGATGTCTTTACATATTTGGGGCTTAAAAGGTTATTTGTTCCAGCTTAATTAGTACTCTATTGTTTAATTAATTAAGTGTGGTGTGGGTTCACACATTTGTGGCAGGGACGTGCACCCGTAGGCCGCACTTCGCCCCACAGCAAGTGCTATGGCCATGGAAATAGGTCCGGTTTTCCAGGATGGTACCATCGTACCATCTGACCTATTCTCCTCCCAGAAGGGCACCCCTCTTCTGGTCCGGCCTATGTTACACTCTAACATAGGTTCCCCTAGAGACACTGCTACTCTAGGGGATCTCCCCTAGAGACACCGCTACTCTAGGGGAGACAGGCTCTGCCTTCCCTGCCACCCAAATAATTAATAATTATTGAAAATGTCATACAGGAATAACAGAAAACTATTGTCGGTGAAAGACCTCCCACTATCTTCTACACATACATGTAGAGGTCTGCTTTTCCTGTTTACTTTTACTGTGGGGTAATTGTGTTCCCCCCTCCCCCTTTTCCAGGATAGCAGTGGGTTCACACAATTGTGGCAGGGAAGTGCACCCGTAGGCCGCACTTCACCCCACAGTGAGTGCTATGGCCATGGAAATAGGTCCGGATTTCCAGGATGGTACCATCGTACCATCTGACCTATTGTCCTCCCAGAAGGGCACCCCTCTTCTGGTCCGGCCTATGTTACACTCTAACATAGGTTCCCCTAGAGACACCGCTACTCTAGGGGATCTCCCCTGGAGACACCGCTACTCTAGGGGAGACAGGCTCTGTCTTCCCTGCCACCCACATTTTGCCACCATAATCAGTATCTCTCTTTGGTCTCTTGTGTCTACCCAGCACCGGGGTGGGTGGGGACTAGCATCGGCTCCCCTTAAGCGCAGCTTTGCTCCTTCCTCGTATGTGTGGGGTTTTTAAACCCCTTGAAGTACGGAACAGCAGAGTCTCATTAATTAGAAGTTTAAGCATTTAAACTGGGGTTAATGAGCTCTGCGGTCTACGTCAAAACCATTGTTGGCCTGTCACTGGCTCTGTTATCTCGCGGCGGTTAGTCATTGAGCAATAGACTGGGAGGTCAATGTCTAGCAGAAAGTAATTGTTGTCTGGAAACATATGACAAAGCTCCCAGTGATTTTCCACTCATGCTCTCATGTGATATCAGCGTGCTTCGCCCCTCCCCCAACTCTGTCCCAATCCTCACTTAGTAAAATCCCTTTGATATCTGACCCCGTCACAATTGTGAGCTACTCTTCAAGCTGTTGGTTGTTCTCTGCTTTCCCACCCTCCCTCCCTATATTGGAAGCTTTGTCATCTGCCATGTTCTAAACGTTTAGTTGTAATTGCACTTCATCAGAAAGCAGATGGCTTTCGCTCGAATGACTTGTTTACCTTCCTTGATGTTGTTGTTGTTATTTATGTTGTTAGTAAATCATAGCTGCATAGTGAATAAAGGTTATTTGGTGGCAGGGAAGTGCACCCGTAGGCCGCACTTCACCCCACAGTGAGTGCTATGGCCATGGAAATAGGTCCGGATTTCCAGGATGGTACCATCGTACCATCTGACCTATTGTCCTCCCAGAAGGGCACCCCTCTTCTGGTCCGGCCTATGTTACACTCTAACATAGGTTCCCCTAGAGACACCGCTACTCTAGGGGATCTCCCCTGGAGACACCGCTACTCTAGGGGAGACAGGCTCTGTCTTCCCTGCCACCCACATTTTGCCACCATAATCAGTATCTCTCTTTGGTCTCTTGTGTCTACCCAGCACCGGGGTGGGTGGGGACTAGCATCGGCTCCCCTTAAGCGCAGCTTTGCTCCTTCCTCGTATGTGTGGGGTTTTTAAACCCCTTGAAGTACGGAACAGCAGAGTCTCATTAATTAAATTTAGCAATTTAGTTGAGACGAAAACTGAACTTGCGAACGCAAAACGCAAATTTTGAAAACTGGGGAATATTTAACAATTATTCACCGAAGTTAATAGTGGAGGATATTTACCGAGCCGCGAAGCTATTCACGTCACCTCCGAGCTAGCCAATCGGAACGCGCGAAAAGCACTCGTATTCACTGGTATTCACGTCACCTCCGAGCTAGCCAATCGGAACGCGCGAAAAGCACTCGTATTCACTGGTTTGGTATATACTAACATCGGATATTCCCCAGTTTTGGCTGCGTCACGTGACGTGGTTAGACCAATCACGCGCGAGAAAAATATTTGATGCATTATAATGTTTATATATATTGAAAGTATTCCTGTCATATTTCCTACAGTTACTAAATGGAGCAGTCGCCAGTCTCGTATCTATAAATTTAATTTTGAGGATAACGCCGAGATAATCAAACGATCTTGTCACATTTTACAACAACTGTTTCTTAGAATTTGTATTATGCGTTTGTCCTTTTACAGGAAGATTACAACTTGGTTCAGTTACCGAAGTTTCAATTCACAATCCATTGGCACATTCCAAACGTTTGTTCATTGAGAAAAATGTAAGTATTCAACGGTATTTTGATATATTTATAATTTTGTCCGACAAAGAGCTCAGGCGGGTTCAAATCTCGTCTGCAGTTTACGGTCATATTTCTTTATTTCTTTAATATTTATTTATTTGTGAGTTGGGGGATGGCGCTAACTTTTAAATCTGATGGCGAGGGTTCGAATCCGCCTGGGTACTTTTTCCCTTTTTTTTTGGTTCAGAATACAGAATAATTTCTCCAAGCTTAGCATGTGTTTATCGAATTTATATGGGGAGGTGACTTTGCCGGGACATAAGTGAATATAATAGAATCGAATCTTTATTTATAACACATGGTATACAGAAACATCCGTAAAGCTAAAAATAAGTTTAAAAAAATGCTAACATATTGTGCGGGGAATTTGGGGCAAAAACAAAACAGGCTTTAAGAAATCCGGTATTAAAATAACATAGCAAAACCACGGCGGCTGTCGATTCTCCTTCCCTCCAAAAAAAGATCGTGAACAGGAAAGGCGTGCACACAGATGTCAGGATGCTTATCACCCTTACATCCCAAAAATAATTAATCCCCATCCGTCCCAGCTGCGCGAGGACCTGCGAGTCACGTGTTACTAGTTTTAAACTAAGAATATTTTTTGGTCGGTTTCCTGTGATTGACACTCAAACGAGGCATCAAAGATTATGCCCACTTCAAAAATCAAGATGGCGGTCATTTACGTTTTGTATTTTTTTAAAGTATCGGAATCAGTTGTTTCGTGTTAATAGTTTACATTGTAAAAGGGGTGAATCATCGACAAAAAAAATGAACTCATGAGAATTAACACGAACCGGGCTGGGGTCCAGTTCCTCACCCGGTTAATTAGTGGTTGGGGCAGCTAGCGGCTTGATTGTGTGGTGCTAGGAAATCTACAGGTTACCTCACAGGGAGCCCAGACAAACTGTTTGACTGGGCTTCCTGTGGTTACTTTTGGTTCGAACCCACTCAATTCGTGAATTGTGCTCTCCTTTAACTTTTTGTTGCAAAGGTCTTAACGCCGCCATCTTGAAATTAGCGTAAAAAAGAAAATTGTGTCCTATTAAGGTGGCCCGCGGTTATTTATTGGAGCCGAGGCTCCCTTTTTTAAAACTAATTTTCGGCATGAAAGCGTTAACCGATTTCTGTAATATTTGGTAATCTAAACAAGGAATCTTCAAATTATAGAAGGCTTTTAATTTTAGGGAAATCGGAATAAACAATTAAGAGATACAAGCGTTATTAAAAGACCTTGTTTTTTTTAAAAACGCGAATATTTTCATAAAACGAAGATAGATTTTTTTCTAATTACGTTCAATGAGTTCCAAGACTTCAAGGTTTACTGTGAGCAAGTTTCCACAAAAACGGCTGCACAGAAATTGCTACACAGTTCACTGCTTAATTTTCGCTTCAAAATGATATGCTTGTGTATTTTCTTCAGCTGTTGCAAGAACGTTAAAATAATTATTATATCGCACCTATCATTGGAAAGTTTAATGTTATCTTAAACTTTGCTGAATAATCGGAAAAGATCGGAAACTCGAAGGAAAAGCTATAAGCGAATGAAGAACAAGATGTTTATGTGCGTAATTTGTGAATTTCAAGATATTCAAGTTTGTACGACTTTTGAAAAAACTACCGATTTGTTTTCGTTTATTTCTAAGTATGATAAAATACAGCATATATATAAACGGCCTAACCTTGTTTCAGGCGTGTAGCGTCGATGAAGCTCGGATAATTTGGCTCGTCAATTTAGCTACTTCATGTCTTCCATTTTTCAAATGCTAGGAAAACCCCTCGTGTTCCGTAAATTATTCAAACTTGCCGCGTTTTGGAATTTATTTGTCACTTGGGAATTTTACGGATCATCGAAAATTTAAATGATAATGAACGATCAATGACATTCCAAGGAAATTTTCGATGGTCCGTAAAATTCCCAAGTGAAAATCCCACAACGCGGCATATTTGAATAATTTACGGAAGACGAGGGGTTTTCAAAGCATTGGTAAAATGGAGGACATGAAGTAGCCAACTTGACGACTTAATTCGCCGAGCTTCGTCGAGGCTACACGCCCAAAACTAGGCGAGGCTGTTTTTATATATGCTGGATTTTATCATACTTAAAAATTACGGAAAACAAATCGGTAGTTTTTTTACAAGTCAAACAAACGTGAATATTTTGAAATTCACAAATTACGCACTATAAACATCTTGTCCTTCATTTGCTTATAACTTTTACTGGGAATTTCCGATCTTTTCCGATTATTCAGCAAAGGTTTAGGTGGTATCAAGCTTTCTAATAATAGGTGCGATCTTAGCATTATTGAAGCGTTCTTGCAACAAATGAAGCAAATACACGAGCATATTATTTTGAAGCTAAAATTCAGCAGTGAACTGTGCAGCAATTTCTATGCAGCCGTTTTTGTGGAAACTTTCTCATAGTAAACATTGAAGTCTTGGAACTTATTGAACGTAATTAGAAAAAAATATATCTTCGTTTTATGAAAATATTCGCGATTTCGTAAAAAAACAAGGTTTTCTAATAGCGCTTGTATCTCTAAATCTTAAATTTCGTTTGTCCTAAAATTAAAAGCCTTCTAATATTTAAAGATTCCTTATTTTGAATACCAAAAATTACAGAAATCGGTTGACGCTTTCCTGCCGAAAAGTAGTTTTAAAAAAGGGAACCTCCGCTCCAATAAATAACCGCGGGCCACCTTAAAACACCTCAATATTTTTTGAACAATTTGTGTGCAACAAGTCAAGTATTATTAACAAGATGTTCCACTGTGGAACTGAAGGCAGCGCACCTGCTAAATTTGACAGCTAACGTTTGGGTACGAGATGCAAATGTTATTATGCATTTCACCATATAAGGTCAAGAGAACGTGCAAAATATGAGAGCGTATTGCGCTGTAGCGTGTTTCAACACTCTTACTGAAAAATAGAAACCAAAATAGGAGGAACATTTTGCAGTGGAATAATAAATCCCGCAACTCGCAAAATATGCGCGCGTATTATATGACCATCGAATAAGGTGTATAAATTTTATACGAGCTTGATTTGGGAACATATTAAAATATTGTGAAACTCGTTCTAGGGGGAATTCAAACTGAGAGATAAATAATATTTCAAGGTTTGTAGCGTTCAGCTTGTTAGGACATTTGGAGAGTTTCGTTGTCATCATTCATTAGTCAAGAAAGACGAAACAGGTGTACTTTTCAAAAAAAAATTTCAGTTTAATGTTTAATTTCTCAATCTGTCACGACACGTTGACGGAGTTCCGTGAGATCTGCACGTCATTCCAATTTGTTAATCAAATAATCAACCTACGAAATAATTAAATGGAAAAATTACAGCAAACAAATCGACCACTCATTTTCAACTTTTGTCATTATGTCATCGGTAAAACGACAAGTACCACGTAAAGATGTGACATTTGGCCGCCTACCAAATAAAAATGTAAACATCCATTAGGCTAAAGATTTAAAGTTCATCAGTCTCAGTTATATTAGTGATGAATTTTGCCACACTTTAACTGAATTTTTTTCTCCTGACTTTAAGATTACAGGCAAAATTTATACAAGACTAGGCTAATAGATTTCTTGAAACCTGTTAAAAATAACAAGTAGTACTCAATCAGCTTTACGTGTCTCTATTGCAAACTTAAGAGGTAATTTCCAGTGAAAAATTATCTTTACAATGATAAGCATTGCACATTTGCTGATAATGACATGCAATTCATAATCTAAATTGGAATGGTTAGCATTTACTTCAATTCGTATCACCGGATACAAAAACACTTTTATTTCACGTAACAGTATAATAATATTTTCAATAATGGTGCATTTTAAGAATATACTGTAAAAGCAGAGACCATACAA